>VWZE01012045.1:269721-325153 GCA_013396675.1 Eubucco bourcierii | reverse complement strand
TTTTTTTTTTTTTTTTTTCTTCCCTGCTGAAGACCACCATGAAGAACACTAGAGGTAGAAGCAGCGTGTCCTGGCAGCAGCAACCAGAGGTCTATGCTGGGCTATATGCCCCCTAGGCACTGGTTGTATCAATCTAATAGCACACAGCTGGGGAACCTCTGCTTTGTTCCTTTAGCCAAACTGAACACAAAGCTGTGTGGAAAGTCCTTGATGCACACTTCTGGTTTGACAATGAGCCTCCAGTAACTTCTCCCACTGAGCTTTCGATTTGTTTTATTCACTCCTGCTGGCAATTTTAGCTCCATGACATTTCCTCTGCTTATTTTTGAGAATGTCATGCAAGGCATTGCCAAAAGCCTCACTAGAGTCTCAGTGGATGTCTGATCTACTGTGGATCTCCCCCCCATCACTTTGCTGTCACAGAGGGAGATCAAGTGGATTTATGTGATTTGTTTACATGAAGTCCATTACTTTTGGTACCTTGCTGTCTTCTGGCTGCTTATGTACAGCCTGACTGTCTGTTCCTGCAGCCCTCTGTCAGCCAAGCATTTGCTTGTCCCTGATGCAGACAGGTGGCAGATGATTTGGAGAAGCATTGGGCACTGCTGCACTGTGCAGGCAACCAGGGATGGGGCTGCTTACCCTGCCCTATGGAATCAACAGCAGCTATGTCTCTTACTGCCCTGCTGTGGCAAAGGTATGGGCAGGATCTGTGAGCAGGTGAGCCTCAAGTATTTGTTCTGGTGGATTCCTGATTGACTTGCAAGGACTGTGGTAGTGGGTGAAACACAGGTGAAGAACATCTGTGGGCACTTTGCCTGTGATGTTCCCTTCTGTCTCGGTTGATGCAGCAGAGCCTCGGGCTAGAGCAATGCTCAGTCACCATCCCCCAAGAACTGGGTGCTCAGTGTGTCTCTGACCTATAGCTTCCTACCTGAGCAACAGGAGCCACCAAAACAAGCTGCTGAAAGCAAGCCATTGAAGTGTGTTGCCAGGGTTCTCAGTCAAAGGTGAAATCTGGAGCTTCTGGGATTTTTCATGCTCAAGAGGAAACCACTATCAAAGCTGCACTATTTTTGGTGAAAGGAGACTTCATCCCAGGAGCTGTGACATTTAGGACTTCACAGATGAAAAAGCAGCAAGTCCATCCTGGACATGTGACTGTTTTGCTTTTCATTCCCGTACAACAGGTTAAAAAAAATTACACCTGGCATTTGGTTTCCAGGCTGCCATTTTTGTTGCTGTTGAGGGAATGCAGCAAGAAGTAGCTGAGTATTAGTTTACATAACACCATTTCCACATGGCTGTATTTAATTTCCAGTTGTAAATCCAAGTCCACCAAATCCCACTCTCATGCTGGTACATGTCCCTGTGAAACAGATACAGGGAGTACTTCAGGTTATAAATTTGCTATACAGTTCCCACCTCAGCTGCCCACGAGGAAATGGCAAAATGCATTTATACAGACCAAAACGCTGTGAATGTTTCTAACAGAAAAGTTTGTCATCAATTTATTGTCACAAAATATTTAATACCGGAATAAAAATGCAACCTTCTTGTATTTTTGTTCCTGAAGGGGATCTGATGGATGCTTTTTAGAAGACACTCCATGCCGACTGCGTTGTAACAGAGAGGCACATCCAGTCATTTCCACAGCAAACACTTCCGTTGCAAGCAGCCTTGTTTGAGATAGTAACACAAATGTGGTTTTCTAGGAACTCAGATCACAAAGGAAAGGTTTTATTTAAAGCGTGAGAGCTGATGGGTAAATACAACCTGTAACTGTATAACACTTTACACACTTCAAAGTGACAAAAGTGCCAGACCTGCCAGCTGGACTCTCCTCCAGCTTGGCCAGGGCATGGCCTGATGGGGTTATGCCAGCCTGGGCAGGCTGCTCTCAAGAAAACCTTTCTGCTGCCTACCTACAGGCACCCTTCTCAGCAGGCATCAGCTTGAGCAGTGTTGTCAGGGGTTTAAAGGGCTGCAAATGACTAATATCTGTTTCTCCATCTGGCAGAATGAGTGAGGAGATATTTTTTTGTGGTTNATGCCTTTTTTGTTTTTTTTTTTTTTTTTTTTTTTTTTTGTGCCTAGTTTCACTGCCAGTGAGGTATTGCAGCACATCTTGGACCAGGTGAGTTTGATGGTTACCATTACACTGCTGACTGGGAAATTAATTTATTTATGGCTGTTGCAGTCTCTTTGTAAGTAAGGATGCCATCTGACACTGATGCTTCCTCTTGCTTTCTCCATTATTCACACTCAACAGGCAGGAACTAACATCGCAGAGGTTCTTCTATTACCACAGCAGGTGTCTGCTCTCCAAAGATGAGGAGTAGTAGCAACTGCTGTGCTTGCTGTATTCATTTTCTGCCTGAATGCAAGTTCAGATTCTTTTCACCATGCCAGACACCAGCGGCAGTCTCAGAGTTTCCCTTAAACCCTGTGTTTTTTTTAAGGGAACAGGACACATACATGATCTACAGCAACAGCAGCGTGAAGTACTGAGATTAAGACTTTTCTCTCCACAGAGCACCAACTACAAATGCTCTCATTGACAAAATGCTGAGCGTTAGAGTTTCTTCCATGTAAATTTGGGGAATGTATTTTCCTATCCTGTGGACATTTTTGAGATGTTAAAGCTTTCTTGCTTTAAAATGGGTTGGAAAGCATAAATATATGAACAAATATATAAGCAAATGAGTATGAATAGCCAAAATAATATATTTTAGAAGTCAGCAAGCCTAATTCAGTAACCTCAATGTGTTGATAAGCTTCAATTATTTCTATTTTGGCTCTGATTTAAATATTTTTAACTACAGTGATCTTATATTTCATTGAGGGAAAAATCTGAAAAGCTAGCATTCTTCATTAAAATAAATAGAACTAAGAAGTTAAGGGTTTGATCATCCCCAAACTTTCTTAAAAGAAATCCAGACACAGTTGTCCTGCTTCACAAAGTGTTTCTGTTTTGCTGACCTGGCCTTGTTTGCAAAGATCCATCTGAAATGCTGCTGCCCACTTTTCATGGCTGCACTGGCTGCCATCGACTGCTTGGAGCATTTTTAAATCCAGCCACATATTCCATGGCTGCTTCTCAAGATCCTCAAGGTTAGACTCACATTTTAGCTGCTGCCCAAAGCATTTAACCATGCATTTCAGTTATATATGCTCCACTCCTTCTTGTGAGCAGGGGACTGGCCTCATCTGTCTCTGTATCTGAGGACAGCAAATATGAATAGGAAATTTGCCATTGAAGAGGAACCATCTGAGCAGTGCAGTGAAGGCACTGAAGGCCCCATCCTGGTGTCTGTGGGTCTGCTGTCCTCTCCTGCCATACTAGCACAGAGAAAGGTTCTCCTCTGCTGCATGACTTCTAGAGTTCTTCTGAATATGATGAGCAGATTCCACAGTTTTCAGGTCTGGCTGATAATTTCTTAAAAGGGTATGAAAAAGGAGCTTTGAACTCCTTAGAGTGAAGATTCTCATCCTCACATCAGTTATCATGAGGGAGAACAAACAGCTCTGCTGACGTCTCCAAGTTACAGGGATGGAACTCAGCGAACTTATATTCTCCTGTACTTGAACTTCTACATCCTCAGATTCCTGGGCTGTGAGAAGTCTTTCTTCAGATGGAAAGACACATATTCCCTTTGCAAGGATGAGGTTTTTTAGGTGCTTCAGTGTGCTACTCAGCTGATACTGCAAATGAAGGTAGGTAGTGGTGGCTGAGCCCATCAGGTCTCTTCATGGTGTGGGACATCGTAAGAGTGTGGTTTGTCTTTCCTGGCTTTAGCTGTGTCAGGCTTGGGTATCTGGGCTCAGTAGCTTATTGTCCAGCTGCAGTCAATGATGAGATGGAAGTGCTGCAGAAGGTGGTGCCTACACTGGGGCATGTGTCTGAGGTGCAATTTTAAATTATTCTTAATGTCAGGTCCCTACAGTTCCTCCAGTGCCTCGGAACCAGTGTGCCACTTACAGCACAACACTGCTCTCTCTTACCTTTAGAGCCTCACAGCAGCAGGGTCAGCAGTAAGGGATATCTTCTAGGTAAGATCCTGATCCCACATTCCCTGGTGCTTAAAGCATTCACAGGGGAGAGAGCAAGCTCCTTTGCATGGACTAAACTTGGGATGAGGCTTGCTGGGACTCACATAAGAAGCCTGCATCAGAAAAGGGCCAGCACTCCAGTTCTTCACCAACAAACTATCTTTCTTGTGCTGAAGATAATGTGCCTTTACCGTAAAGAAAGAAATGTCCCTAATTTGTGGTTATTTACAGCACTGTAAATCAGGCACATGCCACAAAGTACCAATAAAAATTGTTTAAAATCAGCCTTAAATAGCTAAACTCTCAACAGCAGCTCATAAAATGAGACTTGGCAGTTCTTAGGTAGTTATGGTTAAATTGACAGTCCTTTGGGGAGTTAAGATAGCCAAAAGCAGTAGTAGTTAGGAGCGAAGTGATAGATGGTGGAGTTCGTTGGTTGAAGAACCTCTGTTGCACACTCCTGAGACTTCTTCTGTTCAGTGACCCTAGGCTGGGAGAAAGCAGGTATCAGACTTTGTTGCTGACCACCAGCTTGTTGAGTCACACACTCTTCATGAATATGGCCCTAGGAACTGCAAAACCAGAACAAATGAGCTTTGGCACGAAGGGGCCCATCGCTGTCTGCATGTAACAGGAGACTTTCCAGGCAGGCGGGAAGATAGGAGGAGAATCAAGTCCAAGACAGACTAAAAGGGAAGTTAAGGAAATCTGAAGAAGGGACCAACACCACAAATGAAAAAAAGCCCATCCATAAAGAAACCAGATCTCAGCTCCTCTAAAAAGTCAGGTGCGTGAGTTGTATCAGCCTCGAGCCAGCTCTGACTTCCGCTGCCAGTAACCACTTCCACTGCCAATAGCCCAAGCTGACATAACAGCAACATTAAGGAGGTTTGGGATTTTTTTTCCTGTTACATTAGGCATTCATGTCTCTTTTCCACTTCTTTCTTTCTTTTTTTTTTCCCCCCTCTTTTCTCTTTTTTTCACAAGGTACCTGAATTTTAGCCAACCTCCACCCATCTTAAACAAAAAGAGTTTCAAGACGGGGCCCAAAACTAAACACTGGCTCAGCCACGCAGCACTGTGAAAGCCATGGGTTTGGGTCTCAGTTCTCCTGATGATGGATATTGAGCACACCCAGATGCTGGCAGCTTGGCTCATACAACATGAACTCACATCCAGGCTTGGTTCCTGTAGCCTCCCTTGCAGTTTGTCAAAGCAGTGCTCTCATTCAGCCCTTAGCATCATGCTCCATCTCACTTTCCTGCTCTAGCTAGCTAGGCCAGGCAGGTATTTCACCAGAGCAGCTCCCAGCTATCATCAAAGTCCTTCTACACACAACAGCTCAGCCATGCAGAGCAGTGTTATTGTGTTCTTTGAAATGCTGCACCAAAGCACAGAGAAAATTGAGGACATTGCTGTAGGCAAGTGAAGGCACATGACAAACAATGATCCAAAAGCTGCACAGATATAGTCACACTGTGCCAAGTCCTGTCCATGCTCTGCTGAGGACTTTGATGTAGCAGCTCAGGCATGATGCCAAACTTGGTTACCCAGTTTCTGAACCAGGCCATATTCTATCCAGCTGGCTCAGAGCAGGCATGCAACTGTCTGTACTTGGCCATGGAAACATCGCGGCCCTTGGACCTTCAGAAATGCTTGAATTTGTTAGGGTAGGAGCCAGAATCCCATTGAGGCTCTTTTTGCTTCTCCAAGAGTCTCACAAATTGTTCACAGTACCACAGGACTAAAACAGAAGTCTGTCGTGCTTGAAGCTGTCACTGTGACCATTGAATCGGTGCCCATTGGACTTGAGAGATGCTTGTGGAGTAATGGAGGGTCTGGTGTCCTGAGTCTGTGCCAGGTCTGGGCTCCACTGTACTGAAAGTAACAGGCCAGGGTTTCAGAAAGTGTAGCCACACTAAGGACTGAGGGAAAACACAGTTGGAGTTGAAAGCTTGAGAGCAGAATGTGAGATTTCACAGCGAGACGCTGGCATGCACAGGAGTCATTGATGCTAGAAGCGAGCTTCACTTTCCTCTTTGCCACAGAGCAACTGGGCAGCTGAGGCAGTACTCGCACAGCAGTGACAAGCTTTGCTGCTGTAGCTGCTTTTCTCTCCTGGCAGTACTGGGATCCCAGCTCTGCCAGGGTTGCTTTGAGGTCCATAGCGCTGTTCTGAAAGCAGAAATTATTGGTAAGATGTGTATAGCCCTGGTGGAGCTTGGTTTATTTACTTAGGTGCAGCTTTGGGAGGTTGGACGACTGGTCAGGCTTACTCTCATCTTCCACTCCACACAAGGGATGTACCAGCAGACACATCCATCTCCTCCAGCCGTGGAAGCCATGCAGGGGAAAAGGGCCCAAGGCTTTCTCAAGACCAGAAGAAACAGAGGCATCACTGAGCCTGAAAACCTCTGCAAGGATTCCTGAAGGAGGATCTGAGCTTAGTGGCTGCAGCCTCTCTGGTTGGCAGTGCTTTGGCAGGCTGTGGTGTGCCCCACTGGCATGGTACTTGATAGCCCTGAGTGATTGCTCACACCAGCATTAAGTCACCATGGCAAAGCCAGGAGAGAAGGCAGTGCCTGGTACTCCAGAGCATGCCCAGGGCAGCCACAAGCCCCCCCCCCCTCTTCTGTTGCAAGTCTCCTTTTGACAGAATGGTTCCCAGGCTCTCATCCTGCTGGGCACACAGCAGGGGCCACAAAGGACTTTGTGGGCACAAAGAGCACATTGCATTCTGGAAGCTCACAATTATGAGAGATTTCACTCATTTTATAATCAAGGCCACTTCCTGCATCTCACATCTGGTGGTATCTCCACTGATGGGTAGTTCAGGTGGATCAAAACCCATCACTCACCAAAGCCAGGGCATATAATGAAGAACTTACTGAGCAGAGCGATAAATGAAGACACAGCTTTACGGCTCCACAGCTCGTCCCCTGGCCTGCCTTGTACAGTACAGAGGTACTATCCAGCTGTCTTCCTCCTCTCCTAACCCACGGTGCAGTGGTTGCTTCATGCCCTTGCATGTGGGCATCCCAGTCTGGCTGCTATCCTTTGCCAAGCCCCAAGTAAAAATGTAAGCCATCAGACACCCTAGAACAGCCCATGTGGCCTGCTGGGACTTTCTCCCTGCCCCACTGGTGGCATAGCTTCACCTGCCTTACATACTCAAGTGTTAGGCTGCCTGCTGAGAATGAGACCACCAATTGAGCTCTGGTGGTAGCTCAGTGATTGTAGCTGTGGTAAGATGCTGGGAGACTGCAGTTCTGATCCCAGGGCAGAATTCGAACTATTGAGCAATGTAGCAAGGCTGGAGCTCCCCTTGCTCTTTGGAGTTTACAAGAGGTTGGGAGTGCTTGGCTCTGTCCAATGATGTGCCAGAACATCTGGGAGCAGAACAAGTTAGTGTTTTCATGGCAGGCTCGGGTGCAATGTAGACACCAAGCTCATCATCCTTAGGGTGTAGGTGTTTCTACACATTCCCAACAGCAAATGCCAGGCTGCACTTACTCCCTCAGAAATCCGCATATTGATTGAACAACCTAATCTCCACTGACATGTTGGATGGCCACAGTTGCTACAAGGTATACACACATCACAGAGAAGCAGGACATAAAACCCCAAACTGCTAACTGCTCACTAATACATTAGTTAGTTCCTCCCATGCCGCTGGAGGAACTCTGCTGAGGTTCAAGTTAGGAGGTCAGACAAGAGGCATAGGAAGTTTTATTTAAACATGAGGAGGAATTTTTTATCCTGTGAGGGTGACAGAACACTGGAACAGGCTGCCCAGGGGGGCAGTGGAGTCTCCCTCTCTGAAGATACTCAAAACCCACCTGGAAGCGTTCCTGTGTGATCTGGTCTAGGTGATCCTGCTCTGGCAAGGGGGTTGGACTGGATGAGCTTTGGAGGTCCCTTCCAGCCCCTGACATTCTGTGATTCTAGATGGGCTGACTACATCTCCTTCTCCCCCACACCTTCACAGCCAGAGCATATCCACACATGGTACTGCAGTCAAGTGTAGCCCATAAGCAGCTCAAGTCTTTCCCAGCTCATGGACCTTCTCCAGTGACTCAGAAGAACCCTGAGCTACGGCTTCTCTCTGTGCTCTCCAGTGGGGAGGATTTATAAGCATCATGCCGTGTTGTCATTAGCCTAAACTTACTGAAGAGCCGTTTTCATCAGGGATGTGCCCAACTTCTTCACATAACTGTGCACCACAAGGTGCATTAATCCACAGGCTGTCATTCCTGTCTTGTCTTTGCCTGTTACATGGCTGTATCCCAGTACTGGCTGTAACAGGAAACCCAGACATGCAAATGACTAAGGACAGGCAAATGAATATTTAATTCAAACCAGCAAGGTGTTGTTTGCAGTTATTTATTTTACTAAAATGGTTACATATGTTGAAACAAAGAAGAGCAATAGTAATAGTGTTTGTTTTTCCCAATATCATAAATAATTATTGAGTCTTCATTAGCTGTTGGCTCAGCACTGATTGTGTTTTTTGTTATTAAAACAAAAAGATGCACACATAATTCTTTAGAATTTGTGTTTTCAGAGACCTCTAAAGCAGCAGTAGAAAAAAAAATAAATTAAAGGAAATGGTAACAAGAACTTTTGCCAAGTATTTCTTCAATTTAAAACCCACTTGATGTGTTTTACAGATTATTCTTTGTGCTTTGATCATCTGAAAGAAAAAGAACCATGAGCAGGTTGTTTATATGATGGTCTGTCTTCTCCAATTTTACTTCAGAGAAGTCCCCAGAAGTCCCCTTTTTCTTTTTTTTTGTTCTTTTTTTCATTTTATTGTCATTTATACAGACCAAAACACTGTGAATATTTCTAACAGAAAAGTTTGTCATCAATTTATTGTCACAAAATATTTAATACCAGAATAACTTATAATAGTATGAACAAAAGTGAAGTATTAACTCTCTGCTATTAGCTATAAACTCACATTATTATGTCAAAATCCAGTAAAGTATCAAAAAATGAATGTCATGGAATCTTAAGACACAGAATGATGCAAGTCAGTAAAAGGTATACTTCAACTGTTCATACAGTCATGACATACATTTCTTGCTTGGCACTTTTTAAGTCAATGTAATCAGCAATTTAGAAAACAAAGTAAAAATATATATGTACAAAATATTTTCATATCAAATCATTTTCATTGTACACTAAATAAACTCAACAACATGTTATGTTACATCGAGAAGTTTCCTAAGAAGTCACACCAAGGCTGATGTCTGCAATGTGTCTGGATTGTTTTAGTGCAACTGGAACAGCCTCTACTTGCAAGTTAGTTTCATCATTAGCACAAGTCCTGCTTCCATTGAAGTGGGAGTTCTGCCATTAAACTCAGCCAGAGCAGGACTGAAGTCTTGTCTTGTTCATTGATGGCTCACCAAAAAGAGAAGCAAGGAAAGGAGTAAGTAGGAAAAAACCTGACAGGATGCCCACAGGAAAAAAAAAAATAAATCCAATTCCTAGCAACAATCAGCGCTTTTCCAGTTCTCTGTAACTGATTCTGTGTAAATTGGGTTTGGCTCTGCCACTGTTTATTCAAGCACTGTAAACCTCATTACACTATTGTTATGTGACTTAAGAATCACTTGTACAACTCCCAAGAAAACTTCAAAATAAACCTGGTTTTATGCTATTTGTTACACTCACCAGCAGTCAAGTTTAGAGACGTGACATTTAACACACAGCTTAGTATCTCCTTACAGTCCTCCCATCTTTAAATGCTGAGATTTTTCAATGTTTCATTTCACATTTGTGTTTCTAGTTTGGGCTTTGATAGTTTGTATTAGAGCTTTTCCTCACTGAAATGTGAACTGTCAATCAACTGTCCTCACTTATCCAGTACTTACAAAATAAAAATGTTTAAACCACGTTACAGTACTAAGTTCCACCGCGGAAACGTTTTGGAGCTCCACTGTAAATAACAAACGGTGCTACAGGTTTAGTTTTGTACATGAAGAAATCGATTTCACTTCTATCAAAACTTCACTAGCAAAGCTTTTAAACTGTGGAAATTCACCCTGAATTTACAGCTAAAATCTTCTCAACTAGAAATCTTGAATGAGCAACACAGCTGGGAGCGTAAGTTCAAAACAATCTGAACAATTAATTACTTCCTAAATTTGTGTGTTCTAGAGTATTGCACTTTTCAAAGGAATGATTTTGGTATTTTAATATACTGCATATACAGGTAAGAAACATGCATAACAACCCCATTGCCACTTGGACAGAAAAACCAAAACCAAACATACTGTACAATTTGTATAACACTGTTGATTAAAAGAAAAGAGAGAGAGAGAGAGAGAGAAAAAAAAAAAGATGTAACAATTTCATTAAGACTCGTCGATTTGTACAAGTCAAACAAGCACAACCTCTCCAGGGCCTCCAGCAGTAATGTGTTCAGCCCTAGGCTGCTTAAGCCCACTTGGAATAACATACAAAGTTTAAGCATTATGGCATTGTCATTTTGAGGCATAATACTGCTCTACTATGCCCACGTTATAGCTTATTTTTTGAAAGCAAGGCACTTACTGTAATAGCGATGCAAACATCTTATGCGCACTTTGATTAACATAAAATAAGTTAATGTTCTGATAAAAACAGGGTTTCTTTTATAATTTACATGCCTTTTATAGAAGCAATTCAACATTTCATTTAGTACAATGAAAATGTCTGAGTCAGAAGGAACATTTTGTTTCGTTTTCAAACTGACCAAAAGGGAGCCTATTTGCCTCGTATCTGTGAATCTGATTTTGCTGAAAACCAGTCCTGGGGAGGAAAGTGTCCGCTGGGCAGGAAGAAGAAATAGGACCCATCCCTTAAAACTGCTGAACTAATGGCACTTTGACAGTCTTTACTTCTGATATATGTGATGATTTCTGAATGATGCAGCTGGTAGTTCCCTGCAGTTTATCTTTCCCCTGGGCAAGGTTCGTTAGGGCCATAGCTGCGTTGATCTCCTTCCAGTACGTTTCATCTTTGCTGGTTCCTTTTCTGTTAGCTGCACTAGATTCAAGCAATAATAAATATTTACACATACAGTTTACATTTAGCTACCTGATGTCAGGAAAACTGTAATAGCAGTAATAATTTTGGAGAACTGTCAAGTCCTTTACTCACCTTTCACACTTATTTGGTCCATTCTCCAGAGTTTCTGAAAACAGAAAAGAAGAAAAAAGAAGAATGTCTATTAAGAATGATAATAAGCCAGGTTGGAAGAGACCTCCAAGCTCATCCAGCCCAACCTAGCACCCAGCCCTAGCTAATCAACCAGACCATGGCACTAAGTGCCCCATCCAGGTTTTGCTTCAACACCTCCAGGGACAGCAAATCCACCACCTCCCTGGGCAGCTCATTCCAATGCCAATCACTCTGTCAAGAACTTCCTCTTAATACCCAGCCTATACCTCCCCTGGCACAACTTGAGACTGTGTCCCTTTGTTCTGTTGCTGGTTGCCTGGGAGAAAAGACCAATCCCACCTGGCTACAACTTCCTTTCAGGTAGTTGTAGAATTGTAGAGCTTTTAAAACAAGCAAGTTCAAGGAATAGGCATGTGGAAAAATAACTTGAGATTAATTCCAAAACTGATACTGGATTTCCAAATCAAATCTTTGTTTTCAACACTTATAAAGGGGGCAGAGATCCATGCGAGAGTCTGTCTGGCAAAATCTACACTGAGCTTGGAGCAGGGCATGTGTCAAGAAAAAACACTGTGGGGAGCTCCCCAAGACATCACCTTACTAAAATAGGCTTTGGTAAGGCAGGACCTCACTGAGCTTCACTGGCAAAAGTGGTGCTGAACCCTGCCCAGCACATCCCACAGTAGGCTATGTCCCTGAATAGAATCATAGAATCATAATATCATAGAATCAGCCAGGTTGGAAAAGACCTCCAAGTTCATCCAGCCCAACCCAGCCCTAGCCAATCAACCAGACCATGGCACTAAGTGCCCCATCCAGGCTTTGCTTCAACACCTCCAGGGACAGCAACTCCACCACCTCCCTGGGCAGCCCATTCCAATGCCAATCACTCTCTCTGTCAAGAACTTCCTCCTAACATCCAGCCTAGACCTCCCCTGGCATAGCTTGAGAATAGGTTATATCGGCAATAGCGAGAATAAAGCTGGCTTTAAAGGTTCCCCTACATTTTGCAGGCTGATAGAGCTAGTTTTTCAAAACATAAATGCCAAGAACATAAGGAATTGCAGAACCTAAAAATAAAAATCAGGTTTCAGTGAAAGCCTTCTTGTGTGCACTAAAAATAGGCCCCTTGCCCTTGCACGCCTGATGTGTGTGGTTTTGAATGTGTGCCTGGGGTGCAGGCACAGAAGCAGACTGAGAAGTATACAAGGAACAAGCACACCTGGTTAACAGCCTTCAAAGATGAAACTGCATCACAGGCACAAGTTACACTTTCCCATCAAGAGTCACATTTGTTCATTCATGAAGTCCTCACGTTGCAGAGATGCCAGAAATATTTACCAGGCAGAGATGTGTAAAGCTTTAGACATAGAAACACATTCTAGAGGAGCGAGAAGCTGATGCCTGACTGCAACAGTTATGCAGAACCAGTCAAAGCAAACAGCAACAGCATGAGCACCAGTAGCTACACCACCCCAAAAGCCCCCAAGCACTGCATAAAGCTTGTGAAGTAATGCACCTTTTTATGAGGTGCAACTGAAAAATCCATCTTACTGTTCCATTGCCATCAAATTATTAATTAAAAGTTGGTATTTTCTTGAAACAGAGCTTCCAGGAGACTAAGTCACCAAGCACACTGGGAGCTCTCCACTTACATAGGGTTTTGCCCATTACCTACCAGCAGTCCATTTTCTCATAGCCAGCCCACATTGAACAACTCAGCCCAGCCATGCTTCCCACCACTTGGAGGTGACCATCGCCAGAGAAATGCATGGAGACCAGCTGTGATTTCAGAGGGCAGATGTCTATCCAGCTGTTTGATTTAGCAGGCCTCCAGCCTTTTGCAAAGCAGCTTTACAAATAAATGTCCACAGGTGACCAAGTTTTACGTTTTGTTCCATCTTAAAGCTGCAGCTCTCCTAGCTCAGTGCTTGAATGGGATTCAAGAGGGGGGAAGTTCAACATATGCAGAAGAGAGGGAATGGAGGAATAAACATGTGAGGCAGAGAAAGGTACTGAATGACACCAAAACTCTCCTTCTTCATGCAGTACTTGGCTATGAATAATCTTTCAGCCTTCTGTATTTATTAATTTATTTTTTTTTTCAACAGAAGTGATTTTAAAGAGGATATTTAGGACTGAATAGGTCAGTAGGTATAGAAATGGAAATGGCAAGTAACAGAGAAAGTTGTTGCCAGAGCAAACCTGGATATAAATACACCTCTCTCAAGCATCTGTCAGTTTCTTTTGCTGTTGGAAAATATTTCCTAAGAACAAAAAATTTGCTTGTACAAACTTCTGAGGAAAGTAGGTGTGAATGGTGACACAAATTCCATTTCCAGCGTTTATTTGAAGGAGTATTTGCAAATATTTTTAACTGGTGTTTAGCCAGCTCTAAAAGAAAGTAGCTTGCCCATGGTATGTAAAAGTAGCAGCAAAGCTGAATAATAAAATCCAGGAGCAAAAAAGCTACCTATTCTCTAACTTTGCTGAAGACTTTTCCTGAATTACAAGTCTTTTAAAGATTCCATTCAGATTTTATGTGTTTTCAAACAAATAATCTATGTCACTGAAACTCAAAACCCAGTTAGGATAAAACCATCATAGATCATTTACAAAGCTCTTGCTGATAACTGCAGAAAAAGAAAGTCAGTACAATGAAGCCTGAAAATCTATCATTTTCAAAGCACAGAACCCCTTCTTCTTGCCAAAAATCCTTTCTGCTCTACCAAACCTCTGACAACCCATCCTAGCTTGCACTACCACAGCATCCAAGCTGTCTGAGCAGCCCTTAGTGGAGGATGGAAGTATTACCATCACCTTTTGGATGGGGATAACCATATTGAGAGAGAGAAAAGACTCTCCTTGGCATCTTGCTGGGTCAAACAAACTTGATCCAATTCAAAAGTAAGAGCAGGGTCTACCTCACTTGCCATGCTCCTACTAAGTAATGCATCTTCTTGCCATGCCAATAGTCCAGACTCCATTCACAAATGTTCATTGAGAAGTGGCTTCAGCCCTATCCAACAATGCAGTCCAACAGCTCTAGTGCTGCTGGAAAATCACACTATGAAGCCCTATGCCATGGACATCTCCCACTGCTCCCCTTTGGGCAGTATCACTATCTACATAGATATGCTGTGAGCTGGATAAGGGGAGGTCCACATCTCTCCTTCAGACCTTAAACTGCTGATGTAACCACAGCCTTAATAGTTTAGCTCAGCTTGGAAGAAATGCACTCTGGCTATGTGCAGTTCATCACTGGCAAGAAAGGGAAGAGATAACAAAATCTTATTAAATAATAAGAAAAAGAGAGGTGAATCTTACCCATCAGTTTACTTTTTCTTCATCTTTTGCAACCTACTTGCTCTATCCCTGATCACTTATTAAAGCTTTTGCTATTTGAGAGATCTGCATAAGAACTGCAAAGCAGATTTCAGTGCTCAAAGCAACAGTCTGGTGAGACTATTTAATAAATATAATCAAAGAAGAGCATTCTCAGCATGGCAAGTGTTTGGTTTCTTTATCAGCACACACCACATCGCCAGATTTCATCTCTGAGGCAATAAGGATGTGGCACTGGGACCGGGCAACATCTCTGGAAACAGTAATGGAAGGAATGGAAAAATAGTGCAGCATACTGCATCTCACCAAGCAGCCTCAGCTAAAGACTCAGTCTGGAGTAAATGCTGATGGGCACTTCACTCACCAGTCTTCTCTCACTACATGAGAAGCAGCACTTCATACAAGTTACCAGACTCACCATAGCTGCCCTCTCCACATGCTGTGGTGAACTTTAACCTAGCACACCTTAGGAGACACCCACCTCTGGTGTCTCCTGAAAAAGTGCCGTCCTCTCACTACTCGGATCAAGACAGGCTGCCAAACAGATTGCAACCCTACAGACTCATCAAGCTTGTGTCAATGTGCCAAGTGACTCCAGAGAAAGCCAATGCTGATCCATTATTATACTCCACACTGATCCCAAGACTTAGTTGATAGGGTGCAAGAGATTTACCAACCACACACCAATGGTCAGCAAAGTAACCTTCCTAAACAAGTTATAGTTGTATTTTAATACCACACTGATTACTTGAAACCCCTAAAAAAGCTGCTGCTGAAGGTGGTTTGTTCTGTCTCAGAAAACAATATATTTCTTGTGAAAGGATCCTGAAAGGTTTTCAGCATATATAGAGATCCTTGAATAAGTTTATTTAATATTAAACATCACAAAAGTCATGTTGTTACAGGTTTGGAAATCACTTAAACCTGGGAAGTTTAAAACACTATGAAAATGGAAACTATTTAAAATTAGTCATTGTCATTTATACCTCATTTTTGGTGCTTCAATCTGCTCCCAGGCAAAAGCATCCAAAGAATCAGCTTTTGCCTGGCCAGGAATGTCTCATTCTGCTCTCACCATTCACCCAAAGAAGCCAGTAAGGCAGGATATTTGTTCCTTCGTGTTTATAATAGGAAGTCACCATAAATCACATTCCAATGGAATCCTGTATACCTTTCCATTAGCAGTTTTCAGTATACAGTTTACTGCAGCAGGCAGTGCCAAGAGTGTAGCCACTAGACAATACCAGCTTTGTGATACAGTATGGTATTTTTCAGGACTCACCTAATTATTAATAATATATGTAGCATACATTATATATTTTGTTTTCACCAAGAAATTTCTTCATAAATATCCACTGGTTGATCCTGACAGCTCTCTTGCGAGGTAGCTTGCAGTCCCATTTTAGCAGAGATGGAAATGAGTCTCAGAAGTCCAAAGACAACATGCCTAGGCAATACTTTGACTATTTGAAATGCATGTAAGAGCACAGAATTTCTCCTGCTATCAGGAAGGCTCACCCAAAGCAAATAAATCCCAAGGTTCTTGAGGGCAAACTGCAACTGGACAATAGCATCGCTTACCTCCAGTACCCTTCCATTACATCTGACTGTTGCCAAAATAATACACAAATAATGTACATCTATGTACATCCATAGTGCCCTTTTACACACTGCATCCAGTATTAAAGAAGAAAGCCAGGGCATAAATTCCATAGCACATTTGCCTACTGCAATTCACAACCTACAAAGGCTCTCTGGCTACGTAAGGCTTGCAGCACACTCAAGTATTTCAGAACAATTCAGACCCTTATCGGGCGCTGAGTCCAGACTAATAACTTTTATATACTTGGATGACTTCAGGAGTGTGCTAAATAATGTTAATTAGAGTTACACTTTGCTCTTTGGATCCAGGAATTCCGACCTAAGAATATCAAGTGTGTGGTGATGAACTGATCTCATCTGAAGGCCCCGCTGGGAACAGCCAAGGAAAGACTGACCACTTGTGTAGGACCAAGAAGCATCCAAGTCACTCCCCCGCTTGGTGTTACAGACAGCTCAAGCTGAACCACAACAACTGGCTTTAAATCCCTGCTCAGTGTTATCAGCTGACAGAGCAACACTGACAGAGCAAAGATGGCTTGAAACCAGCAGGGGAAAGTATGTGTGAATGAGGGAGTGACACAGAGAGGAAAGGGTATGGAACATGATGTAGTGGGGAAAAAATGGACGTGGAAGGCAAGACACAGTAGGTCAGTCCCACATCACCATCATATTTCTTGAAGCTACTTACACATGTACAGACTCCTGACTAATTATACACCTTCTATTCTAGCTCAAAACACAGGGGAAAAGAGAACTGCTGGCCCCAGCTGGTGAATACTATAAAATATTTGTTGGTTCAATAAAAGGTCCTGTATAACTTATCTTCATTTTAAACCTGGCAATGCTATTCAGCTGTTTAGCTCACTGTTTCTCCTGAACTTTCTTTTGTTGGTTTTGGAGACTCTGGTTTAACATGTGTTGACCAGCATTTTCAAAACAAGCAAGAAGAGGAAAAGGAGGGAGGAACAGGAAATAAATTGGGGCAGCTGAATGAAAAATGAAGTTTACATGTGTGCGTAAATTAGCGTTGAGAGGAGGTATTTCTGTAGGTCACACACACACACACATCCTTTCACTCTAGTATTTTCCAAACCACAATTTCAGAGCACATAATGATTTTCAGATCTCTGGTTCTCCAAGAACAAAACTGGGTTAACTGGTGTTAATATTCCTGTACTCTTCTCCATTGCCACAGCAACTTTTCCTCACAAAGGATCCCAAAGTAAACCATGAATCACTAACATTCACCCATACCTGGGGAGGAAAGGTAGCTTAGCCCAGGTTGCTCAGCAGTGCAAGGGAGGGGAAACTGTAGCCCAAAGCAGCAGGCCAGGTCCTTTCCTCTTGTAAGAAATGCCATTTAATCTTGGCGTCGAGACTGCAGCATCCTTTGAAAATTCCCAGCACAGCAACCTTCAGCTCCCATAGCCTGACTTGGCCTTCCTGTGCTCACACTTGCAGAGCTCCCATTTGGAGTCTGATGTGAACAAGTGGTTTCCAAACAGGTATACAGCTCAGCCAGAGACTATGCTACCAAAGGCTTTCTACGCACAGGCAGGACTCATCTAATCCAGCACAGAGACTCTTAAAACCCTTTTCCTTTTGCACCCTCCTCTCAGGTTTCCTCAGGGATATCAGACCTATTAAGGACAAATTATGGGGAAACACAGACAGGAAAGCTCATGCTGGAAGAGGATCCAAACCACAGAAATGTTCTCCAAACTGGTGGCTGACCCTTTGCAAACCCAGGGCTAACTCCACGTGAGATCTGCTCAGTGCTGTATATCGTGAAGCCACTCCTGGCCACAGCAGGTCCTGCATTGGGTGGGTTGATGTGAAACTGTCCAGTTGGGGCTGGCAGTGCTTGTGCAGCACAGCCTTCCTTAGAGGGACAGAAGTCCTCACTGGCTTTTCAGATGACCTGTGGCTGCAGCCATGGTGAGGCAGTGTGACCTGGGAGCGTGCACAGCAACAATCACAGTTGGGCTGAGCTCGTGGGGCTACCAGATTTCTACTGACAGAGATTTATTACTGTGTCCTTCTGCTGGGTGGGAGGAGGAAAACTGTCAGGAATGAGATCTGGGCCCAGGTTCTAGAGAAAACGCCTTTTCAGCAAACCTTTCATTTATGACTGCTCTCCCTTTCTTCCAGGAGCAGGTTATGAAGTACTGTGTAATAAAGTTAGCCCACAACACTGCTACCTCACTCCTTTGGCTCCACAGTGACACTGACTATAATAACTGACCTGTCAGCAGCTGTTACATCCTTCTGGGTGACAAGACTGTAAAATGACAACTCAGCTTCACAGCAGCAGCTACAGTGAATGTTTCCCCCAATTCTCCCAGGTTTTTTTTTCCAGGAACAGTTTTAGACTTGGTCTGACCTCTTCTGTCAAGACCCATACGTTTGGTCTTGCCAATGCTAGAAATATTTCTTTGCCATCACACCTGAGACCAAGCCTTTACAGGGAAATCTTCCTTTGAAATTTGCTTCTTGCAAAATAAAAAATTTTTTAAAAAATTAAAAAAAAAAAAAATCAGATGTAAGCTTTAACTGTGAGGAACTGGTATCACTTTAAGTTTTGTCCTGAATACCTGGGAACCAATTTTTCCCCTGGAGCCTGTTGAAGTGGGAGCATGCACCTAGTTGCACTTCAATACATGTAATATTTATCAAATGTACATGCCCACAGAGACTGGGACAGGTATATTTAATAAACTATAAAAGAGGATTCAGTTTGCAAGTCTGTATTAATGTTTGCATTAATGAGTGCACTGAAAGCCTCACATAATAGTAGGCATGGTGCAAATGGTCTTAGCGTCCTGGGCTACGCACCTGCACGGAAGGATTTATGAGTTAGCAAACTAGATACAAACCCAGTGTAAATCACCTCATTGTTTGGGCTGTCACAGCTGGCTCTAAATTTCCCATGACCAGTGACAGTGTGTTCTCCTTGGTGAGATGCAGGGCACTGTGTGAGACCTGTTTTCTTAGCCAGGCTTTAGCAGAGCTTGTAAGGGGAGCCAGGGCTGCACAGGGTTGGAGGCGAGCAGTTAACGAACTGACAGTTGTGTGCTGCTATTTTCTTTGCAAGTTTGCTGCAAAGCTGACTGAAATCAAATCTTTCCTCATTGACTTGGCATGTAACTAACAGTGTAGTGTTGTCAGGTTCCTTGGTGATAGTCTCCCACACGCATTTCATAATGGATAAACAAATATCTGCTCTAGGATTTTAATTTTTATTTTTTTTGGCTGTTATTCAGAAGGGGATTCACTGCACGTGGTTACTGGAAGGATGAAGTTGTTAGCTCAGTAGGGGTTAACAGTGAAAACCAAGTCAGGCAGCAGGGAAGGGGGAGGGTGACAAAATAAAGAAGAGAAAGGAAAAGAAGAAAGAAAAAGAAATAAAGGAAGGAGCATGGGAGATGTAAAAAAAAAAAAAAAAAAGGAACCGAGAAAATGGGCAATGAAGATTCATTAGGAAAAAAGAAGATAAAGGACACCACTGTTTTTTTGGTTTTTTTTTTTTTTAATATAAAACCTATCTTTTTCCCACCCAGGAATGTTATTGTTGTGCAGGCAGGCACGTTTAGGCTTTCACTCTGGATCTAAAAACTTTAAGTGGGAGCTCTTAAAGCCTAAAATAAGGCTTTAAAAGTAAAAAGTTGAAGTCAAATGCAGCCAGGGTAAGCACTATTACACTCCAGCCCAATTGTTTTTCATTAAAAAAGGAGGGTGAAAGGGAGAGTTTCAAAGCCGTATTTCAAACCTAGGCTGACACTACAGCAGTAAAATTCTGATTTTGTTATGCTAGTTGGCTGTGGGTTTGGGCTCAGACCTTCCCTATGCGGTGTCAGGCTATGATATGAATGTGTGCACACAGGATATTTTCAGAAGCCTCCTGCAGAATCTGGAGAAACCTGCCCCCCACTCCAGCTCCTGCAGCCCCGCTTGCAGCAGCCAGCTCCTCTCCTGCCCCTGGGAGCCAACTGGGCTCAGACATGGCATATGCTGAACAAAGACAATTTAAATTACAAGGTGTTGTACTTTCAGGCAAGTGGAAGAACTTCTAAGTAAATGCCAGAACTGATTTCCAGGGTGTGTTTAGCCAGCGGCATGGAGCGAAGAATGATTAAGTCCGTCAGGGAGAGGATATTCAGGGTTTCTTCCACTTGCCTGCAAGATACAGGAGAGACTGACAAATAGGATGTTTTAAACACAGCTGCTTCCATCCACTGCGTGGAGTCCTGGGATGTGTACAGTGCCTATGTCCGAATATTAAACCCCAGGTACCTCTGGGAGATCGCAAGCATCAAAATTGAAGCAGCTTCTAAGGGAGTGCAGGAGCACGCACAGGGCTCCAACAGTCACAACAGCCATTAGAAAAGGCTGTGGGCTGCAGAAGAGACCCACAGTAACCCCAGACAACTGGTGCATAACAGACCCTACAAACCAAGGGATTACATGTGAAACTTCAAAATGATTTATGGATATTTATGCATATCTAGATGTGTTTGTATCTGCTCTGTATTTGTATGCAAGCATAAAACTGTGACTGCCTAAGCAGCCTGCCCTTTCTCTAAGCAGGCTGTGAGATACTGCAGTACAACCCCACATGGCATTTTTCTCTGGCCACCAGCTCCCTGAAGGCACAGGATGGACCTGCTCCAGGGCCAAACCCAGAGCTGTAGGTGAGAAGTTCCCCACACAACTTCAGCATCATGGCACAGCAGCTCTGAGGCTGTCACAGGAGTGGAACACAGGAAGATAAAAGATAGTCAAATGGATTTAAAATGTCAAGTAAATCGTGAGGGTGATTGACAATCTCTCTGCTGTACTATGGGTTTGCGCAGGGCTCTACAACCTGTTCTAACCAACCTTCTCATAGATGTCCTCATGCACTCCTCACTCTCTGAACTCCAACTCAGAAGCCTGGGCTCTTACCTTCAGCAGTGATGAACACTTACAGGAGCAAACAAGGCCAACAAGAGCTGTGCTTTGAATGTATTAAGAGCCACAAAACCACAAGCACCCAGAAGGTCTTTCTTGGTGCTCAGCTCCCCATTTGTGAAATCCTACAGACATCTTCTGAAAACAACCTTATTCAAGTTTGCAATGGGCCAGATGAAATTGAACAGTACACCACAAAATGAGTCATCCTGTCCTTAAGGATGCTCAGTTGCTTTCACCTTAGTGTTTTGGTAGCAGAGAAGTGGTAACCAGCACAAAGTGAGGATGTAAGCTGTTTTTTGAGCCTTCTTTCAAACCTGGCTAGCTTACATATGTCAAACAACTCATTCCTCCTCTAGCTAGAATTGTGATGGGCACCCTTTTATTCAGCACCCTGAGGAGTTACAGGAACCTGCACAGAAAGCTGTCATCACACACCTCCCTGACTGTACGGAGAACAACCAGCAGAAAGAAACACTGCTGAGTGACCTGCAGGGTGAATGGTTGCCTCTGGGTTATTCCCCCCTCCAATTTCACCAAAAAATGGTTTTAGCATTTGATTGCATTACTTTTGAGTCAAGATTTTAGTTCTGTTCCCTCAGCTTTCCCTTGGGAAGCTCCCACAGTCTTCATGCTCCTGCTCACCACAACTTGTACTGTTATTATTTCCATTACAGGATTTCTTTCCAAACCTAAATATTCCCAGACACCTTTTGAACAGGTCCTCAGGGATTCTAGTAAAGTGGGAGGTATGTCAAGGAGGACTGTTTTCAGTTTTCCTATTCACTGGGCCAGTCAGAGGCAGCACAGCAAACCAAGCAAAAGCAGGGAGGCTCTTGGAGCAGAAGAACGTTGAGCCCAGAATTATTCAGGAAGATGTACCTGCTTGCCAAGAGGTTTTGAAGGAGCAGAAACACCTCCTTCTACTCCAAACATCATCTTCTATTTAAAATGGTTTGAATCCTAAGGCAGTGCAATTTCAATGACTGCAGGAGAATTACAAGAGCTCAAAGGCTATCCTGGCTATCATGGAAATCAGTGCAGTGCAATCCATCAGCCAGACTGAGCTTGAATTCTCAATGAGCGTTGCAGATGCTCGCTAATTGACAGTCCTAAGAGCCCTTCAGAGCAGAGTCATTGCGTAAGACACGTGAGGCTCCTGCACTCCAAGGGAGCATGTGTGGGAGGTCCTGAAACAGCAGTAGGCCAATACTCAGTGTTGCAAAGGCCCTGGATGTGAACAGCTTTGTGGAAGAAGATGGAATTGCTCTTTTGGCAAAACATGTGAAACTGTCTGTGATAAGGGGAATGAGAGCAAGGATGACTGAACAAATATTTGTTCTGAATGCCTGCTCAGGAATTGCTACTGATATGATCTTTACTTTCAATGTTACTGCTTCTGACAGTCTTACAGACTGTGCAGATGTTTATTGGCTACTAAATCATTCTCCAAGAATGTTGACTTGGTTCCCAAACCCAAAGAGTCTGAACGTGGAGGAGTTTGTTACTCAACACACACTTTTTCAAGCGACCAGCTAGGGAAGCATCATCAACTGATAACAACACAGGTCTGAATTCAGGTTCCTAGCACCTGGGGATGCTGAAGCAGGCTTGAGTAGATGTGCACCACTCCCATGGCACAGCACCCCAGGTAAGCTGCCACAGCAGTGCTGCACCACATTGATGGACCTGTATGGTAGCAATGGGGCTTGCTTAGCTCATCCTGACCTGGATACACTGCTTTCAGTTCTCACTATAGCACAACTGCAGTCACTTTGGGACCGCTGTAAAACTCATTCCACGGTGCTGCAGAGGTTATTACTGTGCCATGTAGCTCCTGGAGCTGTAGGACACACTGCATAACAATGAAGTGCATTCAGACCCTCTGCCATTCATCCCAGGAAAAGCGGTTTGCAAAGACCCAATTCCTGAGCTGTAGAGGACCCTAAGCCACAATATTTCAAGCCAAACAAATTTGCTTTCAAATAGAGAGTATCTGAACCACGGGCAAGATGCCCAGGCTGTTTCTCTGAGTGAGGATGCCAATTCTCTGAGATCACTGCAAACAGCTCTTACCTGAAAAAGCTACACTGCCCACAGGAAACTATGCCTAAATAGGGACTACACTAAAACACGAGGGATAACTCTGACAGTGATAGCACATACCTTTTAAGTAATAAAAAAGCAAGCCATGCCTTTGCACTAATAAGGTGACAAATTATTGAAACACAATGTATTATTGCCACAGGGCTAAAATGTATTAGCCAGAACTATTAAATACATTGGGAGAATCCCCAAAAGACATTGATTGCCTCAAGTGGTGTACCCCAAGATCAAGAATGGCATGGAATTGTTGAGAGAGGGAGTAAGCATCATACATACATACATCATGTACTTGCATAGACGGCCTTGCAGACTCACCTCTCTTTGAAAGAGTTAAGATCCTGACCTTCCACCTCTATAGAGAAAAGCATGGAGACAGGAAACCATGGTTCCAGCCATAAATAGCTTTCCTATTTTTTAGGGAATAACTGGTGAAAACAACACAGATCCTTTGATCTCTCCAACACAGTCCAACTCCAGGCTTCAAGCCTTTGGACAGAGGATGAGAGTAGCCACGTAAGCCAGGCAGTTACAACACAAAGGCTTTACTCTGCGAACCGAAATGCTGCATGTTCTCTAATTAACTCACTGCTACTACTAGCAGTTCTCCTGTTTCAACTTTTAAATGAATAAAAGGCTTTTCTTTCATTTTGAAAGCGATCAGAGTTTTTACTTTTACCCGTGAGCCAAAGCTTTCCCACAGAGTCACAGCCTACACATCGCAGTTTGCCAGGTCTGCACCACCAACCGCAGTTCAAGGTTAGGCAAATCCTTTCCAATACTCTCCTGATAGCACTGCCTGGGCAAGTACCCAGGTGGGAATATCCTGAGGGTTGCTTGATGCACCCTGAATGCTGCAGACCATGCACAGCCCCATGCGACTGTGAAGCTCTCCCCTTCCTGTAGCATCTGAAACACAGTTAGGTGCCATAATTCAAGCCAAGTTCTGCTTGATGGTTCTCAGCTTTGCAATTAGTACCTGCCTTGCACTCTTCCAAACACCCAGAAGCCCATTTTGTGGGCTTAGATGACACCTGGCACTTTCTGGTTTTGTTTTTTTGTTTTTACAAACCTCCTCAGCCTTTGTGGTGAGCAGGAATCCAAGAATAAGAACCAGGATGCTGACACTGTGTCTCTAACCTTAGTTTCTAAGGAGGAGCTGCCCAGAAGAAACAATAAAGTGTCTAAGAACCCTGGCATCGAGACCTAGATGATTTTGGTTAACATTAAGAGCCCACATTGTTCAACCAGGCCTGGGAGGAGCTTTGCTTCTGAAATCTGCATCTTGGTAAAGAGAACAAAGTAAAGGAACATACAGGAATGCACAGGCATACCCACTGTTGGCAATTCTCAATTAAAACAACCTCTCAGTCATGCAGTCCTCCATCATCATCATCTTCTTCCAACTCCTCCTTATGTACAATTGAAGTCTCATTTTTATTTTGTTACTACAATAGCAGAAGAGAAAGACGAAGCAAGACACTTCTGCAGTGCTTCTCTCAACAAACATCCAAGTCTGCGTGCTGCAATGGTACTTAGCTTGCAAAGTTGAAGCTATGCTGTAGCAACTCATCAAATATCAGGTGCTGTGGATGCTTGGCCACTGGTGTTAAACTGTTTTGGCTAAGAATTTGTCAGAAATCTGGAAATGGTAATTGCTGCCCCCAAAAAAGGCAGATTGGGAAACGTGACTCATGGTCACAAGGAATTTAGGAGAGTTCCCCCTGCCCACACTGCAGAAGCTGGATTGAATACAGCACTTGAAATGAAAAAAAACCCAAACAAATCCCTTTGAAAGAAGTGCCTTGAAACAGAGATATTGGCAATGGATGACACTCACTTGCTGTAATTACTGAAAGAGACATTTTGGAGCAAGATTCCTATTTGACATCTGTCCAAGCCTCCTTGTGACTTCAAGTGCTGTGGCCTTCAAAATTATGGGAGCAAAACATTTTCTGTTCAAATGACTGGTAATGTAAAAGCAGAAAATCCACAGATGAAAGCCCAGGTTTAAATTGTACTCCTGTTTGTCAATAAAATCAAACTACTTCTTTTTTTTTTGAGTCCCAGAGAACCCCAGATCTGTAGAAAATGTTTAGTTAAGAGATTAAGCTGTAGAGAAACAAGAGAAATTTATAAATAGAAGTACTACTTTTTCAAGGGTGATGTAGATATGTGGTGGTATAAAAACTACTCTCTAAATGCTAAATTTACTTGCACAGCACATTTCAAAAAGCCACAACATTTATGTTTCAAGACAGCAGAAAATTTTCCCTGGCTACATAAAGAAGCATCAGATGAGTTTACAGCTCTTTCTCTAACTGTTGTCCCTACAGACATTCATAGATTCATAGAATGGTTTAGGTTGGAAAAGACCTTGAAGATCATCTAGTTCCAACCCCCATGCCATGGGCGTGGATGCCTTCCACTAGCCCAGGTTACTCAAGGCCTCATCCAACTTGGCTTTGAACACCACCAGGAAAGGGGCATCCCTCCCTGGGCAACCTGTTCCAGTGTCTCATTATAAAGAATTTTTTCCTCCTATCCAGTATAAATCTGCCCTCCTCAAACTTCAAGCCATTCCCTCTCATCCTATCACTACAAGTGATACGTGTAAGAAAGGTTCTTTTACAGAACGCTGTTACTTTCTAAGCAGCAGAAAGGATGCTGTCCTTTGGGCACATACAAACTCTTCATTTTTTTGGACCAAAAAAAAAAAAAAGGCAGAAAAAATTTCCCAACATTTGTTAATTTGAAATACTAAAAATTCCCTCATATTGAAAGCAGATTGCTCTGAAGAATCACTCATTTCCAAGGTCATAAGAGCGCTGGCAACGTTCAGAAAAGTTGCAGTCCGACTTGCTTGTGTTCAGTTGTGTTTACTTAGTCTCAATTTGACAAAAGTCTGCCTCTGATTATACAAAGCAGTCATCTGCCCACAGATAAATAGATATTACACAAACGCTTGGAGGGAATGACATTTGGCTACCATCATTTTTGGAATAATTTACTCTGCATCCTGAACTTAAAACACCAAAATGATTCATAATGTTTTTTGGACCCAAGTATTTCCATTAAATAAATAAATGTACCTCTGTGACCTTTGTGGACTTTGTATTGTACATGTTAGTGGATTACAACAACAACAACAACAAAAAAACAAACAAACCCAAAACCAAAACCCAAAAAACAAAACCAACAAAAAAACCCTTACTGTTAATTATTCTTGGGAAAGGTGGAGTCATAGGGAATTCAGAGCAAAGCCACTGGCACAACAGATGCAAATCAGAGCCCAGTAGCTGAGCTACAAAGATCTCAGAGTGCTGCTGGAAAAGGGGCTCCACAAACGATGCCACCCCATCACAACCTGTGAGCCCAAGCACACTGCTCAGCTTGCATGCACCTGCACTTAAAAGGCCACACTAGCAGAAAACTTAACAGCAGTGCCTGAGACACAAATCTGTTTTCTATTTCAAATGCATTTGTTTCAGATGTAAACTTAATAGTTTTCTGCCTATTATTTGTAGGAGGAAAAATGAATACATAGCGGATGTCAAACTGAATTTTTGCTTTATCTTAGGTAGGCAGTTGTTTCATGACATTTATAAAATAACTTAGATTTTAAAGCAGACCTGCAGTGTTTCTGTGATCTGGATAGAAGTTTTCTCCAGTTAAAGATATCATTTAGCCTAGAACATTCGTGTTATAAATTATCCAGGACTAAGCAAGAACTTATGAATAAATTACAGTCCCTACTCCCCTCCCATTCCTTCCCCGCTGCCTCTTCCTAATTCTCTCCCCTTGTCATTTCCCCAGCACCAACTACATGGAATTGTGATTCCATGTCAAGCGCTGGGGAGTACTGAGAGCAATTCAATGTCCATGAGAAATACTGTTACCACTGTAATTTGAAGTGGAAAACGTTTCCAGAGTGTGGTAATGGACAGAGGAATAAAATGTAGACTTGACAGGGAGTCAGATAGATTAGTTTCTGTAAAGTTAGCATGCTTTCAAAAATGTCTTTTCAATTAGAATTCCAAAATTAAAAAAGCCTCTGATGCAATAGGAACCATATGTGTTTGACATATCCAACTTCTCTATCTTTGACATCTAAATATTCAGTTTAAAGAAAATTAAGACATTTGTTTACAAAGAACTAGTTTATGTGTTTGCAAGACTAAGCTGAATGTTTTTCTATGGAATGATTATATCCTAGTCATTTCCCCTCATTCTCTCTCCTTTCAGGAAGGAATATTACTGTGAAGGAGGAATGTGTTTTCGATGTGGACAGCTGGAGGTACAGAAAACAGATTCCTGTCACATGGAACAAATGCAGCAAAGTCCTTCTTTACAGGTTGTTTCCCTGCAGAGATTAAGTATTAGGAGTTCATTAGGCTATGATGCAAAGCCCTGCTCATTCACAAGTGTGCTAATGATCCGGACCAAAAGAAGAGTTAATTCAGATGGAATCCAGGAAAATGAGGCAGCACAGAAACCTCATCAGAAGTCCAATCACATGACAAAATGCAAGGCATCTCCAAAGCCACTGCCTGCCAAAAAAAGAAAGGCTGCTGCAAGAAAAATACTTTCACAGCTTGATATCTGGGTCTTGTGACCGCTATCCAAACAAGGAGTAAAAGTGGCACTATATACTGTGGCAGGGTAAACAGAACCACCCACTCGTCATCGCCAATCCTGTCTTTAATTCAGAAAAATCCTATTTCCTTAAAAAAGGATGCGGGGAAAAAGAAACAAAACCTTTTGCTGAACTTGAAAATTAGATGTATAATCTGATCTGGCACGACATCTTTTGGGTTCACATATATCACATTTGCAAGGCTAGAAGAAACTTTGGCAGGGTGGTGCCCTGTCAAAGTTACTGACCGATGCCCATCTCAAAGGAGCACAAAGAGATTGCCCTCAGCCAACTAGGCAATAAGTTCAGAAGATTTTCAGCCTGCGACTTGGAGATGAGGACTTGAAAAACCTCTCAAAGAGAACATTTGATCTGAGAAATTTACAGAAAAGATTAGATCTGAGAGAAGTTTAAACTTTTAGGAATGCTGGGTCATGAGAAGCCTCCATACATGGCCAAATCATCTTAAAGCAGCCTTAAAACAAGAGTTTTCAGGACACGTTTTGGTAGGATTCACCAAAGTCTGAGTTGTGTATGATTAAGCCAAGTCATGAAAAGTTTCCCATAATTTTGTGTCCAGCTTAGTCAGGGATTGTGGATGCACCACAAAACTGGAGAATTAATAACCACACACCCACATAAACCAACACCACTACCACCAGGACTAGAATATTTCCCAGTTTCAGACTAAGTTCTTGTTTTCCCCTGTGAGCAACGATTTGGAATAATGTGATTGTATTCTAACCAAGGCAATATCCCTTCCTGGAGGTGTATTTGCTTAAAGCCTGTTTAACATGGAAGAAATTGCCAAGACATAGTAATTAGGCTCAAAGGTGCCTTTTAGAAAGAGTGGCAATTATCTTGGATTTCATCTACCCTCATTTCTCAAACACTCTGTAGAAGAAAATGTCACACTGCTCACTTGAGACTGTGAAAAACACCACTACCTCCTACACTTCTCTAATTTATTCTAAACCCCTTCCCCATTACACTCCAGATTCCTACCAGTACTTCCATCATATCTGCTTCCCCAACACTTTCTCTTCTTACCTTTGTCCCTTTGGTCTGTCTCGTCTTCCTTCCCCTCCACTGTTCTCCCCTTTCCTCTTCCTTTTCGTTCTTGTCCTCAATTCTGCATTCCCTTGTCCTCTCCCAGCACTCTCCTCTCTTTTCAAATCTTCCAAAAGTTCCTATTCTTTATTTTCCACCTGCCTTTATTTCCTGGCTGTGAGTTTTCCTTTTTCCCTTCTCTTCTATCTTTGCCTCCTAGAATTAAAATGATACTCCAGTCATAATCTACCTGAAAAGTGAGGTACATCTTTTAAGTCCATTGTTGGTACTAAAGGGATGGAAAGTGTCTCAAAAAGAGCTAAATGACTATTCCAGCCACTCTCCTGGACAAACAAGTGCAGCTCCCACTGACAGCTGGAGAAGTTCAGTGCTTGAGTCAAGTTATTCCCGTTTTGCCTCCAGTGACTGTTTGGTGTTGGAGTCCTGCTATAGCAATCTGTCCCCACATCACAGTACAGAGAGGCAGACAGAATTTCATGCAGTGGCCAGGGGGCGTTGATGATGAGAAAAACAACTCAGGTAATGTAAGTCTTCACTCCTAACTGAGAACAGCATCTAACATAAGCAAAAGCTTTACTGAAAATTGAAACAACTAAGGAAGAGGTCTCTATAAATATGGGGATGGTTATGCAGCACTTCACCCTCTGCATTCTGTTGGATCTCTAAGAAAATACCAAAACAGCGCAAGAAAATTTTGTTGCATGACATGTGTCATGTAATCACCATTGCAAGGAACAAAAATCTCTGTCTTAGCTTCAAGTGAAGTGGTTTAATATCCTGTGAAAGGACAGAATTACACCACACAAGCAATTAGGTCAAGAGGATAAAAAGACTAAGAACCGCTGACTCCCTGAGTTTCTTGAGATCTGCCCATTGAAACAGTAAATGTCTGCTCTCTAAAGCAAATCAAGTGAACAGAAACATACACTAGAAACCATCTTTGGGGCCAACACTATGGAGAAAACACCAAGGAACACTTTGTTTGTTTGTTTGTTCATGGCATATGTATTGCCCCTGTAACAGCCTCCAGACAAGTGCCCAACTCCCCTCTCCAGCTGGTGCTGCCTCGGCAAGTTGCAGCTGCCTATGCACAGCCTAATCCAACTTGCACATCCCATCTTTCAAAACTCTATTTTCTTCGTCTCACTCTTTTTATATTGCTTCTGGAGTTGGTTTGTGTGTGCTTGTGCTGCTGCTCCCTTCCCACCCTCACTGCTCTCCAACTGCTTGCTGGGCAGGCACAGCAATTCCATGTAAGGAACGCAGGGAAGAGCAGCATTCCTTGATTCTTCTGTGCACAGTAAGCTGCACGACATTTGATCGTAGACAGAGATTAAGTCATTCATGAATAGGGCCCAAAGGGAGGAACAACTCCAGAAAAACAACCCTGCTCGTTGGTAGTGAAGCATCCAAGACTCCACAGTCGTTACTGCCACACTTGCAGTTCGTAGCTGGTCTGGCAAAGGGAGGAATCCAACTGCTGCCTCTGTGGTTTAAATAAAATGTATCTGCAGCAGCTTGGATCAATGTTTCAAAATGTTCCACGTTATTTTAGTCCAAGGACAAGCTTTTAAAAGAAAACTTTGGCTTTAATTACAGATTAAAAGTGAAAGTTGTTTAAAAAGAATGCATTTGCGAAGAAGAACAGCAATAGAGATGGTTTAAAACGTAAAACTCGTTCTTCTCTCTCCCAGCACATGACAAGCCTCCTTGTAAATATTTAAAACAAAAGTTTGTAAGTGATTAATTTGTGGACAATATTTAAGGGTGCTTCTGCCTTGCTGTCATGGATCTCTGGCGTAGCTCCATTTTTCCCCCCTACATTTATACTTCTAAGCTAAAATAAGCGTCAGATTCTGATGCACATTGCAACGGCCAAAAAGAAACCACAACTGTAACTTCTACTTCCCTTCTATCCTAAATTTTGTTGCTACATATGCGTGACACAGCAAATGTCACCACCCTCTGCATAAATGCAAAGGGTTTATTCCAGATCAGCTAAGAGCAGTGCGATCCCAAAGCGGTTAGGTGCTACAATGGAGAAGCTGTCGCTCTTGGGATGATTTTCAGCACCAATTGCCCATCTGAAAATCATTAGTGCATAGCAGTGGATTTTCCACATGTTCATATGCTGGACGAGCAGGTTGCCCTTGAAGTATGGTTCCCCAGGGGAAGAAGGAAAACCCAGAGAAAAGTATTCTATTGTCAGATCACGGTTTTGCTAGAGCCAGACAAAAATATGGTCAAGTATTCACTTGGCTGCTCCGCTGGCAAAACCATAGGGTACTGAAATGGAGACAGCTAATGAGGAAGGCAAAGAATGAAGCTCAGGAAGAAGATCTTAAAGAAGTACAGATTTTTTTTTTTTTTTAAAGGGAAAAAAGTATCAGGAAGGGGGTTAAGCATGCAAATGTAATGAATTTTCAGATTACTGGTCTTTATTTTTATAAGGCAAAAATGTTGAGATAGGGTAGTATTTCCCCAGTAAATTATCTCATCTTTTAATTCAGCTGTGTTTGAAGCACCAAAGAAAAAGTATTGAAGGTGCCTAAATAAAAAAGGATATGACAAGGAAAATGCAGTATTTGATAGTTAATGCCCCATTAATCGATAACTTGGCTTGGAGGAGGAAGGGAAAAAAAAAAAAGTTGGCAAAAGGGAATGGAATTTTTTAGCTCCTTGTTTTACTTAAGAAAAATTCCCAACGGGTTTCACTTAAACAAAGAACTTTAGTTTTCCACTGGAAAGACAAAAAGAAAATCTTAGTCTAGCATGTCCTGCCACATGCTTTAACTACACAGTAAAAGGGAATGTACTTGGATCCCAGGCACATTTCAAAAGGGTAGTATTTATTAGCCACTCTCTTGCCAAGTTCCACTATTATCTTTTTATTATAACTAAGGTATATTTTTACTAACTAAATTATATTTAGGTCTTTAGTTTAAGCATTTGAAGGTCTCTGAGTGTCACGTATGGATGATATACAATATATGACAGGGATCTGATGGTTTGCTCCCTCCTCCTCTCCTCTCCAAACAGTTATTTGTGATCTCAGGGCATTCAACCTTCCTAAATCCATAACTCAGATGTAAACACATTCAGGGGCCCAAGCGAGCCACATCCTCAGGTGGCGCAGAGCTTGCCAAGGATGAAAGGAAGCCCTGTTCCAGATCACCCACAGCACAGCTATCCCTTGCACCCCAAGGGGCAGCACAACCCCCCTTCTGCCCACTACCTACTGCAGACACCAACTTTGCAGCTCCAGCTCTCTGCTGCCCTTCACCCAGCTCATCCAGACCTGGCTTTTTGCCTCCTGTTCCCAGCTGGGGCTGTGGGCTGGCTTTTCACACAGGTGTGAAAACTGCTTTGCACAGCAGGTGTTGCATGGTGGGTCGCAGCCTCTCTGTGGGCCAGAGTGGGAAGCAGCCAGTGGCTCACGCCAAGCCTGACCCAGCAGAGCCATATCTCACACCTTCTGTGGGAAGCATGGAGCTGCTGCCTGCAGGCAATTAGAATAGGATAGAAAGAGGATGCAGACATGAGGCAGAAGAGGGTTTTGATGGGTTCACATTGGGCTGGATGTTGGCACTGCTCTGAGCAGGGCAGGCTATCTGTGAGCAGCTGTGATGCCTGCAGAGAAGGGAGAGAGTTTCTAAAACCCCAGCAAGTGCAGCAGTACTGTGGTGCTGAGCGTCGCCTTTATTTTTCCTATTTTGTCCAAGGAATGAAGGAAGAGCAGTATCCAAATATGAGCAATTACATTCTCTGGGGGTCACACTCTTTAATCTGTGAGCACAGATCCCACCAAAAGCAGCTGGAGTTCACCAAATGAAGTTTGGAAAGCTTTGCAAGCATGTGAACACCGTATGTCAAACCATGCAGGGTGCTTTGAGGCCAAAACACTCAAAAACTAGATCAGATCTTGTCACACTGGATTTTTTGATTTGTGCATCATAAAGCCTTCCAAAGGTTTCATTTTAAAATATATCTGAGAGCCATCAGTTATCAGGTAAGGGTAAAGGCACTTTTGAGTCAAACATCAGATACAATTGTTGGCTCCTTTTGAAGAAAAAGGCAGAGAATCAGGGATGTGAATCTGAGAGCTGAAGAGTGGAGGACTGAGACGTGTTAATGACCTTTCCCTATACTAATCTACAGCAAATGTAACAAAGTAATACTTCTGTGCACTTGTAGCCAGGAAAAATTATTAGTGCTCACAGTTTCATTACATTTGCTTCATTTTAGCCAGCAAAAAGAAGGGTTGTACATAAAACAAGAATCACCAGGATCAAGACCTGCAGTTCAGCCTCATCTTGTCTGCTGACTTCTGTGACTAGGGTTTTGTGCTTTGCTGGGCAAGCTGGAGTGAGCACCTGAATGAGTTACAAGACTTGGAAGGGAGATATCTCGTCATTTGTGGGTAATATAGCAGGGAGCCTGTGTTTTTTCTGTCTTTACAAAGTTCACTGCCATGCTGAGCTACTGCACAGGTACAGAGCTGAAGGAGTAAACATCGCAAAATGATGAAGCAGCAGGCTTGAATTCCACAGATGATATCATCATTGAGGAAACACATGTGAGTATGTACATACATGAAAGTTTGTATGGTTTACAGGCATTATCAGAGTCTCTGCAGCTGGCCTGAGCAGGACAGCTTGTCTGCTGTCTCCTCACTTCAAAAAGTCTTTCTAAACATCCAGGACTACTGAGAGTCAATACTTAGTAAGCCCATAACAACTGCAGTTCTGATACTGTGACAGAGAAGGGAAAAAGGAACAAAGGCCACTGCTTTGTGGAGGAAGCTGCTACTTGAAGATGATCTAGAGGGAATGAATTAGCGATGCAACACCCAACAGTCACAGCAGTTAGACAACATGAGAGGAAGAAAAGCAGGACAACGAATTTTAGCATGACTGTGTAATGGGCAACCACCACCAGTCCTGTGCAAAGGTGCCGTAAGTAGTCCTGAGGAGATCGTTTGTTTCGTACACCAGCTTCAAGACCTGCTCCCCAAGCAGCCATCAGTCCAGACTGCAACAGGGCAAAGCCAGACCCTGCTCCTTGGGGTGGGAAGAGCAATTAAAAGACGAGTGACCTGGGCTCAGTGTCTCCCTGCAGTCAACGACCTAGACAAATTCTTCAGCACACCAAGATCTCATTAAAACTGCCCACAGTGTCTAGCCCACAAAGTACATCTAGTGCAAGCAGAGCAATCCTGCTGCTGTTTTGCAATGCATTACAAAATACCTTGGCTAGCAGAAAGAATTTGAGGCAATTCACTCCTGAAGCGCCAGGTCGTGAAGAGCCTTCATTTTTCCAGCAAACTGGATTTAAGCTGACAAATAGTAACTGAAAGGAAAGGGAAAAAAAAAAATCCTGACAAAGTAAAGAGGAGATGGGAGAAACCGACAACATTTAACTTGATCTTCAACAGTGTAAATCTGTCAATACCCACAAATGACCACAAGGCCACATGCCAATGCCAGTTTTCACTCTGAGATACCGTAACTAAGACATTTGGCTGGTACCTCACCTTGGAAATAAAGTTTTTACATTTAGAAATGTAAAACATTGTAACATTTAAGGAATTTTGGCTACAGCCCACTAGCCAGCCTCCCTCCAGCTTCAGCTGAGGGATTATTTTGAATGTTACTTTGCTTTTCACGCATCTGTTGCCTAAATCAATGTGGAGGCATGAGGGAGGGACTGAAAATTGGCCCTGGACAGAGTGGTATATTTTAGTGTCATAACTGAGAGTCTTGGCAATCCCTTTTAACTTGAAATGTCAGTGCCATACCAAACGATCTGGTCATCATAACCTCAGCTTCTGGCCATCAGTGAAAGAACAGAGATAGAGCCTCCAACATCAGGTTTCAAGGCCACTGTGAAAAGCTAAGGAAAACACATTTCATGGCTCGTTGGAATTCTGTTTTACCTATTTTTGTGGTTTTCTTTTCAGCTGTTCCAGCTCTAACTGTTTATCTGATCTTTCTGTTTGAATTGTTTTTACTTTTTCCAGATTTTCTACAATGCAGTTTACGTCTCCAGCTTACTTTTCCTGCTTTAAATTGCTGCTCTTTTTGTTGGTTTGTTTTTTTTTTTTTGTAGCTCACATGAAACTCCAGTTACACAAGCTTTCTGCATGCTTTCAGTGTTAGGACATATTTCTCTTTTAACAGATCTGTCTGACAACAATTACAATAATTACATCTGATGTTTGAAGACGAACACCACAAAGCATAAGACCTCAGTCTTTAGGAACCCCTGATAATTTCCACATCTCCACCTTACATCTCATATCCAAATTTTTAAATCTGGAGCAGATTAAACTGAATCCAGTTCTGCTTTTCTGGTTCTGGATAATTGGAAGTTGAACTTTAAATATGAAGGTGAAGGACAGATTTTCTGGAACAGGTATTTTTACGAGTATTCTCCTTCCTCCTTCGAGAAACAAAAATCTCTCTCACACACACACACACCATACCCATAGGTTCCCCACACTTTCTGAATAACAGGTATAAAGTCATCCACAACCTACAACTAGTCCACACAGAGACCCCTTCAATCCACTTCTCAAATTGAGCCAAAACCCTCCTGAAGCTTCTCTGTGAACACACATGGAAGATCAGAAGTCTGGTCTTGCTAAACTGCTTTCATCATTATGTTTCTGGTATTCACATTATGGATAAATGACCTAAAAAAAAAAATAAAAATCAGTTAAACACATAAAGGAGTTCTTTTAAGTTGCAGAATGACTTTCAAAAAACCACAAACCTGCAAAGGGAAATAGGATTTGCTGGATCAGATAAGATTACTGGCTTATCTGGTCAGATACTGTTAGTGTGCAGCTTTTTAGAGAAGAAAATTAGAACTGGAAGTGGTGGTGAATAAAACTCATTTTTCAGTTTGATACTGAATCATTTTAAAACAGATTTTAAGAAGAACCAAACAAAAACCCCACTCAAAAGAAAACAATATGGTCTATTTTTTTTTTTTCTGTGATGATGAGCAGATAAATTCTGCTGTTTGCAGCAGTGTGCATACAATTTTTTATCCTACCCAATAGTGATCAAAGCCTACTTTGGAGCAGGACCCTGCAGAGATTCAAGCATTTGCCACCCACATCAGAATATTGCCATGGTAAGGAAAATGTTTGCACATGTAAGCAAATGCAGAATAAACCAAGACATTCTTTTATTTACAACTGCATGACAAACAACCTGTTTTTCACTAGTCTCATCATGGGCATGAAATATTTCAAACTCCAGGTCTGCTGAGAGGAGCTCACAATTTTATTCTGCAGTCATCATGCTCCAAATTTACAAGCCTGACTCGGATGGTTATTACTGGGATGTACCTGCTTAAATCCTTTCCACAGATGGAAGAACGAACACTGCCCATGTCAAGTTGCAGTCTGGATTGAATTTTTACAGCTGGGTCATAAATTTGCAGATTAAAAAGGCTCTAATGGAAACACAGGTACAGCCCTAAGTACAGCAACATGGCCAGCAGCACTGCTACGCTGTGCAGGGGACAGTCCCTGCTTGAAGCAGAGTCTACCAGAACACTACCCAAAGTTGTGTTATTTCTCCTCAGCAGCGGAAGGAGGCTGGGTCATGCAGGAACCCCATGCCAGGTATGAAGTTTCAATTGAGATGTTTTTCCAGAAAGAAGTTAAATTTTTATGGGTTTGCCTTTCTTTTAAATTTACTGCTCCAGATTATGGAAAGTCCAGCCCTCCTTCCCCACCTGCTACTACCCTGTCCTGCCTGTGCCTGACTTTTCTGCACCTAGTCCCCTCCTGGTCACACTTTGCTTTGTGGGTTAATACACATCACTGAAGGTGGTAGGTATTTGTGAAGCAGATGATAGATTTTGTATGTACAAGTAATTCACTGGGCAAAAAGGAAGGTTTTTACCCCTGTAACTTCTCTTCTTGTAGCTACTGCAGGCAAATGTCTTAGTGCAGTAGCGGAGCAGCTGCAGCCCCACACGAGCCCAGAGGAGCAGCAGACTGAGCACATTTCAGTATCAGAGCCAGTGCAAGTCTTGCATGCAGCCCAGCACTGGAGAGATCTGCCTCCAGCCATAGCTTTGCACTCAAAGTGTGTGATTTCAAAGCCACTGGTGACAGGGTGACACCACACATTCCTGCTTTGCAAACACTCCTCTGCTCTGTTCTTTTTCTCTATTTCACATCTAAAATTGTGCTGTGCTTTTCATGTTCATTGGCCTACACTCCCTCCTTGGCACCAACAGCTGATAATCACACTTTGCTGCTAGGTTTCCCAGGTAGGGAAGAGAGAAGACATTTGTGCCTCTAGGAGTGTATCAGGGCAAAGCCATAGCGGCTGTAGTGGCAGGGTCCCTCTCCATGCACACCAACACAGTACATGGCAGCTGGGTTAAAGGGATGATCTACTGGATGCAAACCTGTGCTCTGCCCAATGCTGAAGCACTTCTGGCTGCTGCACCAGGGCTGTTCCCTGCCTTCCCCAGTTGCTGCATTTCCCCATTAGCTTGCCACTGAAATCTCCCTCTGCACTCCCCACTCAGGTAGTGCTTTCTTTTGCATGCACTGTGCCGCGGCTGTAGCTGGCCAGCGTTGGCAGGGCCGAGGACGCTACGAATCGGTGCAGAAGCCAGGCCAGCTGTCATGCTGCAAGGCAGCACAGAACCCTGACGCTTCTGCTGTAGGAGAAATGCACAGATAGGTGATTACCGGAGAAAACCCCGCTCAGGCAATGGAAGGAGAGAAGGAATCACATCTGTGTCACTAAATCAGTTCTCCCAAGATGTAGTTTCACACACTCTACATACTGTAGTTAAATTAACTGCTAATTTTCTTACTAATTTCCCTATTATGTTCATTACTAGCCATGCACTCTACAGCTAAAACTGGAAAATAGTCTGATTTATGATCATGTGCTTTTCCATGCACATAATTTCCTGAAACATTCACATTTGGGTTGGCCCCAGGTTTTAAGACCAAGCATAATTCTAAAGACATTCTGAACAATAGGGAAATGGGGATAAATATTTCTTTCCCTGAACAAACACCTTCACTGAATGAACGAGGCCTGAGGCTTGCCAGGGAGCAGCTTTTGCTGAGGCCTGGAGCATTGGCAAACTCTAAAAGAAGAGCATTAAAATATATAGCTGTTAGGAATTGGTTACAGCACCACCCATTTTTTCTGCTATGTCTGAGAGAGGTCTTGTGCAAGCACAGGGGTCTGCTGCTTTTTTGGCTGTTGCTGCAAATATTTGCACTGGGGAAATGTTAATGGTCTCAGAGAAACAGAGGTGAACTGCTGTAGCAGCCTGGGCAGCAGCAACCTGTAGCCATGGAAATGTGGCTAATCCCTGGAGGGGTTTTTTTTGGTCAGATGTGGTCATCTTTTCCATTTCTAATCATTCACACAAGAACATCACATTCCTCACAATGATAAAGTTGTCCCAAGTCCCGAGATGTGCTGCTCTGAAGCTGGATGGCTTGAAGAAAAAGCTCTGCAGCCAAACAACTGCCTCGAGCTACTTTTTACTGAAATATTTGGAAAATCTGTCATGACATCAACAGAAGCAAAAAACAGCAGAGGTGGACAACCACCTCCTCTCCTCCATGGGGTCTCCACAGCAGTTTCAGCCAAATTAAATCCACAAACTGATGCTATGAGAATTCTGACCTGACAAAGCCCTAGCTCCACAAGCTTTCATAATTTGGATTTGGGAAAAAAAAAAAAACAAAACAAAAAAAAAAAGCAGCCTAATGAATTGATAGCCATTGACATCTGAAAACAAACAGCTAAAATGAGGATGCACAGCAGCTGAAGCCAGCACACGTGAGAAAGCAATTAGTCTCTTTTCCCACAAAACTGACCATTAAAAGCAGGGAGTGGAGTGAAGTGGCTCAGAAAAGCTAACCCTGACAGGAGTGTTGCTTCACCTCCCAAGCAGGGTTGGCTCCAGAGAAAGCTCACTCCTGCCCATTGGCAGCCCCTGGGTGCCTAGGCTCTTGGGAGAATGCTCTGCCCTCAGCACCATCAGTGCTCTCAGCCCACCCGGCACCCTCCCTCCATTTCTCCAACCGAGAGCGGTTGAAACTGCTTCCTTTGCACAGAAAGATCCAGTTCCCATTGAGCACTGCTTTGGGGTCAGGTGGAAATAATCCTGACCTATTCCCCTTGAAGCTCCAATACCAAGAAATTGAGAAACTAAAGGGAACTTAAAAGCAGCCTCTGATTTTTGCTGTTCAAACTGTAAGAAATGCAAAAAAAAAGTGAACAATCAGCTAGCAGGGAGTGGGTAAGAGCTTTAAAATTCTCAAGTTTGGGCTATCACATCTGGTATATTAAACTTGACACTGTCCCTGTAGAAAAGCCATTTCCTTTTAATCTCTTTTTTTTTTTTTTTTTTAAGGAAAAAAAACAGAGCAGCAAGTTAAACACAATCCTCTCCTCCATTTTCAATTCCATGCTATTTCAGTGTTGATGAATCAGGTCGTGTAATAATAAAATTCCTGCAGAAATATGATCTTAACTGTGTAACCTTCAAATTGTAGTTATGCTGCTGTCTGCATTTAATACTGTACTTGACTTTTTTTTTTTTTTTTCCTCCCCATTTCACTTCTGGACAACATTAGGATCTGCAACAAGGACCTCCTTCAGCACTCCCAGGTTACCATTTATTTTAAAGCATCCCCAAGGTCTCCAGCACCGTTTAGCCCAAACTTTGCCAAAGCCACTGGTACTGGCGGTTTTTGCAGGTCCCTCGAGTTGTTTCTGAAAACAGGTTCCATTGTGTTCATATTATGCTTTTAAATTTTATAGCTCATTTTTAAATTACATGTTAATTTCTAAAAACGTTAAATCGCGAGAAAAGTTGGCAAGGACCACACAAAAGCGCAGCACTGCTCTGCAGCTCCCCTGTGTCTCTCCACAGTACTTATTGTGAATGGCTATAGCCTTGTGCTTAAAGTGCTCTGTGTGACTGTGGGCCTGATCCTGCAGCATGCTGAGGGTCTCAGAGAGCGTGCTGCAATACACCAACGAGGATTGTGCTCTATAAACTACAGACTTTGCAGGATCTAAATGGAAGTAAGGAAGGTGAAAAGGCAATAATATGAAAACATCAAAACCAGAGCACAGTCCTGAGTATGCGTGCTGGTTTGAGGCTAATTGGAATATTTTAATAGAGAAAGTTGCACTATAGGCTGTGAAAGGAAAACATCATGATGTCTACTTCACTCATACGCTTGCTGGAGAATTGTTTGGGAACACTAACCAAAACAATTGATAAGTCAGTTGCTCTCTGTCGCTTGCTTGAGCAGGAGCTGCTGGTGGGATCTAGCAGCTTCTGGGCTCTGGCTCCTCTGCTGATTAATCCTCACTAACCACTTTTTTCTTCTAACCCCCTTGGCCGATCCTCCTAATTTACCTTGCACGTAAGGCAAACCTTGGGGTAAGGTACAGGGGTGGGGAGAAGGTGGAAGGGTGGTTGGGAGCCCCTCCTGGGGTCTCTGATTTCTGGGAGGGGAGTTGTGTTGTTGTATTACCTTTTACTTGTATATTTCTGTAAATATTGTGTATATAGTGTAAATATCTGCTGTACATTGTGCAAAGCTGTAAATATAGCTTCATCATTTAACTTCCAGCCGACTGAGTGCTAGTCTGGGTCATTTTACAAAGTGTGGGGGGGTGGGGAACTCCCAAACCTTCACAGTATGAATTTTTAAAAATAGAGATCAAAAATCTTTTTTTTTAAAAGATGTATCTGTATCTATCTATCTATCTATATATCTCAACCAGCCATTTGAGAGTATTTCTTTTTTAAAGCCACCCTCCTTTCCAGGCCTGCAAGTCTTCAGTTTTCCTCACTATTTTTATTTGTTCTGGCTTTTCTGCTGTGCTAAGTAACATACAAAGTGAAATCAAGGAAAACTTGTCTGCACAAATAAGTTAGAAACCTCCCTGTCCTGCCATTTCACCTCTCCTCCTCTCATTGTAATTTCTGCTGTTGTTCACCATACGCAGCTCACCAGACAGCGATATCCCAAAAGCTGGGATTTTTCATTTCCTTCTGCTGTAACGATGCAGAACATTCTGTTCCCACAGGTGACTGACAAAAGGGTACTCACAGAGCTCTGCAGCGTGATTACAGAAAACCTCAGCATTTTAGTGATCCGTAAACCCAAGACTGATGTTGCCGCTTTAGATTTACATCCAGCCTCGCCATAAACATTATTGGATCTTTCCCTCGCAGGTTTCTGGAGTGCCTGCTGCAGTTGGACTGTTTCTGCGTGAGTTTGTGCAACAAATACAGATAGGCAAGTCTGGTTTTAGTTATTCCTGTCACACAGCGTACCTCCTGTGAATGACAGCATGCCAAGGAGTTAATGAAAACTTGTTCTCCAACGCTGATTTTCAGCTAAACAAAAACGCTGAACCGAGCCTTCCAGTGGTCAGCTAAAGACACATATTTGACCAATTATAGACATTTATATATTACACTTGCGCTAGGATTGATCCGAGCTGAGGTTTCTGCCCTAGCTGAGCACACAGGCCTGTGTCAGGCTGTATAGACGAGCAGATCAGCTTACGAGAGAAACGCTTCCATACGTGGCTGCACTCTGGTCCAGCCGCTCCTTTCCCCGGCCCGCCGCAGCCGCCGGGCACACGTAGCCGGCGTGGGACCCACGGCCGGGAGGCTGCAGCGGGCGTGAGGGACCTTAGCTGCGCCTGTGCTGCTCCCACCCCAGCGCTGCAGCCGCGCTCTACGGGCTGCAGCAGGCGTGCAGGGTGCACAGCGCAGCCGCTCCCCGGCCCCTGGGTTCTATTATCGAGCCTGTCATAGAATCATACAATCAGCCAAGCTGGAAGAGATCATCCGGTCCAACCTATCAGCCAGCCCTAGCCAACCAACTAGACCACGTCCTTGAGCTCTGCAGGCGATTTCCCCGTTGCACGAAGCTGCAGCAGTATATGCGACCGTGTTTATACGAGCGTTAACGACCGAAACGGGAAAATCTGCAGCCCGTTTTCCTTACAGGCTTCAAACAGCAACTTCTTGTCTTTGTCACTGGATACTGCACTGGTACCCTGTTAATTTTACGGGGGCTACTGGGACACACGGGGCCACATTGACCCCAGGCACTGGACAAGTCACTCTGGGCACACTGATGTACCTGAGCTAAGGGGTTAGCCCGTAACAGGAACCAGATGTGACAAGCAAGCTTTCTACTCACAATCTGCTAAGCAAAGTCGCTTTTCCAGGGAGGCACAATAAAGAATTTGCTTCAGCACCAATGACTGTCTGCCCTCATGAGCCGGCCAAATGTTTCTCAGAAATAAAATGTCAATGGGTTGTCACTGTGCTTTTTAAAACGCTGCTCAAAATGTTTTCATAAACTAGAAACACGTAGGGACTGCACTTCAACCTCTCTATATTGGAAATTAGATGTTTCACTTAAAAAAACTGCAGTGGGAAGCTCCTTATGAGTGTTGATATCACAATTGCTGCTTTCAGGAAAGTCTGAACAGTACACTCAGCCATGTCCTATTATTTTGCTTAACCAAATGGATCGCAGTTATGCTTGAGAACACAGATACAGGACTGCTACATGACTGCACTGAGAGCTGCCATCCCAGGCATTCACATCTCAAAGAAAAGACACACACACAAAAACCCATCCCCATTTATCTCTTCCTATCTAACAATCATTTGTACAAGTCATCTATTTGTAAGTAGATTTCATGATTGGGTGATTGCTTGAAAATATCTTGGTTCATGAGGGGTTCAATTCCTGCACATGACAACATCACCAGAAAAAATTTTGTATATTCATACATACACACACACATATATATATACACACACACACATATATACACATACATACACACACACACACGCACACATATACATTACATATATACATACACCCCCCCCCCCCAAATACTCCTGGGTGTGCACTTTGGGGTTTTTTTCTATCATCAGGTTACTGCTTGTCTGCTTTGGAAGTGTGAAAAGAATAGAATCATATCCTGAGAGTTGCTGGAGTGCTCTCATCAAAGACTTCAAAATGTTAACAAAGATATTTAAGAACTGATTTAAGTACAACCTTAAGAGGAGTTCCAGGAATATCTGTTATGAACTTGAAGGACAAATACACAGCCCAGCTCAGTTACAGCATGCCTGCCTCAACCTCCTCATTAAAGACCACATTTTTTTGGTGCAGCTTGAAAACTTGGCAAGAAGAACTTAATCCAGTAGCAAATTTATGACGATTTTTAAAAAGTCATTGTGTCCATTTTTAAGTTATGGTATGAAAGTACAGAAAAAACAGAAGTTTACATAGCTGAGCTGCTGCATCTGTTCTTGAGTAGCTTTTCACTTAAAAATAAAACTTGGCAGACAAAACATCCATAATGTGGACCAAATGCATTTGGTATGTTGAAAAACACCCCTCTCCCAAAAAGAACCAAACCAAACAAACCTAAACCAAACAAACCCCCCAAACCCAAAAAGTCTAAATGAACAGAGAAGTATTTTTTAAACTCGTTCATAGCACATGTACTATTCTTGCTCCTTTTCAGATCCTGTTTCTCAACAGGGGCCCCACTTCCCAGTTGGTCATCTCTGACAACCTACATGTAGCAGTGTCCTCCTACCCTAACCATCATCCTGAAATCCTTGTAGTCATCCCCCACCAGGACAACAAAACCAAACCAAACCAACAACAACAAAATCCCATGAAATGTGCAAAGAAAGAGGGCAAAAGCTGCAAACTTGGGAGGCTACAAAAGTGAGTGACACACGAAGCTGTCTGCCAGAGAAGCCAAAGGGAATCCAGTACAACATCTACATTTATAGTAACTGTAGTGCAAAGTCCTCCGGTACTTTCATCAATATTTATCCATCTCGAAAGTAATTCTGCCTGCAGGTTGGTCCCTAGCAGAATAAACCACCAAGAAAGGCCCTAGCACAATCTAAAGGGCTGCTGCAGGGCTGAGACACTGGTGAAGATTCCAGACCCTGGGTTGCAAAACTTCATTTTTTTCAAAGATAAGCCTTATGACTCCAAAGAAATACAGAAGCAGCTTCCAGCAGTCCCTGTCCCACAGAGACCTGAGCAAGTCCTGATCTCTCCCTGATTTACAGCAATTTACTGGCAAGAATCAGGCAGTCCCATGTGCCTCCCCATGTAAAACAGCAGATGGTATAAATCATGCTTTTATGTTTCTATTGATAAGATTAAAATAAGTTACATGTAATCCTTTAAAAAACACATTAAGAGTAGATACGTAATGGCCAAGTCTGTGGCTCTTTAACTCAGTGCACTGTCTGGAGAGCAATGCAGAAACTGATGTAAACTAACCCATGTATTCCTAAGAGATGTATGAGTACCAAGAAGGCATACACCAGAGGAGGCACTCTGAGACAGAAAAGATGCTGTACAGCAGAGGAAAGTGTTTGCACGCCCTCACTAGAAGGCATATGGCTCATTAAAGTGCCCCAAACAGCTACCTGGAAATTGCAATGCCCTCTTCTTCCTCTCAGCTGGGGTCATGCAATACTTCAGTCCACCTCTGGTCCCTTACTGCGGTACAATGCTAAAGACTTCTTCTCCTTTTGGCTTGTTTAGTGCTGATAAAGATGGTCTGTATGTGTCATTTTATAAACTAGCCCCATGGTTCCATTTGAAAAGCAAACCAATGAACTTGGTTTCATCAACAACTGCATTTAACTGCAATACTGCAGGCAGAAGTCCTCCCAGGACCGAAAGAGTAGAAAGGAATATCCACTCTCATGGATAGGAAGGAAGCATGGACAGGAGTGATTTCCTCTCATGGCAAAAGATGGATAGGGAGTTATTGACTCTCAATATGAGAGCATGGGTAAGAGTTCTTCACTCTCATGAGCAAAGGCACAATCACAAGACATTTCAGGTGACACCATCCACCAAAGCTGTTTTAGGAATGATGCAGAAAGGATCCCTTACCTGTCCGGTAGACAAAATTGCCTTCTGTCTCTGATGATGATGGAGACACCAACTCTTCTTCAAATTCATTGGAACTAAATGAACCAGAGTGATTCCTTTGCCTTGTTTTTTCCATCATAGCTGCATTAGTAGCCATGACATGTCTCAACGAGTCATTCAGGTAACGATTCAATAAGCTGCTTTTGTATTTGGGGGGCGACACGTAATCCTCATTGGCACTTGTTTCTGGTCTCACTCCTGTTTTTATTACTGAATTTTCAGTTTTAATCACAGTGTGATGAACTGGTTTGTTATATCCCCCTTCATTCATATGGTTTCTTGGAGGATTTTCTCCATCTGAAAACAAAAGAACAAAGATACAGTGATCTGTCAAACAACCTAATGCTTAACAAGAGACTTTCTCTACAGGTCTTAAATTGCTATAACTAAAACTAGATAACAACTTTAGACTTCTGCATTAGACAGTGATTTTTCATTTACTTCTGTTCACACATTGCATGTAGCGGCTCCCAGGATTCTCAGATGTTCCAGCTATTCCAAACTCATTAACTGTAGGAAACAGTCTCTGAGTCTAATCTCTTCATGAGCAATACAAGGCAGGTAGAAAAAAAACCCAACCTGTTAAATGTCCTAAATCTAGGATAAACATTTAAAAATCCACGTGAAGAAGCTGAATTCTTACTATCACAACTTGAAATTTGGCTCTCCTGAATGGATTAAGACATTTAAGTCTACTGGCTACAGCCCTTCCATCAAGGAAATTAACAGTCAGGAGATTTCTAATTTCCTTAAACCAACAAATGTAATTCCTCCTCCCCTCCTTTAAGACAGATTAAAGGAACGGGGCTGGTAGAATCTAATGAACTACCAATTACACTTCTAGTAACAATATTACATGAAATAGACAAATAGCATGCAGTCAGCCTGTGACTCTGATTAACATACACAATCCCACTTTGCAAGGCTGAGTAATAGTTGGCAGTTGAAATGCGTCAGCCTAGTTCACAAAAAGTAAAGGAGGATCCACCGAGGGTGTTTGGTGAGAAATCAGAGCTAATAGGGTACGTGATACTTCCTGAATATATTTTAAGTGGTTTCAAATTGATAAAAGGAGCACCAACAGACCTTCAGAGCATGAGTCATCGCTGCTCACGCTGAGTCGTTCAGCATTTCCTTGCACATACTTGTTGTACAGTTTTATTCGCAAAGCCCAGCTGAGATCTGGTTGCCTGACAGTGTTCTTCAGCCGACGTCTTGCATTGGCAAACCAGTTTGATACCTGCGTACAAATTAATGCATTAGCTTCACTTGAAAGTGATGCAGATAAACAGATCTAACCCACAGAGTTTTCATGAGTTCTATGTAAGCCTTAAAACAGCAAACCATGAAAATGCGAACAGGAGTCCATGAAACTACCAGGAGCAGAGCAAGAACCTCAGACAAGAAGGCAAGTTCAGGGTTTCCACTCTTTGTAAGTGTTATCAAACCCTTACTATTAACAAGATTTTAATTAAAGTGTCCCAAAATACTCAGTTTATAGTAATATATATTTTAAAAAAAATAAAAAATTTAAAGGTAGTGCCCTGAACTTTCCATATGAACCTCTGGTGTGTTACTAAACATTCTAAATTAGAACAGCTTATATTCAGTAATTTGCCTTTGACATTTATTAATTAAAACAAGGTTTTAATTAAAATGTCCCAAAATACTCAGTTTATAGTAATCTTTTATAAATAAATAAATAAAATTTTTTTTACAAAAAAAATTATTTTAAAGGTAGTGTCCTGAACTTTCCACATGAACCTTTGGTGTGTTACTAAACATTCTAAATTAGAACAGTTTATATTCAGTAATTTGCCTTTGACATTTACGTAGGCTGCAGTAAGGCTGTAGGTGAGAAAAAGCCATTCTGAATTTAGTTATATAAAAGCCCAAATTCTCCCTCATGCATTTTCAGTACTCTGGCAGGCAGTGGATATCAGGAAAGTCTTACACAGATGCAACATCTTGGAGTGATTGCAGAAATCAACCATTTGCTTTACAGAGCAGGAGCTTTTATGAACTCTTTCTGTTTTGAAAATTCTGAAAGTCATCTTGTGTGGAATCTGCTCTCCTTCTCAGCTGCAGAGCACTTTCTAGAGTTTGACACACATGTGCATCCTCCTAATATGCAAGGTCACCAAGAAGTCAGACTCAAACAGGAGGACTTCACAGTGCCTTACATGCCAAAGGAGCAAAGGGGCATGGAATAGTCTCCCATGCCAGTGGCGCTACTCAAATCGCCAATGGGACACATGTACTTGGAGTGGCTTTGCATGAAAACACAGCTGAGAAAATGCTGGCCTTGATTTTACTCTATCTGAAAATATGTAAAGTACGAAATATTGATACTGACAGAGTGGCCTTACCATAACCTCCCTACAAGCAAGAGCAGAGGAAAGCTACCTACACTCTAACAATATTTGTTTAATGATAAATCAGGTCTTTAAAATGCTATCAACTCTTTGCAGGAGTAATTATGTTTTGACAGGACCTCTGCAAGAAGGAGGCAGAGCAGCAATACTTGCACAGGAGTATGTAAAGAATGTTGGGAGTCTATAGCCCCACTCACATCTCTGGGTTGTGAAAGTGCACACAGAGGAAGCCAGAGACTACTGCAGTCATATTCTGACCTGGAAAGGATCATACCAGTTTAAGTCAACCTGAGAAGCAAGTTAACATGTTTTATCAGTGCATGCTACCCCACCTACTAGAGAGCCAAACTGTAGGCCCCAGCGTTGCATTTTAGTCTCAGTTTTGCCACTTCTCTTTTGTAGCTAAAGTTTTAACGATGGCACAGAAGCATTTGACTAATTACTCTGAATCAATAATCAGTCTAGGGTGATTATGAGAAAAAAACCCACAACTATCTGCATAAAGGAAGAACAAAACTGCAGTTCAGAGTCCCACCTAGAACTCAGCAGCAGCATCTTAGACCTGTCACTTTGATTTTACTTTAAATGATGTTTACATAAACCAGGGTTCCACCAAAAATACACTGAGCCCCGGATCAGCACTCGGGTGCCAAACACATAACTTCACAAACCATGTAGTTTACTATGACAGGTTAGAAGACCTAAACTGTAGCTGAAAGAGAGGAGTAAGTAATTTTCATTCTCTTCCAGGGCTACCTACTTATATTAATCATATTGTCACAGCAATCATTATAGTAAACCAGAAAGGGTGGGCTGGAATCCATCCACTTTCTAACACTGTTAGCAAGCTAACTCCAGACTGCTCAGCTGAAGCAGCAGTCACCTGCCTGCTGTGTGATTTAGTAGGATGCTGAAATCAAGTATGCAATGATAGAGATGGATCAATCCAAGGTCCCACTGAGTGCTACAGCAGTTGTTGCAGCATCTTACAAAACTGACAGCTTTCCAACCTCTCACAAGAAAGGTTTCATTATGCTCAATTTCATTACATACCGAAATATTTCATCAGTGAAGTGCCACGTACAGAACAGAAAGACAGGGTAGTATTAGTGTGACTCATACATAAAAGCAATTAATATAGCAGGAGTGGATTTTGCATGGGACTTTTGGTTTATTTTGGGCTCGTTCTTCCCATGCCAATGCTTTTCTTCATATCAATATGAAAAGATGAGTCATATTTAAAGTCTTCTGCTATGAGAGGAGGAAATAGTAGTGTTTGATCATTATGAAAGAACCTAAAGTCAGCATTTACAAGAGCAGCTTTCTGCTAAAGCACAAAGCAGCAAACTCACTCTAGAAACTCCTATCCCAAAGGCAATTACAACAAGGCCCACCAAAGCTGAAGGAAAGTTAGGCAAATTCAATGAAGAGGTTTTTAGGTTAGATCTATGGAGTGGTTATCTCTGGGTAATTGGTTTCCTGCTCTTGGGCACTGATGTATGTTACTAGAAAAATCCTGAACCTAAGACATGAGAGATTTGACATCCTTCCCACTCCAGTTTTGGACAACCTCCAAGTGTGTGGACTGAAGAGGCTGCAGCGCCCTGGCTGTACCAGACAGCTCATCCTGACCTCCAGCCACCACCTGGGCTGTTACAGGCTGTTCTGGCTTCTTTACCTTGTGCACCTGTATGGTTTTTAAAAAGTCACATGCCTACTGCTGTAGGGCCCACTCATTACAAGTGCCTGTTTGCACCACACTTAATGAAGCTACTACAAAAAGAGACAACTAGAGCTGTCAGCAGCCTTCCATCCTTTGCCATGGTACTGAGCTGCACTGTTGTGACCTCCAAAAATACTGAAAAAAAGAACAAAGTGAGGATGATTTGCACACAAGCCAATGGGAAAATCTTTGTCTCTGAAAGCTCTCAAAGAACTAAGTATCTCAAAAAAACCCAACAAAAAAACACAAAACAAAAAAAAAAAAGCATGATGAAACTCACTGTTCTCATAAAGTAACAATCATGACATTCTGCATGAGGTAAAAAGGCCCAAAACTCAAGGAGAGCGGTAATAAATGTGCTTTCCAGCACTCGTATTTCACAGCAGCTGAGCTATCCCCAAAGAGCACCAGGTATCAGCATCATGAAATATTGACCTTCTGGCTTTACTTCTGCAGAGACTCTTCAATTTTACTGTAATTTGTTCTGTCTCACTGCTTAAGTGGCCAACGTTTCAGAAAGGGAACAGAAATCAAGTGCTTCTCCTCCTCCAGTAATACAAATATGCCTTTATGAATCTGAATACTACTAATTCTGTAGCAGCACATAAGCAATATATTAGTATTCCAAAAAAGTCTCTTCAACCATACAGCCATTCATATTTCTTTCTGGATGGAATGTACAGCCATTTTTCTTTTTTATTTCACAAGAACATCTAAACTGAAATTTAAAATAAAATAAATCAAGCAAATGAAAGTGTAGTATATTAATAGCATATTAATAGGACAAATTAGTGGATTTTGAATTAAGACTCTAATTGGAGTAAAACATTAAAAGACTTTTTCAAACTACATTGCTTTATTTAGTTCCCTGCTTTGGCAGTTGGGGATGTAGAAAATTTTGGGCTGTTGGACTGAAAGCTGCAATAACATTTGCTTTGAGGACTCCTGAACACCTTGCTGGTTTGCCCAGGAATAGTTCCACACAGAATGTGCCCCAGGTTTTGCTATTACTTATTGAGAAACAAGATGATTTATAATTCCTGCAAAGTCCTACCTCCTTGAGAGACTGATTTTCCTTCTGCAGTGCTGTTGAACAGGCAGTTGGAACAGTCCCCACTGCTGTCCCATCACTACACTCAGGAACAGGGGGGTTAGGCCAAAGTACTAGTGAAGCAGAATAAATTAATTTGCAATCAACCAAGTGGGTGATAGGAAAACTAATGAAAATAAAATTGTGGAAGATTTGAAATGTAGATAGTGGCCTAGTAAGTAGAAAACAAGGCTGGATGTTCACCTCCTTGTCTCACACAGGATTGGTTTTATCTATGCCACAGCCCTGCAAAAGCTCCTTCGGATAGATGGTGCACACTGGTATGAAGTTCATTAGATAAAGGAAAGCACATGGGGAAGAGCTGCAGCTGCATTACCAATACTGCTTCATTTGCTTCTAAGCCATCCGAGCTGGTCTGGTAAACTTATTGGGAGGGTAATCTCAACCCTCCACACCTGTGACCAACATCACCTTTCAGGCAGCTGCTGAAGCTGATGACCTTTTCCAAGGTTGACAGCCAGGTGAAAACAAAAAAAAAAAACCCAACCCAACCATTCATTCCCTAACTGGAATTCTGGCAAAAACTCAAAGGGCTTCCAATGACAAGGTGTCAGCACACAAGAGATACTGGGATGAAGTAACACCAGAAGAAAACAGCCTCCAGAGGAGTGGAATGCTGTAGGGGCAAGTATACATTCCCATCATGTGCAAACACTATGAGACAGCCCCAAGAAATGGGAGAGTAGGAAATAGGAGACAAGTCAGCGAACGTGAAGGCATCAAACCAGGAGAGAACATAGTACACCAATTCCTGGTTCTCCAACCATGACTAGATTAGAAAAGCAATCACAGGAGACCCTGGCTGATGATTCTGCAAACAAAGTACTCCTCCTGGGGTGGAAGTAAAGCTTTCCAATATATACCAAAGCCCAGTCCCAAGCCTGCTCTTGGTTATACTGCTCAGATGAAAGAGCACCGCATTTAGTGAAACTGTTTCAGATGTACCCAGTGTGACTGACATCATAGCCTGGCACTTTCTCTCTCACTCTCAGAGAACAAGAATTTTGATCTGGATTACAGTCTTGTTTTTTTTCCTGGGCATCCAAAAAGTAGATGTGAGATGTGTGCTGTTTTGTTCTTTCAGGGTCAGGAATTACTGCTGTTGCCAGACATATGTATTTACCTCTCATACAGATGCTATCGCATTCCTGGATTACAAAAGCACTGCACCCAAACAATGGAAGAAACATCTGGGGTTTCTTTCTGATGGTGTGCTTCTAAATGAAGATAGATGTGCTGGATTTGCACAGCTCTTTAAAATATTACAGTTCACAGAAAGGAGGCTGCTCAAAGTCAGCTTCAGTGCAAATGCCCTCGAGTCGCTGTGGTCTAACAGAGATAAATGTAGTTCTCACTCATTCTTTTTAATTTTATTCTACACCTTACACAGATTGTAAAACTCTGTGGAGCAGCAGCCACGGCTCACTTGACACTTTTATAGAGACTAACACAGCATTTCCCCATCAAGCTTTATCAAAACTGCCACAAGAGAAATACTACCAAAATCCACCCAATTTCCCCCTTGTCCATTTGCTCCAAGGCATTTATGAAAGAACTCCCCAAGATGTCATTAATGTGAAAGTCTCCCAACATGGATTCTGGGTGTACATTTTAAACCCCATGTGAAAATACAAGAATATTCTAAAAGCTATAATTCAATGAACTGTTCCTGTTATACTGTGGCACTGAATGGACAGCGCTTGTGTAATCCTATTTTTAAAAGTCTGAGCAAAGCTTTCATGAGCATTTTTTAAAAGCAAGAGAAGTTGTTTTAACTGTCTCTCCCAGCTGTAACTGGCATTTTCTGAGACATTAATATTATTTTTGTCAAAGCTATGCTGTTTTTTTTCTGCTGCAATAGTTTCACAGTGAGGTACTCCAGTGTAAAAGTTTCCCATTTCCCCATTACTAGCATTGAAGTTCAAAGCACAGGCTTTTCTGAAGAAGCACTCAAAACACTAATGCTCTATTACCAGCTTCTTTTTCTCATAACTCATGTTATTTTGAAATCTTCATGGCCTTTGCAAAATGACACATGCTGTGTTAGGCAGAGCTCTGCAGACCCAATCCTACAAACACCTGTGCTTCATTTTCTGCACCTAGCAGTAGCTCGCAGTAAGGAAATTAGATTATTCACAATACATAAATCTCCGCAGCATCCAGACCTGAGATAGCATCACTCAGCAACCAACAGCATTTAACCACACACTGCGACAGAGTGCCAGATGGCAAAGAGAACAAAGAACTAAGATTTATAAACACCTGCAGCCAGTTTTCTATCTCACACTGCAACAAAGCAGCCAGTCATTTCAGGGGAGTTTTACCTGCAAGCAGAACAATTACTCCCCACGCTTAATTATGCTATAATCATGATTCCTGCAAGACTGTAAGGCAGTTGCTACATGCTGAGCCACTACATGCAGTGCATATAGTAATGCTTAGGGCTGTGCAACAGGTGATGATTATTACCAGAACAATAGAAATGTTCTCGTTACAGCCCATTTTCAGAAGGGAACAGAACACCTCTTTACAACTTCCTCAATTCCTATTCTGTGCTGAAATCTCCCATTACTGATTTTTTTTTTTTTAACCTAAAGGATTTTCGAAGACCAAGCAAAAATATTTCCATTGTATTTATGAATGAGGTGAAAGGATGAGATCATTTTCTCCTAGACAAGGGAAAGTGCACATCTTTTGCCGGTTGCCTTTAGCACTTCCCCAATCAAGACAGCCAGATATGGGAAATCCTGTCTGGGGGACACAGTTCTGCTGGAGGAGCAGTCCTGGGGAGAGCGGAGGGGAAGATGTGTACAGGACCTTTGACCTCGTTGGATGCTCTGGTACCCATGACTGTTGCTGAGCAAACACTGGGGCTGTGGCTTATGTCCCCGTCTCCCCGTCCCCGTTCATGAAACGCCCCAAAGCAGCTGCCGGAGGTGGGGGTAGGGGGTTCCCTTACCTGCACCAGGGTCATCTGAGAGCCGAGGGCCAGCAGAATCTTCTCGGTCTTGGTGGGGTAGGGGTTGTCGCGGTGCTTGTAGAGCCACTGCTTGAGCGGCCGCGCCATGTCCTGCAGCGCCTGCCGCTTGTGCCTCACCTTCCCGCCGCTCTGCCGCGCCCTGCCGCGGAGAAGGTACGCTGAAAGCCGGTACGCTGAGAGCCACGGCGGGCACTAGCCCGGGCCCCTCCACCCCGCCCCCAGGCACGGCGTCGAGCTCCCCTGTGCAGGGACGCTCGCCCTGCCTGAGAAGGAAGCCAGGTCGGTGGTCAGCTGGGCTCTGACCCTGCGCCGGGGATACTCGGGCACCTTCCGTGGCCGCAATCATGCTCCCGGGCCCGCAGCTGCTCCGGACTCCAGGTGGACCACCCCGAGGGGAGGGCTCGGGGCGGATGGACGCGATGATGCTGCGGGCCCGGGTGGCTCCGCTGCGGGGATTTCAGCGGAGTTAGAGCTCCGTCGGTGCGGAGTTTGATGGTGCCGATGCCTTCATCGCTTAGCATCTACCTGGTGTGCAGTCGGGCGTGCAGCGGGGCTTTTCGGAGAACTCAGGGCCCGCCTCGCACGACTCCAGCTATGCATCGCAGCGCAGATAACCAGGAGAAAGCGGCCAACCGAGCCTGACCCGCAGCTTATTTACCAGTTATATTCGAGCTTGGCATCGAGCACCTCCCGGGTCGTTTCTCTGCGCGAAACCGCCCCCGAAGACCCAGACCTCACGGGGGAAAAAAAAAAGGTGAACCCAGGAGTAATGAAACTCAGGTCCCGGTGAAAAATAATAATAAGGAAAAAGTATTTATTTGTAAAACACGTTCAAAACAGAAAGCGAGCGAGAAAAGCACGGGGGATGGGAAACAAAATCCAGAGGCGGTCCGGGGCCGGCGGCTCCCACCGGCGGCAGCAGGGGGCGCCAAGGGGCCGTGCCGAGCAGGGCCGAGCAGAGCCGAGCCCAGCCGGGCCGAGCGGCTGCGGGCGCTGCCTCGTACAGGGCTGCCTGCGCAGCCCAACTCCTCCGCGACCGCTGCTAATGACATTCAAATGAAACACGACCTTCTTCCAGCCAACCGGCACCACCGCTACAAGTACGAGCTGATGCAATCACTAAGGTGGAAATTCGGCAGTAAAACCATCTCCCCGCGATTTTTGTGTCGGTGTCTCCTGACAGTGTTTCTTAGTATTTTGTCGAGCTGCGCTCCCACTTCATCCGTCTGAACTACGGCTGAGAACGCGCCGGAACTAACACATCCTCTCATCCATTTCACCTCTTCCAGCACAAAAAACCCCAAAACCCAAAAATCGAACAAAAAACGCCAACCAAAACCAAACAGTCGCAAACGGCACCACCTCAACTGCCTTTTTAGCAAAATAGGTATTAACATCGCCCTGCCCAGCCTTTCACTGGCATCGCGCTTGTTCGGTTTAAATCCCATCTTAGGGAATGGACTGACAAGGCAGCTCCTTTTCATCCTCTCGCTCAGCGAGCTGCAAACCACAAGAGACGTCGGAACAAGTGCTGGGTCCGTGCAGTGCCCGGACGCCTTCACCCTGGCCGCCCAAGAACGGCCGGCGGGATCAGCTCCGCGGCAGCTCCGTCCCTCAAGTTTCACCCGTTCCACCGTCCGCTTTTGTTTTGGGACCTTTAATTACGCGAAGCGCTCGACCGTATAAACCGCATAAACCCCGAGTTGTTTTTGCCCGGTAGAAGAGGGGAGGTCAAACACCGCCGGGCAGGAGCGCTCTGTCCGGCACATTCCAGCTCACTCCGATACCTCTGAACCACCTATTACCGGAATTTCCCACCATAACTGTGGAACGAAAATCCCAGAGAGTATGGACCCCCGGGCGTGGGGCAGGACCTATCTCGAAAACCGAAACCGGCTCCGCGGAGGCCGGGAGCGCCAGCAAAGGCAGGCGGGGGCCGATCCGCGGAGCCGGTGCGCGGCGCGGAGACGAGCGCACGGCATACCCCGTCCGCCGGTTGCGCAGGCTGAGGCTCTCCTTGATGGACGGGCTGTCGGGGAGAAGCACCTCGGCGTGGTGCGGCCCCTCCACCACCCCCACGTAGGGCCGGCCGCTCCGCTCTCTCTCCTTGGCGTCCTCCTCGAAAAGCACCTGGCCGCTGAGCTTGCTGAAGACGATGGTGTTCATGATGGGGAGGCTGGGGGCCGCCGTCGGGCTGGCCGCCGGCTCCGAGGTGCGCGGGCTCGCTCTGCGCTGCGGGGAGGCGGCAGCGGTCACCGGGCAGCCGCGCCGAAC
>VWZE01012045.1:248958-268577 GCA_013396675.1 Eubucco bourcierii | reverse complement strand
GCATCTCGTTTCCCCGTGGGCTCCCTGTCCCTGTACTTGTCCCCGCTAGCATCACCGCCAAAGGACCAGAGTCTGCATAGCCGCTACCAGCTTTGTCTCTTTCTCTCTCCATCACCCTGGCTTCGTCCTCTCCCGTACCCCGAGGCCAGAGCGGCCACCGCGGAGCGAGTACTCGGTTCTCCATGTCGGGGACAGGTGGGCTGGGGGCTGCCGCCTTTTCGACCCCGCAGCCGCGGCGGCAGGTACCTGCTGCGGGCGCGGCCGCTCCAGTGCGCTGCGGTGCACGGCGGAGGCTCCTGCCGCCGGACACCCCCGCCCACCTGTCGCATCCCACTCTCGGGCTCTGCTGCACCGTTTGTGCCCCGCCGTAGGGTGAAATCCGCGACCTGCTCTTCTCTCCGCACCCCTGCGTCACGGGCGCGTGACGTCACGGGCACTTTCTGCGACGTCATCGTCACACGCCTTGGGGAAAGAGGGTTTCTGGAAGAGGGCATCGTGGTGTTGGGGACTTCCGACTCGATTGTGGTTTTTTCAGTTGCTGTAGAGAAGGGCAATGCACTAAAGGCTTCCATTCCCCAGCGTGGGACACCCCCCGCAGTGAAACCCTCAACTTTCTGACAGTCCCCGGCCCAGAAAACAAAGGACGGGAACAGCTGGGAAGGGACAGGACACACACACACCTACGTACGGGGACACTATGGGACAAATGCTTCCTGTTAGGCTCTGCTAATGCACTTCATAGAGGCTTGCTGCAGAACACGCAGCTCCAGTCGTTGTGCTCAGCCCAACTGCTCGTGAGCTGAGAAGTGGTGTTAGTTAGTAACTACTACAGTGGAAGGAGACTAGGAAAGTGACTGATTTGGTCATACCCGAACTCCTGAGGGATCCTGCTCACCCCAGTGAAATGGGAAAGGGATTTCAACCATTCGTCTCAAACGGTTTTAGCCTCATACAAGCATCTGCCCTCTTGCCATCCTGTGCGCCTCTCTTAGCCTCTCTGCACGGCAGATGTGATACCCCACCTCAGGGCAGGTGCTGGCTCTGGCCCCCAGCTGCTCAGGGAAGGGAGTGGGTTGTGGCAGGTTTCTGTGGGCCCTGCAGGCTCAAGCAGCCTTAGGAGCAGGGTCAGCACATGCACTGCCAGGCTACAGAGCAGGTGCACTGATGCCCTTCTGCCTCCCCACTAGTCTGCTTGCTGTGGTGGGATGGATGTTTATGCCCTGCATGGTGGCTCAGAAGGAAATGGGAAGGCAAAGATAATCCTCCTTCGTGCCTTTGAAGGTGGTGTCACTTAGTCACAAGCTCACGGGCTCACTATTTGCACTTGCCAGAGGTATGTGGTTGTCCTCAAGAACATCCATGGTCCCCAGGAGTAGTGGCAATGTGCTCTGCCTGCCCAGAGCTGCACAAGGGACGGGCAGCAGGTTGCTGAAGGGCTGGCAGATCCCACACCCTTACCCAGAATAAATCACAGCAACAAGAGTCGAAGGCAGAAATCAGCATTTGGAAAGCGGCTCTGGAAAAAAACAAAAGTCTGTGCGGGGCAGGCGCTGCCAAGTGCAGCGATGCAGCGGCAGGAGCAGTTGGCACTGCGGCGCCTTACAAGCCTCTAAAGCAGTGAGATCTCCCAAATCATCACATGTAAATCTCACACACGCCCGCCCCCTCCATATTTTATTACTTAGATCACAGTTGAAAAGCTTAAATGAAAACAGGGTTTCTATTTCCAGAGCTTGTTTAACATCGCAAATGTGATACAAACTGTGGGCTTCATGTTTTTAATTAAGGCTACGTACCCGGCCGTGCATGGAAAAATAAGCCCATAGCTGCTGGCCGCATACCACAGCCCACAGCTGGCTCCCCTGAGGATGGTGCAGTGTCGACTGATGGGAGCACCAGGGCTTCCATGCATCTCACAGAACCATGGGGGCCTGGGGTGCAAGGGGAGCTTGGGCACCTGCTGGGCTGGAGCTGAAGGAAGCTCCTTGCCAGTCTTTGCAGCACCTCTCTTGCAGCCCATGCCCAGGTGCCCATCCTAAGACAGCCAGTAAGCCAGGCTGGCATGCCAGAAAGTGGCAGCAAGGCACCTTTCCAAGGGATATCGTGCAGAAAGAGCCTAAATCTGGTGCTCTGGGGCCTAATCTGTCTCACTGGAGAAGCCAGGAAAAAATCAACTGTGCTGTCAGACTGAGAGGAGAATTTGCTCCTGAGGTCGCAAGTGACAGAGCTCCACAGTACCAGCCCTGCTGCCACCCCAGCCTAGCTGCTTGCAGCGAGTGGCTGCCCACAGAGCCCATCTGGCAGTGCTGGGGCAGGCTTGAAGCACTGCTTTACCCACTCCTCCTTCCCTAGAGAGGAGCAAGGCTCCAAAACCAGTAGTCCCATCTATGTTCTTAAACGCAGTCCTCGTTTCTGGTTTGCGCTCTCAGAAAAATGTCGCTTTTGTCCCTTGCTTTGTGCTCTGGTTATTTTTCAAATGCTTTCAGCAAATATTTTCTTGGTGTTGCATTTTCACAGCTCCCCCCTTCAGCTGCAGATTCCTTCACAGTAAACATATATGTTTGAAATTCAAAGAATTTCCTCACGTCCCTGGTACCCTCTGTGCTATGACATGCTGGGTGGCTAAATAACTATGACCACGTGTATGCTGAAAGGCCTGAGAAGTTGGGTAGGTGAGAAATTGCTTGGGATTATGCAGAATGAGGTGTTATCTGTAACACTACAGAATACCCATGCTGGCATGGAGAGCAGCTGCAGAGACCCGTTGCCACCCATGGCATCAGCTGGGTCAGTGCTGAGTGATATCCTGAGGCAACCTGCTTAACCAAGTTGGCTGAAATGCTGCCTTCAAGGGATTTGTTCTCCTTCTGTGGACAGCCAGAGCTGTCAGACCTGCAGTCTTAGCAGGTTGTCATGCTCAGTCTGGCAGGTCTTGAAGCACTGGGGTGAAATAAAGTAGGGATGAAGTTAAATTGCACAACATGAAGTTTTGTTAAATAAAATCCTGCAGAAGCAAGAACTGTCCCTTTTGAACGTTTTGCAGGACCAGTGCCTAGAATAGCCTCTGGCTTACAGCAGGGAAGGCTCAGTACTCCATCCTTGGGAGCAGCAGATTCATCAGACTGGACATATGACATCTAATGGGGGAGATAATTATGCTGCTCTGTTGGGAGGCACAGATAGGCTCTGAAGTTGCCACCTAATTTCAAGTCTTTGCAAAGAGCCGTGGATAAATGAGCTTATAATTAAAAAATAAACAAACAAAACCAAACAACAACAAAAAAACCCCAAGCAAACAAACAAAAAAACCAAAAAAACCCAAAACCTGCAGAATGGTTCAGACCATGAAGAATATTAACTCTGTCTTTCTGGGCAGGCAGAGAAGAGGCAGTGTCTGTGTGTGTGTGTAAGCCAAAGCAGTGCAGTAATGTGTGGGGACAATTCAACTCATGTGGTGTCTGCCTGGGACCTACCCCCTGGGATTCTTAAGCATCCCCAAATATCTGAAAATACAAACAAAGCTGACAGGGAGATGTGCATGGGCAGTGGGGTTGGAAGGGGTATCTGTGAGGAGCTATCTCCATTCCTTACTTGAGCCACTCACCGTTTTGTGTGACCTTCAGCATTTCACAATCCCCCTGCCTCTCTTCTGCAGCTGTAACATGGGAATAATAACACTTCCTCCCCTTTCTCTGCTTCCTACTCTGCTTTTGGCACAGAGCTAATACAAGAGGGCTTGATCTCAGTTGGAATCTATCAGTGCTACTGACATGTTAATAATACCAGCAGAAATGTTTCCTCTTTCCTTTGCACTGACAAAGCTCTGCACAGGGCAGCAGCTCCCAACACGTCAGCCCAGAGCGTATTCACTTTCAACCCCAAATCTGAGACGTTTTCTGGAGACAAGACAGAAAGGATACAAGATTCAGGCTGACTTGTAGGATTTGAAATGGGGAGAAGTAGTCAAAACATGCTTTGGTTTGATGGCCCTCCAGTTATCGCATTAAAAAAGCCCTCCAAAATATCCCCAGCCTCTTGGCTGCATGCACGGCATAAAACCTCGTGTGGTTGAGTCAGGGTTTCAATGATTTTCTGTCTAGAAGCTCCCTTGGTAGATGTTGGGTCTTGGAGGACAGGTAGAGTTGGAGCATGTTGCCTCGGCCACATGGATGTAATTGAGGGGATTTTGTCTCTTGAAGGAAAACCCCAAAGTTGATACCAGTTTCTATAACAACTGTATGGAGTTGGGCACCCCGAGCCACTGGAGGAGTGCTCCCTTTGGGACATGGGGTCCTGCTCTCTCCAGCTTTGCTCAGGAGTCACCCAACACTGGGTTGGTTTCCTGCAGAGGAAGCCTGAGAAAATCTGAGGATAAAATAAAGGTTGTGGAAAGATTTTACTAAAGATGACTTCCAATTAACGTTTTTGGCCTGAGTCTGAACATCTCCTCCCTTATTGCTTGCAGTCATATAAAACCATCTCCCTAGCTGCTCTCTTACATAACTGGTAACTTACAAATCTACAATGATTTAGTTTTCTTATAGTTTCCCAATGACAATAAATACATTTATCCAAGCAGATGAAATAGCCAGGCAGATCATATTAATCTGTTTAAGCAGTGCTGATAGCTATGTTATCTCCTTTCTAGTAGAACTGAAGTTAAATCTACATAAATAGTTTTAAGATGCCCAAATGGCATTTTAGCAAAGGCTAAAAGCCAAAGGCTTCAAATGCTGTCTGGCTTTGATAGCTGTTGCCAGCCTTGGATGTTGATACCCAAGGAAAGACAGCAAGCTCATACTCTGTGCATTCCTGCTTGTGTACAGAATAGTGCTGCAGAGTGCAAAACATGAGGTGTAGCAGCATAACTCATGTACAAACCGTTACTATTTATTATTGGTGAGGCTGAGACATGCAAGCCAGCAAAGGAAATAGCTGGCACATCTTCATTAATTCCTTCTGGTTCTAAAGTAGTTTTCAGGAAATAATTCTCCAAGACCTTGGCTACACACAGAGCATATTCATTTGGAGTTGGCAGGGGCAGCAGAAACCGTATAGTTCACAGAGCCCTCGTTTCTTTGGATCCTGAAGGTGTTTGTCAAAAACGATTTTTAGACAGGTTAGAGCCGCACACAACCAAGGTACCAGTCTTGCGACACTCGCTGGTGTCTTCAATCACTTTAGGTTTCATCCTAACCCACATCCACCCTGTGAATATGCTCCAGAAATTTCCCAATGGCAGTAAGGGTTATTTTGAGAGTGAGCAGCCTTCCACCTTAGCATGTTAAGTGAATATTTGCTTTGCAGGTTTGAGTTTTCTCTCCAAGTTATTTGAATACAACTATTATCTTCTCTGTTGTGACTGTTTGACTTGTGACCTTAGGGACACTTTTCTTGTTGCTTTGAGATCTAGCCATGACTAAACCCAGGAGTTTAGATATATATTCAGACCCCTTTTATTTTTTTTTTGTGTCTGAAAAATAGACTGAAAAGCTTGAATATCAGTCTGTCTCATGAGATGTCCTGATTTCATGCATTAGCAGCAGGGCCAGAAATAACACGAGAACAGCTTTTCTCACAGTATTTCGGTAGTTCTTTTCTGGCCACTGCCAAAAGCGGGATGTGAAGACATGCAGGAACATTAAAGCAAACCCTTATTAGAATAGTTCGAGTTCCTTTTGCTCTGTGGTAAAAGTTTGTGTCAATTTTTATTCTGTTCAGGCTATCTCAACCTTTTTGGTACTTCAAAAATCTGTCACTGTTTTTTCTTCGTAAATCATTCTGCTGGTGCAAATGTGATTTGCGGGGTTTCTTTTTTTTTATTTTTTTTTTTTAACCCCAGGCCAAGAATATGACAAAGTGCTCAGACTCAAATTGCACATTTGGTTGTATGCATAAATGTTGGCTATCCCATTGGCTTTGCAAGCATTCCTCATTTGTGTAACATTTAGCATCCACTAAGTGTTTGCTGGACTGGGATAGAAGCTGCCCTTAGATGCCCGGGCGGGAGGACTGCAGCTGCCAGCAGCGGAGACATGCCCAGGGCATAAAGGCAGAATCAGTTTCAGGTTTGCACGATTAAATTGTTTCCTTCAAAGCTGTCAACAAATTCAGGTGCCAGTCACCCTCACAGTGTTTCCACAAAGTAGCAAAACGGTATAAGGTTACCTGCTTCTGCTGCCAGGGTAAACACTGGGGATCGGTGCGAGCACAAAGCAGGGTGGCAGCCTGCTCCTGTGTGCTCCTCCGGTGCGGGATGTGCCCTGGGCAGACAGCCCTGGCAGGGGAGGGCAGATCTTGATGCTGCACCTGCCCCGTTCTGACAGTGCCCATAACAGTACTTACAACCCTGAGGTTATAAATCCCAAGATCTCAAATCAAGAAGGAATTTCAGGGGCAGCCAAATCCTAGCAGAGAATTTTGCTGTTCACCTTTCTCCAGATAATAGAGGTAAAACCACCAGGTTACAAGCTATTGGAGCTGAAAATCAACCTATTTCTCAGCATTTGTGGATCCTCCTTCAGTTGCCTGTAATACCTATCTTCAGTGGTTGGCATGGAGACATCTGGGGAGGAACAGATGACCTTTCGCAGCGTGCAAGTGACACAGTGCTAGTTTTATTGAAGAAACCCTTGAGGAGGACTCCCTCCATAGCTGATAGGCCTCCTGCAGTTCAGACAACTCAACTGTAAGATGTTTTTCAGTGTTGTCACAGCCACTGTCCTGTAAAAGGCTTTCTCAAAAAAAGAAAGGAAAAAAAAAAAAAAAGAGAAGAGCACACTTATTTGTGCCTGTGTTTATGTGGGAGGCTCTCCATGCCTGGAGCCCTAAGTCCCAGTTAAGGTAATTCTGCCTGGCAGCAGCACTAGATAGTTTGCAACTAACATTTACAAACCAGCCAAGCAACATAAATTCTATACAAAAGATCCAACTTTTTAGGGGTCTTACCCACAGAAGCTGTTTTAAGGAGTCTTCATGCTTCGGTCTTCCCTTGGACGGGCTCCACAGTTCTGGCCCAGGTGGCTGATAATGCTGAAATGCTCAAGATGTCTGAAAAGGACAGTCGTGGCAGTTGTCTCCAGTGAAGGTAGCAGTCACAAACACATGGGTTTGCCAAAGTCTCTGGCTAGTTCCAAGAAGCCTTTGTTTGTTTGCATTGCTAATCTACCAGAGGCTGAGACTGCTCAGAGCGATATCAAGCCTTTTGTAAGCTTTAATTCACCCTTTTTCTGTTGGGATCTGCAAGACAGCAGCTATCTGAGAAGCTTTTAGGAGACTGTACAGTTATCAGGCTGAGACAGAAGGAAATAGTTTGAGCTGGAGGCAGGACAGCCTGTTCAGCTAAACTTACATTTTCATTCTTCAAGCCCTCCTGCTTTTCCTGGGGCTCAGCTGCTTGTCAGAACTGGTGAACTCATGATCTTGCTGCAGTGGTGTCTGGACAGGCTGGAGGGATGGCCTCCTGAGCTGGATTCCCCTGCAATTCAGTGAATGCTCAACAAATTGTGTTGCGATCTCCACTGCAAGAAAAAATTCTGTAAGGTTTTCTGGAGCTCCCTTCTCACAGCAGAGTGCTGTGGACAGCATGGGGGAGCAGCATGAGGGTAGTACAGGGTGTATAGGGCATATCGCCTTTGCCTGAGTAAAGGTAGCACTGTTTCATGCCTCCTGTTGTCTGGAATGATTCCCCAGAAAAGGGGCTGACTTTAGATCCTGGCAGCTTGGGATGCCACTCTACCATGCAGCACCACAAAATCCATGTTTATTACAAGATAATTGTCTCTTTCTGCTTCCTAATAAAGCCCTTTCCTAATTATGGAATAGTAGGGCTTGGAAGGGACTGCTAGTAATCACCTATTCCAACCCTCAAATACAAATAACAAACTTTTCTTTCCACCTCACTTCCTTTCCCTCTCCCTGCAGCTGCATTGGCACATGTACCCCAGTAAAGAACAAGGTGAAAAGTGCAAGTGCAGTTGTGCAGCCTTGGTGCTCCCAGGGCTGGAGCACACTGGGCGCATCAGCTGCACACATAGCAATCATTGGAAGTGACTTCCTCACCCCTTCCCTTAAATCTTCCTTGAGCAGGAGTGATATTCTATAATCCATGTTTGGATGTTCATACTGTTACTTGTTGCCCACAGCTGCCCAAGGGAACTGTTCCTGGTCACTCAGCAGACTGGGTTTGCAACACATCCTCAGCAGCTGAGAGCTCTCCAGGGCCATCTGCAGTCCCCTTTGGCTCTCACTCAGCTGTTTAGCCATCGTTTTGTTTCCAGCTATTCAAGACATGTTTGCCCAGATCACACATGCTATTGCAACACGCTACCTGACCAGCAAAGAGAGATCTCACCTGTTTTCCACAAACCTTTGCTCTGGAGCACTCCAAATTCCTTCCTTCTTCCCCGCCCATGGATTTGAATGGGGAGACCTGAGTAGTTTGGCTCTCCCCTGCTGCTGCTGAGGCAGCATTGCCTCCACAAATCCGTGTCTTGTGGAAGCTGTGTCTTGAGGCATTCCCAACTTTGGCATCTTTTCCACCCACCTTGGGCTTCTGCCACATGGATCCAGACTATTTGATACTGCTTGCAGCATCAGAAGGCAGCTGAGCCACAGAGAAATCCAGCAAGAGATCATCGCCGAATACCTATCTCCCTCCGTGAGTAAAGCCTGCTGGTGCCTTAATTCTCTGCTCAGCCTGATTGATAGTGAGGTAAAACTGTGTTTATAGGTTAGCCTTTTCCATTTCCTGACTTCCTAAATCTCTAAATCTGTCCACAACATCCTGTTGAAGAATCCCTGATTGAATTAGAACCTGTAAATAAACCTAAAGTACTTCTCTATATAGTTTGGAGGTGGAGCTTTCAGGAAAATGAAATAATTCTATTTTTATAATTCCTGACTTGGCCACATGTATTCCCTGCCTCCACAACCTTATTGAGTAAAACCCTGAAGGTGCAGGTGGCAGCCACTTTTTCTACCTGAATTCACTCGGCGTTCTTATTGCTTTGCAGAACTGCGACTAGTGGATTATAGAAGCACAACCTTTGTCGCTTTGTTGACCTGTTTTAGAAATTTAGAAATGCAGATCTGATGGACTTCTGGCAATTAACAATGTTCTCACTGGATTAAATTCTTGTACGGTTTCATTGTTTCTTTCTGTGGAGTTTTACTGGGTTTACTTTGGCTGGATCAGCAGAGTACACACCCTGCCAGATGCACGGTGGAAGCCCTGAGCCCAGGCTGCTTACCAGGCCCCTGCCCACTGCTGCAGATCTCAAGTGGCACTGGCGACACTGGGAAATCTCATGCAGAAGCTCTGTACTTGATTTCAGCCTGCTCAGGGACACACATGCTCACTTGAGTCTGCAAAGAGATGCTTGACATCCCTAAAGCTGCTTCTGGAGCTGAGCATTTTGGCTAGCACTCTCTGAGGCATCACAGTTGTGTTTTATCATAGTTGCAATGGTTGTCCATGGTATGGAATAGCTGTTCCCAGGCTTCTGGGCTCCCTTCTCACACTGGCTTTTTCTGATGGAGCCTCTCTGAGACTTGCAGTGTCTGAAGTTGCTGTGGGACACTTGAGCCTGCATTTCCCATCTCCCAGTGCTCGAATGTGTGTGGTACAGAGTATTTTCCTCTTTAAACCGAAATGTGTTTCAGTTCTTTGGGATGGTGGGTGTGGATGTGGCAGTCACAGAGGAGAGGAGACACATGATTCGAATTCCATTCTAGCAAAAGTTAAAGTGGTTTCTATTACACATTTCTACAGAGTTCAGAACAGATTAAGTGGTAATTAGACATCAGTAATTGCCAGTGGAACTAACATCACAACATGGATCTCAGCAACTGTCTTGATTTAGAAATGCCAGCAATAACGAATCTACACTGAGCTCTAGGCCTGGTGGAAACAAGCATGTTCACACAATGCAACTGTCTTAAAGACAGACCAAAATGTGAAAATCAGCATAAGGGGACTGAATAGAGGTCTAGTTTGGCTTTTAATTTGTTTTTTGGCTTGGGTTTTTTTAATGCTGAATTTGGAAAGAATTGTTTATTCAGAGGCATCACTTTGTTTTGTACCTCTCCGCGCCACATCAGATCCAGCGCTTGGCAGTCACCTATATGCCTTAGTTGCTGTGCTGAAAAACATTCACCTAGTCATTACATTCTGGGAAGCATACCAGGGCTGGCCCACAGATGTCCGCTCTTCCAAATATTTTTCCTTTTACATGACACCTCACCACAGACAGTTGTGGAACGGGTTGGAAGGAGGCATCAATCTGACCGTAACTTCTCCTTCTGAACGTATTTTGCCAGTCAATCTGCAAGTGCACATGGAATATTGCTCTCATAGAATTACTCAAGCTCCACTTCAAATATTGTCCTGCCTAACTGTGCTGGTTTGAGGCTAATTAGAATATTTTAACAGAGAAAATTACACTACAGGCTGTGAAAAGAAAACATCATGGTGTCTACTTCACTCATACACTTGCTGGAGAATTGTTTGGGAACACTAACCAAAACATTAGATAAGTCAGTCTCTCTGTGTCGCTTGCTGGAACAGGAGCTGCTGGGGCGATCTAGCAGCTTCTGGGCTCTGGCTCCTCTGCCGATTAATCCTCACAAACCACTTTTTCTTCTAACCTCCCCTGGCCGGTCCTCCTAATTTACCTTGTGCGTAAGGCAAACCTTGGGGTAAGGTACAGGGGTGGGGAGAAGGTGGAAGGGTGGTTGGGAGCCCCTCCTGGGGTCTCTGATTTCTGGGAGGGGAGTTGTGTTGTTGTATTACCTTTTACTTGTATATTTCTGTAAATATTCTGTCTATAGTGTATATCTCTGCTTGTACATTGTGCTGAGCTGTAAATAGAGCTTCAGTCCTTAACTTCTAGTCGACTGAGTTCTAGTCTGGGTCATTTTACAAAGTGTGGGGGAGGCGGGGAACTCCCAGACCTTCACACTAACCTCATGCAGGTGTAAGGACTTGGTAGTCTGCCTTCTGAATGGTGTAACTGAAGAAGAAAATCAGCCTTAAGTGAGCTCAGTGAAGGTCTGTAGAGCAAGATTGGCAGCCATGGGGATGGAAATTTTCCATATATTGGGGAAATAAAGGAAAAAAAGTGGCAGCCCCATGGCTTCTGCACTCTTGTACCTGTTGTGACTGAGTGCAGTTATTAAGGACAGTGTGACCATCATCATCACACTGAAGCAACACTCATCTCTCAGAACACTACGAGCTGATTGCCCTATGCCCCTGGAAAGTGGGTGAAGGCCCACTGGTTTAATATATGGTATAGTCCTCCAGCAGGTCTCAGCCTGACCCTAATCAACCCCAGTCCCGTAACCAAAGTTTCTAAACTGCTGACCATCTACCACCAGGCTCCTTCTCCTCTTTTTTTCACTTTTCAAGTCTGTTTGTCCCAATCTGTGTTCCCCCACCCTTCCGTCATTGGAAGGTTTAATGCTGAGTGAAAAACCACGAACAGCCTTTGAACGTGTTCTGCCAAGTCTCTTTACAGTACAATACTGGCAGGAGTAAAACACTGGGGCCAGGCAAATATGCAAGCTTCATTACATTAAAGGAAGCAGAGCAGCATGGTTATTGCATCATTCTATGGCTTCCCAGACATTGTTGTTATTTTTTCATTAGAGCAACAGAACTGCACTTGGTGCTTTCGGCTAAAGAGCCAAGGAGGCCCCAAAAGGCTGTCAACTAGAGAAGAGAATACAGCAACTGGAGAGATGAGTGGTTTACTGCACTAATTTTGCTGCACCGCCTTCACCAGTCTGTGGTAGAGGGAACCAGCAACATGATCTATGTTCCCTCTTTTTTTATATAAAAAGACACGTAGCCAAATACTTAAAACTATTTGCTTGTTCTAGACAAGTTATTTGGAAATTTAACTACTACTGAATCAACTGACATTTTTCAACACTAAATCATTTCAATTCCATGTCATATGTTTTTAATTTTATCAACATCTGTAACTTTTTAATTATCATTTTTATTAAAGCCTCTTTTTTTCACCCCCCTTTTCCCTCCAGAAGCAATACGCAAATCCCTAGCTATTTAATCTGGGTGTTAGAAGGTGCAGTTCAAAGCTCGGCCATTGGAGCAAAATTCTGCTGTCAGAGGCACTCACTGGCCCACAGGTGCTCTGTGTTGCTCTCCTGCATTCTCCAAGCCCCTTGCAGAACTGCTGGTGTGTCACAGCGTGACTGGACAAAACCTTACCACCAAGACTGTAACGAATAATTTTGCCCCTCAAGAGCTTCTAGGCAGATTCTGAGCTAATGAAGAATGGAGAAGCTTCAAAGGCACTCAGGATCCTGGTGCAATGGGGAGTTGACTGGAAACTGCTGGTTTATGACCCTTTTGTTTTGTGATTCAGCATTAGCATAATGTGATTCTTCTGATCCTTTTCCAATATTCACATTCAAAGTGACAACCAGCAAAGGTTTTGACTGGCCAGCTATCAACTTACTGCCTCACCATGCCAAAATTCCTAAATGCTGGAAGAAAACACATGAAATTAATGAAGCTGGTTTTGCACTTTTTGTGCAAAAGTGACAGCCTATACCACCCTATGGTAGCAAAGTCAAAGCTTCCTTACATGGGTTTATGAGCCTTTCAGAAACAAAAAAGATCTGATTATTGCCTTTGTAAGAGAAAGATCAAGCAGCTGGTGTGTTTCATGTAGATTAGGATAAAACATGTAACTTGCCAATGGCAACTGGAAAAGAGAGGAACTTGCCAACTGAAAGGTGCCTGGCAGTTAGCACGAACACAAATGGAGAGGGTAAACACAAGTCATGGTGATGCTGTCCGTGGTAATCCTTCCCAGCAAGTTGGGTTACTGAAATGATACCTAGGCAAGGGCACGAAAAGCACACATTACAATGCAAAATTGCACTCAAGGGAAAGACTGATGAAAATAGGTGACTTTTGGTTGTCTTCCGTGGCAAAAGCAGCAAGATTCTGATTTCCGAGGAGCATCTCTGCTTAAGCAGAGATAGGGAACAGTAATTGGTGTCACTAATTCCTTCAGAAATGGTGCAATGTACCATCCCACTGCAATGACTGCAGCTGCAGGCACACTGGGCCTGGCACATGTCAGGTGACTGAACAGCAGAAGATCAGGTTGTCTGAACTGAGAAGTGGCCAAGAAGCAGCAATGCTTCCTTCTGTTGTTCTGGATTCTGAGCAGTGAGTGGCAAAGCTTAAGTGGCCAAAGAAGAGATAAACAACAATTTACAGTTGGGGGGAAGTTGGCTTCAGATTCTGGAAGTAAGCTCTGCAAAGAGCCTGCAGGGAAGCTTGAATACTCCTACTGGAAACGTACATTTCATGTTTCCATTGCAGTCATCGTGCCATTGTGTGTAAAACAAAGATTGTTTTAGTGGAAAGATGCAAAGAATAATCATTTAATTTACTATGAGGTGAAATTCTTAAACTAACATATTAGCTAGTTCAGCCTCCTGGGACCACTCATTTCTGGTCCCCAATGTCAGCAGCCTTCATTTTAGGAGTGGAATGAAAGAGGTATCATGCTTCCACACAAAGCAACCAGTTAGCCTAAAGCCAACTCAGGAGTCAAATGTCAAGACAGCTCTGTGAATCTCAAGCTCATTTATTCACCAAAATAAAGTTTGAGTGACAGAGCAGAGTAACAAAGTCCCTAAGACATCACAGATCCACTGCACTCGGGCCATGAAGTAAACTTCCCTAACAACTCTGAGACGATATCGGGTGTCAGAGCACGTGGACTTGTCATTAGCATGAACATTAAGAGGAAATGAATATAAATCCCAGATTCAAATGTGCAGTTTGAACATCCTGGGACAATTAAATTAATGATAATGGTTATCTGTCACCAAGCAATAAATCATAAAGTCATGGAGCCGCAGAAGAAAGGCTAGCTTGCTGCTGACAGACACAGAGATTGAAAGATGTGAGGGGCCTTTAAGGTTCCAGAAATAATTGCATAAAGGTGAAAGATTTCTCTTCTTGCTTTTTTTTTCCCTCATCAACTATAGAATTTCCATACTCAAAGCAACATTTTCGCGGGACAACTTTTCTTACTTGGCTCCTGTGTTTTCTGACATTTTAATGAAAATGAGAAGGGAGCTGAAATGATCAGGCAGTGAAGAACAGGCCTGGCCTCGTGGCTGCCAGTTGGAGCCTGGTGCTCCGTGCAGAGCTGGCTGCTGAGGTTGTGCAAAGTGACACATCAATGCAAATAAACTGACCCTCCCCACACCTTGTGAAAACACAGAAATTGCATAGAGAAAACAAGGGAGCAGATGAAGCAGATGATGGCAGATGAAGAAGACAGAGGCTGACACCTGCCTTTCTATGTCACTTCATTTCTGCAACTAAAATAAGACTGTCTTGAATTTGTACATCAGATTGCACTGTACTGAGTGCAGGATCAAGCTGTGCTGCTTGGTATAACCATATTTCCTACTGAGGCTACAGGGCTGTGTGGACAAGTAGCAGCCAGCGGCAAGAAAAAGGGGCGAAGGCATTTCCCTTCCAAGCACAGGAGCCAGGGAGTGGGAGCTGGCTGGTGCCCGCTTATACGCAGTGGGAACACTGGGCCCAGGCGGCTGTGGCTGCTTGAGTTGGTGCCAGAGCTTGAATAGGCTGGTGGGCACTGCCAGGAGGGGTGTGTGAGCTGCAAGAGGGACCCAGCTTTGTGAGGATCTCTTTTGAGAGGGCTGCAGGGCTGTGAAACTCAACACAGCTCTGCAGAGAAAGTGGAAGCTTTTCAAATGTACACGCTGTACTGCACTGCTCAGAGAGGCCAGGGATCACAACCATTCATACATTTTCCAGCGGCTAAAACTCTTTATATCAATTACATGGAATCCACTGGTTTGGGCCAAAAAATATGTTGGATTATTTTCTTTTTTTTTTTTAGATGCTGATCCTCTGCCTGTGTGACTATCCGCATTGATTTCAATAGTTCTTGTTCTTGTGCAGAACTTAAAAATTGCAGATATGGTAAAAGAAAAGAAAATGGCACAAATAAATCAGATTAAGCCTGGGATTAACTGTCTGAGGTCTTAAAATAGAGACTTCAGATGAACTAGTTGGAGCCATAAGGGTTACTTACCACTGTGAGTGAGAACGGCAAGCTGGGACCATTTCATTGTCAGGAACATGACATTTTTTGTCCTGGCAACTGAATCATCAAACTGAATACTTTAGAACTCACTCCACTTGAAATCCACAGTAAATGGTCAGGAGCGCCTTGAGATGTCCTGTTAAGGACAACAGTCAGGGAGGTTTTTTCCTCCCTCAACAGTTAGAAAAATAAGCAAACATTTTACATATTATTCATAAGGAAGACTGTGATAAACAATGTGCACCTACAGCTTCTTTCACAGAGAATACCAAAATAAAATCAAGCCTGTCCTCTTCCAAATGAATTTGGCAATTGGCATTTACTTTAGATATATTTTGAGGTATTGCAATGACACATAAGATACTGCTACAGCTGTGACATCAGTATCGTAATATGGATATATTTATTCAAAATAACATACTGGACCTATGGAGCAGAGCTGGAAAAAAACTAAAATAGCATTTCCTTGGTCACCAGTTGCCGATGGACCTTGTGACAGCCCCCTGATTATGTTGGTGTTTGCATTGATGAAAAACTACCATTTGGACTAATATTTTGGTCTCCCCACTGTCGGCACCTGTCCACAGTTGGTGTCCTTTAAAATACTTTCTACACTTTCCCTAAGGGCCCTGCAGTCCTCCTTTTCCAGAACTGTATCAGTCTTCTATAAAAACAACATTTTAAATGAGCCTTTATGTCTGATTCAGAGAAATCACAAAGCTGGATTTGGATTATGTCTTCCCCAGAAGCTTCTGTTAACAAGAAAAGTAGTTGCCTTGAGTAGCCATGCTAGTTACAGGAAAAACAACTAATTTCCAAGCTGCTTCCAAACCAAGAAAATTACTAATTATTAAGGGAAGTAAAAGCAATAAAAATCATACAGAAGCTAGAACTTGACAAACAGAAGTTATTCAGACATTTTGGGGTTAAGTTTTGTCAGCAGCCTGTGCTTGTAATTAAGACACTACTGGTCCCGTGGACATACCTTAGTAGTCTTTGTTGAGCAGGGTATGAAGAATGAGTCTGTAATCTGTAATATCAATAATCATTTCTGTCCATTTTTGAAAGCAACTCTAATTCTGATCATAATTTTAAGCAGAGAAATGAAGTAACTAGAGCAGTACAATGTCATCCTCAGTTTTAAAAAGATGAAGGAAGATAAAGTCTAAACATAAATGTCATACCCTACTTTCTATCCACAGATGGTAAGTTTTCATTTGAGTTAAACACATGTTAATTAAAACACATTTCACCAGCTACTTATAAAATTAAGCACTATTTTGTTTGATGTTGGTAGAAGCAGGAAATTTGGAGCGATGTCTACTGCTACAGCTGTTTGCAGTCCTTATGTAACACCAGATGTGAGATTGATGTATCTGCATTTCGTCCTCTCCTGTGAATTGCAAGCGATCAAACAGGCAAAAGCATAATGACAGGATGATTGGGCAAGTTTAGAACGAAGGGAATTGTTCAAGACATTCATAAATCACTACACAACCGCACGGGCGGTGAGGGAAAATTTACTGCCACAGATAAGTAAAACCATTTCTAGCTACAACGAATTCCAAACACAAGTGTATTAATTATAGAGCATGTATCTGAGATACTTTGACCAATAGTCCTTTGAAAGCTGTAACACTAAAAGACACACAAACTTCAGTGTGTTTTGTAAAACCTAGGCGTGACAAACCAATAAGGTAAAAACAAGCATAAGGTTCCACGTGTTTATTGTTATTGAATTGTCCTCAGATAAATGAACCTCTGCTATGAGACAGAAATACTAGGGGGAGTAATCATGCATTTAAATGTAACTGTATTGCAAAACAAATGCGTTGTTACAAGCTGCTACAGCATCAGCCATACTTCGCTTTTTCTGTTGCTAGAGCCAACCTGCGGATGTTTGCTATGCAACCAGCTGCTGCCTCTTGCAGAGTTTCATCCGTAGAGCCTACCATGACCAGTAAGAGCTGGAAAAATACAGAAGAGAAACAACATAAAAAACCCACAAATAAGTCTGCTATTATTTAAATAAGATCCAAATCGTATCTAGAACAACTGCATGAACTCACTCAGGTGCATAACAACTACCAAAAACCTTAACACTACTACTATATATGTGTACTTACATGTGTATGCTTTTGTATACGCATATATATAAGCACAAACATGCAGCACGATGCTTTATATTTTATTCTTTTGGTACCTCTGAATCAGTATTTTCATGTCTGATTTTGTATTTGTTGTATCATACCTGTGTATTGGTTGAGAGCTGGATTTTTTTCTTGTAAGCAGAAATTGCACAGGACCTATTTGAAATCATGGTTTCCCCCAAAAAAGTGTACTAGCATGTTTTTACAGGCTCAAGGTTATTTTCAAACAAAACCATGTTGTTTTTTTTTTTCTTTTTTCTTTTTTGCCTTGATTATGAAACTGGGTCCATGTGAATGGACCCTCATGGTCTGTTAACAGTTGTAGGTTTCTTGTCACAGCAAACCACTTACGTTAAACTGCTTGTGGGACATAGATATGAGCGTATCAGTCTTACATATTTGCACTTAAAAAGTAAAAAACAAAAGGCCCTAGTCTTTTGGAGCCAATTCAGCTTTTCAGCCATGCAGAGTAGAGTCTTTACTCTGGGAGTCATTCATGTTTTTTCAGTGGAAATTCCTGCGAGTAAAGTAGTGCTCAATATTAGTATGACATAAGACAGGCCTTGATAATAAAGCATTTTTACATATCAGAAAACCATTAATAATGGGGTTGGATCTCACTTCTTCAGTGTGTTGTAAGTCAGTGATGCAACTACAAATGCTGGAATAGGGAAGAACTTTGCTCAGCTTAAATCAGTTCTGTGAAGCCCTAAGATTTCTGAAAATCTGCCAAGCTTAATGTGAGTTCAGGTATTTCAAAGCTCAGACAGCTCTAATTAAAACCTATATTTCAAGCCTGCAATATTTAGGATTCTGTGTTCACCCAAACAATGTCGAGTCAAACCACAGAGAAATCTGTTATCACTCAACTCCGGTGCATATTTTTCATACAGCTAAAATATTATAGAAAATTATGAACTGCTAAATATAAAAGCATAAATTGAATGCAGACATCAAATTCGTATGCTACCTTTTTCTAACCTTCCAGCAATGGTGAGGCATGGGCCACAGCTGCACACACATGGCATTTGCTTTGAGAGATCAAAGCATTTTATACTTGAGGAAGTATTTGTGTTAGCCAAATGTACAAAACAAGCCTCTTGCCAGTCACCTTTCACCCTTTGACCCCTGCATGTAACTTGTAAGATTGCCTGGGATAGGCCTGAGTTATGTCCCCAAAGAGTATTATGTAAATCGAGCAGCAATGATGCTTTCTTCCAGCAGTTCATCTTACTGTGATTTCCATTACGGATGTCTGCGTACGAGTAGCTAAATAAGAATTCTTGAAGTATGAACACTCCAGAGTTAAAGTGACACTAAAATAAATGATATGAGAAAACTTTATGTTCTCATGCTTTATATGTATGCAAAATCTGGACCGGGGTCAGCAACCAGAGAAGTCAGTGGAAGTTTCACTGCTGATTTCAGCTGGAAGCCAGACCAAGAAGCACGTCTCTGTGTAACGATAAAGCCACTCAGCAAAGCACAAAGGCCAGAATGCAGTCTTATCAGATGATTAACTTTAAAAAGTATTGCTGGATAAAGATCTTTTCTTGCTTGCTGTTTTCCACCAGCTGATCTTTCCTCAGCTTAAATGATAAAGTGTTTCTTTGGGTGCATCACAACTTTCTTGTTTAACTTGGATGAAAATGAGCAGAAATCCTTCACATCCCTGACTCCAAACCAAAAATATGTATGCACATACTGTTCATGCAGTGGTTTTGGTAAAACCATAAGTTTCAAATATGAGGGCAAGGAAACTATATGCCTTGTGTGATTATTGACTGCATCTTCCCTGATCTAGGCTTTTTCAGCACAGGCTGTACAACTCAATCTTTCATCATAATTTCAACATAAGTCTTGCAATCAATGTGTAAGAAAAGAAGTTCATCACAAGAATAATGCTTTGGAGATACATTATCTACCAGAAATACATCAAACAGACTTTTTTTCCCCCCCCCCCTCTCCTTTGTTGTGACTACATGTTATGTAGGACTCAATTCAAGGTTATGTATTCCTTCTTTTAGACATCACTTCTTTCTAATCATAGAATCAGTCAGGGCTGGAAGGGACCACAAGGATCACCCAGTTCCAACCCCCCTGCCATGGGCAGGGACACTTCACACTAGATCAGGCTGCCCAAAGCCCTATCCACCCTGGCCTTAAACACCTCCAGGGATCAGGCTTCCACCACATCCCTGGGCAACCTGTTCCAGGCTCTCACCACCCTCACAGTGAAGAACTTCTTCCTAACATCCAGTGTGAACCTACGCATTTCTAGCTTTGTTCCATTCCCTCTAGTCCCATCACTACCTGACATCCTAAAAAGTCCCTCCCC
>VWZE01012045.1:155529-248869 GCA_013396675.1 Eubucco bourcierii | reverse complement strand
TTTTTTCCCCCCCCCCCTCTCCTTTGTTGTGACTACATGTTATGTAGGACTCAATTCAAGGTTATGTATTCCTTCTTTTAGACATCACTTCTTTCTAATCATAGAATCAGTCAGGGCTGGAAGGGACCACAAGGATCACCCAGTTCCAACCCCCCTGCCATGGGCAGGGACACTTCACACTAGATCAGGCTGCCCAAAGCCCTATCCACCCTGGCCTTAAACACCTCCAGGGATCAGGCTTCCACCACATCCCTGGGCAACCTGTTCCAGGCTCTCACCACCCTCACAGTGAAGAACTTCTTCCTAACATCCAGTGTGAACCTACGCATTTCTAGCTTTGTTCCATTCCCTCTAGTCCCATCACTACCTGACATCCTAAAAAGTCCCTCCCCAGCTTTCTTGTAGGCCCCCTTAAGATACTGAAAGGTCATAATAACGTCATCTCAGAGCCTTCTCCTCTTCAGACTAAACAGCCCCAAGTTCATCAGTCTCTCCTCATAGGGGAGGTGCTCCAGTCCTCGAATCATCCTCCTGGATGATCATCCATGTTCCAGCACATCCATATCCCTCTTGTAACAGGCTCAGAAGACTCAAGAAAATAGGTATTTTTTGATCACTTGCCATGGAGACCTGAATATTGACAGTGGCTGTAGGGGAGGACCTGTGTTCTTTGTTGCAGGTGCATTTTGCAAAAGCAGGGGTAGGTATCAAAGAACAACATCCTATACAACACTGTCCCAAACAGATGCCTAAAGAATTAGTGGTACTAATGCAACCAATGCAAGCAGCCATTTTTATAAAGTCTCAAGTACTGGGGTTATTCCTTCTGAGTTCAGGGGATCAAGGATCAGTTGCTCACTGATTTGTTGTTCTTCTAAATCACTTGCCAGTGATAACATCTGTAAGAGCTGCCACATCATACAAAATCCTCTACTATGCTGCATCTCAGGATTTTCTCAGTATGACTTAAAAAAATATTCTTGGAAATAGCTGCCTCTGAGAACTGAGGTAACATTTGTCAGTTAACCTACTCCTTTTGTGCTAACAAGAAGACAGTTGAAGAGAAAATAATTGAAAATGCAAAATGTTTCAATGTAAGTAGACTATTTCATGTTTAGGAATCTAACTGAAGGTTTTTATAACAATCCTGCCTTAGCCAAAATAAACTGGTGTTCTTTTTGTATATACCAAGAAAGCTACAGTTCTTTCTCTTCCTGACTGTCACTTTCTCAACACTTTCATAGGTTCAGTTCAATGTACTGGCAATTTGGGATACCCAACAGACGCAGAGGTCAGGAGCCTGGTTTTGCCAGTCTTAACTCTCCAAGGTTGGTGGTCAGCCATTGAGGGAATAGTTTAGAGGAGTAAAGATCATGCTAAAAAAGGCTGGCGCTTTCTCCAGGACATTTCTTCAGGTGAGACACTGGAACAGGCTGACCAGGGTGATTGTGGATGCCCCCTCCCTGGAGGTGTTCAAGGCCAGGCTGGACAAACTTTGAGCAGCCTGGTCTAGCGGGAGGTGTCCCTGCCCATGGCAGGGGGGCTGGAACTAGATACCTTTAAGGTTCCTTCCAACCCAAACCACTTTGTGATATTAGACATATTTGACAAGTCCAAGAAGTCTTTTTTTTATTCCAATGCATCACTGTAATATAACGTGTTCTTTTCCTTGATGCAATGCCCTTGAACTCCATGTATCCCTTCCCTTTACTGTTCAGGTATTGTTTTCTGACACATGTAAATGTTAACAGATGTGAGAAGCAGTAAAAAAGCATGTGGTATAAATGCTTCTTTCTGGCACATAAGAGACACTTTCCACAGACAGCAGCACTATGCAGCCTTCATTTTCTGTTGGCGGGTATCTCTATTCTAAGGCAAGAGTCCAACATTTTTTGCACAGTTAGCACGTCATACCAGCAAATAAGCACAAATACAAGCTGCTTGGAGAATCTACAGAGCATATGTAGCGTTTCTGGCTTCCAAAAGCAAGAGCAGCGCACAGTTTCAATATTAGCAGCAATTAAGATTTTGCTGTGATGATCCCAGCTTAAAATAGCATGGAATTGTGCTACTGTATTAGGATTGCACAATCATGGAGTAATTCGGAATGGAAAGGATGTCAGGAGGTCTCTAGTTCAATGTCATGCTCAAAGGAGTCAGCTACAAGGTTAGACTAGGTTGCTCGGAGTTTTATCCATCCTGATGCTGAAAATCTCCAAGGATGGAGATGGCACCACCTCTTTGGCCAATCTAGTGCAGTGTCTGACTGTCCTCACAGATAACCCCAAGAAGTGCTACAGGCTGGGGACAGAGTGACTGAAGAGCAGCCAGGCATAAAGGGACCTGAGGGTGCTGGTAGAGAGTAGCTGAAGATGAGCCAGCAGTGTGCCCAAGTGGCCAGCAGAGCCAATGGAATCCTGGCCTGGATCAGGAACAGTGTGGTCAGCAGGAGCAGGGAGATTATTCTGACCCTGTGCTCAGCACTGCTCAGGCCACACCTCGAGTGCCATGTCAGTTCTGAGCCACTCAATTCAAGAGAGATGTTGAGGTGCTGGAAGGTGTCCAGAGAAGGGCAACAAAGCTGGTGAGGGGCCTGGAGCACAGCCCTGTGAGGAGAGGCTGAGGGAGTTGGGGGTGTGCAGCCTGCAGAAAAGGAGGCTCACAGCAGACCTCATTGCTGTCTACAGCTACCTGAAAGGAGTTTGTAGCCAGGTGGGGTTGGGTTCTTCTCCAAGGCAACTGGCAATGGAATGAGGGGACATAGTCTCAAGCTGTGCCAGGGGAGGTCTAGGCTGGATGTTAGGAGGAAGTTCTTGCCAGAGAGAGTGATTGGCATTGGAATGGGCTGCCCAGGGAGGTGGTGGAGTTGCTGTCCCTGGAAGTGTTCAAGCAAAGCCTGGATGGGACACTTAGTGCCATGGTCTGGTTGACTGGCTAGGGCTGGGTGCTAGGTTGGGTTGGATGAGCCTGGAGGTCTCTTCCAACCTGTTTGATTCTATGATTCTATAAAAAGGTTTTCCCCGCATTTAATTACTCATTTTCAGTTTATGCCTGCTGTCTCTCATTCTCATGTAATGTGTCACTGCGAAAAGCCTAGCCCCATCTTTCTGATGACTGACCTCCTTGTAGCCACTGAAAAGCTGCTACTGAGTCTGCTTTAAGATCTCTTCTCTCCAGGCTGAAGAAGCCCGGTTTCTCCTCAAAGGGCAAGTGCTCTAGGTCTGGACCATCCTGGTGGTGTTCTGCTGAACCTATTATGGTTTATCCATGTCTTTGCCATAGCAGAGGTCACAGCTGGGCACAGTATTCTAGGTATGGTCTAATGAGAACAGGAACAATCACTCCCTCAATCTACTGGTTGTGCTCCTGCTTATGCAGCTCAGTGTTGTGCCTTTGCTGTCAGGACGCATTGCTGGCTAATGTCCTGCTTGCTGTCTATCAAAATCTCCACACTCTTCTTCAGTAAACCTGCTCCTCAGCCAGTCAGCCCCTAGTCAGCATCACTGCAGGGGTAAGGGCAGGTCCTTTTCACATGCAGGACTTTGCATTTGTCCTTGTTGAATTTCATAATGTTCTCATTTGTCCACTTCAGCCCAGTCTGGGTGTTTCCAAATGGTAGCCCCTGCCTTGACTGTATCAAAACCATCTCCACTGTCCAAATCAGTGATATGGTGTCCTTGCAAGCTGTATGAGTAAGCAGTCCATTGCCTTCCCCAAGTCACTGACTAACATGCTAAAGGGAGAGGTCCCAAGAGAAAACACTTTTGCAGTCATCATCAGTTTCCAGTTAGAGCACAACCCATCAGCTACTATCCTCTGAGTCAGAAAATCAAACCAGTTTCAATCCATTTGGTTGTTCATCTATCTGGACTATAATACACTGTAACTGGGACAGAAGTATGGGAAACTGTGTTGAAAACAGTGCTACAACCAGAGTAAATGACATCCACCACTCTCATCTGAAAACCTAGGCACAGAGAGGGCAATGAAGTTTACCTTTGGTAAATCTCAGTTGGTTTTTACCAATAAGCATCATCATCTACACAGAAATGTGCTACAAGAGGGCTCCCTCTTGGGAGAGAGTAAGGCTGGCTATAGTGCTCCAGAGTGAGAGGAACAACTGTCACTCCGAAGACCTGCATTGTAAACTATTACTGTGGGGTCTTACGGCAAAACAAAACCAAGGCAGTAGTGAACATAAGGTAGTTGTGCATCAGGAATGATGCCACCTTCCCCTGTCTGAAAGCACAGTTTTCTTCCACAAAGTATCTTTACCATCACAAGATAACCAATGCAAAAGTGCTATTTTGCACAACATAGTAGAGGCATCAACATAAGCACTTGTAAAAGAGTCATTTCAAAATGGGTATGGATCCCTGGATGAGGAACACAGTAAACCCAGGGGCTAGAAATTCTCTTTACTATGATCTCTCAGAATTTGCCACTTCTACAAAAGGAGTGGATTTGAAAGCAGAAAAACTGTTTTGTACCAAGACACCCTGAGTCTGACAAAAAACTTAGCTGGGAGTGATGCTCCACATACTGCTTACAGTGGTTTACGTGTACTCACTTCCCTTTAGTCGCAGTCATTGCAGCTTCCAGGAAGCAGGAAACATAGGAAGTGATGTTTTCAAAAAGAATACAGTTGTGCATGTGTTAATCTTTAAATAAGGAATAAATTATGTGATTTGTCTAAAAGTTTTCCAAAACAGTGAAAGTGTTGAACCTGGAAAGAGATTCTCTTGCTCATACAAAATAAATAACAGGCCAGCCTGTTCAATACTCTGGAGTCCTGTCAACATGAAAGCAAATAATGAATACAGAAAAACTATTAAAAAAAAATAAATCATTTCCCCCATCCTCGTTTCTTTAGGTTTTCTGCCCTGTAAAACAAATGGAGTTTGATTGTTTGGTTTTTTTTTTCCCTAATTAGAAGGAAATATGGACAAACTCCTTCAACAAGTTTCATATCTATAGTGGGAAGCTAGTCAGAGTTCACATAGAGCTTAAAATTCCTGGAACTAAAGATATTTACTTCAGCACAACGCCTTGGAGATTGACACACAGTTTGCAGTTGGTGGTAAGATTTGCCAATTTTTTCCTTAAATTTAGATTTAGTATCTGACTTCTTTAACATGCGACATTTCCTGAAGGATGCTAAATTTCTAACTCTGTGATTTTCTAATTGTGTAACACTTCTTTTCCAAAAAAAGACATTTTTCACATGTTTTTTATAAATCTAACCTACAAGAAAAAGAAGAAGAAGAAAAAAAAAAACCCAACCAAAACTTTAAATAAAAGCATATGGTAGAAGTTTATCCAAGAAAGTATCAGGCTAGATCCAGCCAGCGTTTTCTAACTTTCAACACCATATCACACACTGGAAAATATTAAAGCACCTAGTTTGAGCATTAGGTTACACATATGCCTATGGAAATACTTCTCATAAAATTCAATTATAAAGAATAAAACATACTCCACAATCAAAGCGTAATGAAGGTTAAGCTAAGTCACTGTTTCTAAACTAAAATTCAGGCCAATTTCCTGATTTCCTCCTTCAGCAAAAAGGTGAGGCAGCATGTACCACACACACCCTCCTTAGAAGATGCTTCTGTAAACTCTGGGGTGGTTTCTTTTGATTTTAATTTTCTCAGGTAGTATAACGAGAAAAGATTTCAGATCTAAGTTCTGTGTGAGGGAACGCTCAGAGCTAGCAGATGTGCGAAATCCAGTACCAAGAAATCCCAGAAAAGGAAAGAGAGGGGTAGGGCAGATATCCCACTGTGCTGATTCCCTCTTGTATAAGGTCTCCTCTCTCTGGGTCTAAAGCCAGATCAACCCCTGATGTAGCCTCATCCACCCTGAATGTAAAGAGGTGGGAAGTGAAGCTCTCTGGATGGGGTGGGGGAGGTACTAGGAAGACTGCACCCAGTTTCTTTCCCTCTTATTTCTGTCTTTTCTCTCTCCCATGAAAATTCATCTCCATGGCAGTCAGATATTAAACCATCTCACCTATGCCAGGACTTAGGTCCTCAGCAAATTGCTGCTTTTTCTGATGTGACTGCCTGTGATGAAAGAGCTGTTGGCAAACTGAATCCCTCAAGGACTGAACAGATTCAGTGAAGTAAACTCTGAACATAAGAGCAGTAGTAGCTTACTATGAGATGCTTGTTATTTCTCTAGAATACACAGTTTCAGTGATCCAGTTTCCTAGATGTTAGGGGGAAGTTCTTCACAGTAAGGGTGGTGAGGCACTGGCACAGGTTGCCCAGGGAGGTTGTGGTTGCTCCCTCCCTGGAGATGTTCAAGGCCAGGTTGGACGAGGCCTTGAGTGATCTGTACTAGTGGGAGGTGTCCCTGCCTATGGCAGGGGGTTGGAACTAGATGATCCTTGAGGTCCCTTCCAACCTTACCATTCTATGATTCTATGAACTTCAACTGGTTTTGTGCCATGATAAAACTGAACTTTAAAATCTTTCTGGATACAGATTTTTTTCCCCCCCTTATTCTTCCTACCATCTATTTGTGCCTTTTGTCTACTGATTTTCACTCATCTCCTGTACTACGACTAAACTGAAAGGCACTTGTGACAAGGACCATATTTCTCCAACACACTGTGCTTATTCTTGAAAAGAAATCCTCTTGAGCACACATTAATAAAATACAAAATAAGAATACAGTTCTCATACTTTCTGGTAATGTTAAATGTTGCATTGCATTACCTTGGTGGAGAAATACAGCCTGAATGCCTAAGGGAATTACAGTATGATATACATTTGAAGTAAATACACATATACTCACATACTTTGATGTGTCTACTAAAGATGCATAAACCTTATGGCTCTCTCTCCACCTCACCTGTGTTAATTGTCTTTCATGTGTGATCATATAATTACTTAGAGAAGGATGCCCCCCCTGTTCTGTGCAACGACCTCAAAACAGGGCAGAAGAATCCCAATAGCAGTGACAAGGATAAAATGAAAAAAAAAACAAACCCAAAACTAAATGGTAAGCAGCAAAAATAGGTTAAAAACTGTGAACTTGCAGGCAGCTTTAAAGTACACTAAGTTGAAAGGTTTTCCCATCTCAAGTTGTGACTTATAGGACATCAGAGGGATATTTCCAACCATTTGAGATGTAAATGTTACTAAATGTAAAGACACCATCCAAAAATGAGTTAGATAAAGCTAATAAGCAAACTTATTTCTGATCTGTGTTTAAAAGGTACGATGATGTGCAACCAGCTGGAGTCCTTAAAGGCAGATAGTTTGAGTCTACATTTAGCTGTAAGATGCTTGGTGCCGTATTAAGAAAGAATTCAACCATCATGAACATTCCAATGTTATTATGGGATATGAAATTCATCCCACAAAAAGCAATAGGCAGATCTGATAATCCAGAAGTGATCAAGTCCAGAGTCTTACAGCATATTTTTATGTGAACCACTTTCTCTATTTTATTTTTATTTCATTGTAGTTTTCAAGAGAAGATTAACATATAAAAGCCTTTTGGTGGGATAGAAAGAATGAAGAATTTTGTCGTAATTTCAAGAGAGTGGCTTTTAAAAAAGCTTTTTTCACTTCACTGGACATTCATTTTATTAAAAGAGGAGCCTGCTTACTTACTACACTCAAAACAGTAAACCTATGCCATGGATCTTCCTTTCCTTCCATTATTTAGTTTGCCTGAGTAACATGTTGGGCACTATCCTGCCCTTACATTGCTGCCAGCCTGATCAATCTTTCTTCTCTCTAGTTCCTGCTTCTTTTCCATACTTACCTACTATTTCACACTTTGCTTTCATTCTTCACTTTACAGGACTCTACATGACTTTCACCTTGTCTTTCCTTCCAAAGTATTACTAAGGAGGAAGTACAGGAAATTGAGAAAGAACTGCTAGTTTAGTTTGGGGTTTCCAGTTAACATTGCCATCAGCATGAATACTGTCATTCTGTCTCTCTATAGCAGACACAGGAAGATTATATGAATGTTAAGAAGAAGCAGTTGCAATAAACTATCAGCAGCAAGTCAGAGGAAAAAAAAAGGAGGTACAAGTTGTCCACTAGACCCCATATACTCAAGGGTTCTGCCTGACTTGTCAACAATATCCTGAAAACATGGCACATTTCTTCTCTCTGGTTTGTCTGCTATTCCTGAAATGCATTATAACTGGTCTGCCTTTTAAGACAACATCGACCTGCAGCAAAGAAACACCACGGTTTCAAGGCCAGGGACAAATTTTGCAGCACTGATCTCAAATTGCACCTTATCCTGAGAAGAGGGTACAGAGTCTGACTGTACACGTGTTTTCAACTATGTTTAGATCTACTGATACGCATGAACGGGCTTCAAACTCCCTTCTGTATTCAAGTCTGAGTACTGATTTTGATCTCCACACTTAATATAGCCATTGAGTCTAATGGTCTAAGTGAGTCCCTCTTCCTATAAATGATCATTACAATCAAAACCAGTGGGATGCTTTTCCCTGTAAATCCCCTGTAAGTCTGGGGATAAAAGTAGGATGTTCTCACTGCAGATCCATACAGCAGCATTTATTTCAAATAAGAAGCCTGAATATTTTGAAGCTATTGTAGTGTATATATTGTAAGAATATATACTATATTATTGTAGTGTGTAAGAAGGCTGAGTTAGAATTTCATGTTTTCTTGTGTGTGGGTGGCAACAGTGCATACATTTACATAAGCTGGAAGATGAGTGGTATTGTTCAACTTAAGAGTCTGGTTTTAGATTAGTAAATGTAGTAGAAAATTAGAGCATAGCTTAAATAAATGTATAGATGGCATGAATGCAGCTCATGTTTATTCATGCAAATATGAAACACTGAGGCTGTTCATGGCCAAAGATCTGTGTACACATATTCATTCATGCCTGTAGACAGCAGAGAGCTAAACGTATCAGAAAATTGCTACCACAGGGAATTTTTGTCAGCAAGGTCTGGAACTCCACCATTCACCACCCAGGCCATTATAATTTACGAAACACTGAATGGCTGCAAACCTTGATCCTGATTCTTACACACTGATTCCTCAGTGTTAAGCCATTATTGTGCCTTCTCATCACACAGAAGTTTAACTGAAAGAGTTTTTCTTGAGGCATGCTGTTGAGTGCTCTCTTAAAATCCAAGCACAGTCAGTTCAACACTTGCAAATAACAACAGGATTCTTGCATGTGGATAGATGACACAACCTGATGAAATGGCAAAATGCTTTGAGAAACAGAAGTGTAATAAAATATTCTCCTTACAGTGAATGTCCGGGAAATCTATTACAAAAATATGACAGACCTTCTTTAGATCCATATTGACTCCATTAGCCTCTGGAGTCCAGTAATTATGTCTCTCTGGAACCTCTGAAGGAGCTAATACAGTCTAATGACTGTTGGATTTGTGCAGATTGCACAGATACAAAGTAGAGAGATAAAAACTAGCAAATAAACTTGGATTCATACCACCTGTGATCAGGGTAGAAAGTAGACAAGAACTGGTGAAATACAGGACCTCCAGAGGCTAATTCTGATTTTGTTTTTTCTAAATACCTTGTGGAGATTTTTAACCTTTCTACAATATCACAGAGCCCTAAATCATGTATCTTAGCCTGAGTCCAGTATTTGGAACTGTCATACTTGCGTGGTAGCATGGAAGAAACTTTACGAATGCTTTGCTTTCTTGATTTTATGTCATAGAATTTTTAAATAAAAAAAAAAATTTAATCTGTAACACAAATTCAAAAACTTGATTAGATATAACCTAAAGTCACTTTCTACCTAGCTTGCCAGTTTCCCCAGACGCCAGGATAACATATACTTCTATTCTGGAACAGGTTGCCCAGGGAGGTTCTGGATGCTCCCTCCCTGGTGGTGTTCAAGGCCAGGTTGGATGAGGCCTTGAGTAACCTATGGGAGGTGTCCCTGCCTGTGGCAGAGGTTAGAACTAGATGATCCTTGAGGTCCCTTCCAACCCTACCATTCTATGATTCTATGTATCAGACTCATTTGGTAATTAAATAGCATTATTGGCTGATATTGTTTTGACATTCATTCTTCAAAATTTCTAGAGATTATCATAAACACTGGCAAGAAATCCTGCACTAATTAGCAGCTGGTAAATACAGCCAATTATCATCCTTGGAAATGACTAGGGCTAGCTTGAACTATGTGATTGATGTTGCAGGAAGAAGAGAAGTTTCCATGGATGAGACCAATGAATGCATAATTCAGTACATTAAGGACAAGTAACAACTCAGCCTCTATTTACACATAGGTATACATATGCATGTGTATACACACACACACACACACACACACACACACATATATATATAAAAATGCATAAGTATATTGTTCTTGGTATTTCTTATATTTAGCTTCTTTCAATAGCTCTTTACATACAAGGAAACTATTTTTGATCAGCTGAATGCCAAAAATAATTACCTGGCATTCTGCCCTGGTGCATTAAGCCCTGTATCTCTCACTTAAGAAAATGAATTCTAATATCTGACTGCTCAAGCTCAGTTATTATTCCATAAACACAGAAATATTTTAATATTCACATTTCTTATTACTGCCAAATTAGAAAGAAACATTTAGCCACAAGGATAAGACTGGGGCAGGGAGTTAAACAATTGCAAGAAGCTGCTCTGTGTATTTCTGTGGTTTGGAAATAGTGCCAAGTCGGAAGGAAAAGACATTCTCTGCATTTTCTAAAGCAAGATAAATACAGAAAAGAAATATAGATGAAAGATGGAACTGCTATCTATGGGCTCTGCCAGATTCCTTGGCTTTTGGCAAACCTATTGAAGCTGGCAGACTTAGCCAGTAGCAATCTTTTCCATTAAAAGAAGCAGCATATATTTTGGTTTAACATACTTTTTGTTTGTGCATTTCTAGGCTTCAAAAATGTCTATTTAAATTTTTTTGTTGTTTTTTTTTTAATGATTCCTTCTGCACAGTTGGCTGCAATTGCACTTATTTGAAGCGGCTCATTTATCACTACAAGAGCTGCAGGGCACAGCTACTGTTAAACAGCTCCAACAAACCTACAGCTTTGTGGGACAAGCTTCTTTTTAAAAGACTAAAAGATGTTTAAAATGTGCCAAGAGGAGCTTTATGCCAGCCTCTAGGTTTGTTATCCAAGTGTTACTAAATTAGAGGTCTCCTGAAGCACAGTTTGGGCAAAGATAAGCTGATCTCCCTTAGGCTGCTGGTTTTTCCCATCCAGGATCAGCCAGATTTTAACAGAACGCTTGCTACGTATCATAAACTTCAGTAATATGAAATCTGAAAAATAACCTAGTGTCTGAGGTTTAGCCTATGCTGAAGCCAAACTTCATTGTCTTTGGCAACGGTGGGAGAGCAAAACATTCTTTGTTTGAGACCCCAACTTCATGACTGGTGACATTTTGTTTATTATGAAGGTAAAGACTTGCTGCTTAGCTAACACAATAGGAGTTGTAGTGATGTAGCATTGTCAATTTTCACCAATCCTTCTGAAACAAAAAAAAAAAAAAAAATGCCAGTGTTTGACTTAGTTTATGGAACCTCTTGGAGCTGAAGAGCTGAAATTTTAAATGCCATGTGGTCAATACATGTGTGGGTGTAAAGGACTTGGCGTATTTTCCACAGACAATAGACGCACAGAAATTTTGCCATCTAGTGCCCTCTTCCTTGATGTCCAAGTACTGTAGCAACTAGTTCATTCCAAGCAGCAGGCATCAGCTTGGAGCATGTGCCAAACATGCTGGATCTCCAGCCTGCACTGTGGAGCCTGAACAGAGCCAAGCATGACAGTCAAAAAAGAGAGCTCTTCTAAATTTAAAATACAAATATGTAAATATGCAAGCACGTGCCACTGTACCCTGCTAATATTACTGCATAGATATTACTTGAAGTATTTTTGACTGATTTATAAAGATCTATTTATTAGGTTGGAACTACATGATCCTTGAGGTCCCTCCCAACCTTATCATTCTATGATTCTATGATTATCTTGAACCTTGCTTAGTAATGTAAATATATGCTGTGTTCAGTGTTCTCACCAGTGGCTCCACCCAAGAAACAGAGGACCCCATAGCCAAATGTTCCTAAAGAAGTAGGTGTTGGTGCTTTTACATCTGATTTTCTAATCTTCAGGTATATGGTTTGTGGTTATAAAAAAAAAAAAATTGGTTTAGAATATTTTCAGTGGAATCCACTAGTAATTGTTTTCCATGGTTTGTAATTCACACTCAAAAAGAGTCAAGTGTGCTGCTCCCTTGAAACTTTCCTCTCTCACACAGTAATATGCCTGAATACATTTTGTGGCTGCTTTTAAATTGTGACTTATTCTTACAAAAAAAAGCAAGCTAATTCATCTGACACTTTAAAAGTGTACTGACAATTCAAAAATGATTAAAAAAAAAAAATCATGAGGTCTAAATTAACTGCTGATTTACATTAGCAATATTACCTAATTTCTACTCCTGTGCATGAAGGCAAATGTTATGGAATGCAAAGGTCTAGTGGGGAGAACAGTTTAAAAAAAAATATGGAAATAAATTGGCTGAATACAAACTTTGAGGGCAATCCTGTGGCCAAACAGAAAAATGAATCTCTCTGAAGTTCAAGCAGAGCTTGCTTAGAAACATGGAGGTTGTTTTACCTGTTTTAAGTATTCACACAGATATTAGTGAGTTATGCTCTGAAGTGTGCAGAAATTCAGTAGTTCAAAAATAAGAAAGCTCATAACCGACACACAAATATACTTAAAGAGTCAGACAGAAATTCCATCAGACATTACACTTGCTTAGCTAATTAAAAAGGTGACATTGTGACAAGTAATTTGATGCCACTCAAGAAGAATGCCTATGAGAACACAAGTCATGTAGAGCTTTCCAGCTAATCAGGTATCACTATCATAAATGTGATTGATAAATAAGATAAATAATTGATAATTAATAAATAAAACTAAACCAAACTTAGGCTATGAAAATGGTGCAAATGTTTTTATGGGGATGGTATTTAACTACTAGAATAAGCTATCATAGAATCATAGAATGGTAAGGTAGGAAAGGGACCTCAAGGGTCACCTAGTTCCAACCCCCTGCCATAGGCAGGGACACCTCCCACTAGTACAGCTCACTCAAGGCCTCCTCCAACCTGGCCTTGAACACCTCCAGGGAGGGAGCAGCCACAACCTCCCTGGGCAACCTGTGCCAGTGCCTCACCACCCTCACTGGAAACAACTTCCTCCTAACATCCAGTCTAAATCTCCCCTCTGCCAGCTTAAACCCATTGCCCCTTGTCCTGGCATTGCAAGGATTAAACATAGATCCCCATTAAACATAGATGCCTGCAGTGTAGATTATCAGATCTGAACTTTGAACCTGCACACCCCATTACGGTCAGAGAAGATGAGAAAATATTCCCAGGAGAAACTGAAGTGCTTTTATCTTTGAATAAATGTCTAAATCAGGAAAGATGAAAACCAATCTTTCATCTTCCTTGACTACTGTAAGATTTTGGGTGGCTATTGCAGATGGGCATGTCCACAATGTAAATGTTTAAGGTCAAATGTACTCTGCAGTGGACAGTTGGAGATGTTTTAATGAACAAGCTTGATTGTTCTAAGGTTTCAGTGGCAGTCAGCTGCAGGTAGGCACCTTGATTGCTTTGGAACAGCTATTTAAAGGGAGATCTTCTGCTATTTCCATGAAGAATGTGTTCTTCCAGTTGTCTGTGGCTTTTCCTATTTCTCTTCCCTCTAATTGTGACAGACTCCAAGTGTGATGAACATTGCCTAGTACTCCTGTTTACCTTGGCTGTAAACTAACAGTCTCCCACTAGATTTCTTTTCTCCCTTGGTTTGTGGACAGCTGTCTCCAACCCTGAATACAAACTGATGCATGTTCCTTAGCCTGGTGTCTAAAAACGTCTCCTGCTTTCTAGTATCTCACATGTCATTACTGGGTCTTTGAAAACACAAATCTCTTTTCCAGTACAGCCATGAATTTTTACTTCTGAAAGAGGAACTGTTTTCTGGTGTTTGGTGGAAAGAAAGCATTGATTCCTCTGTCACAGGTCATAACCATTGTTTCATTGCCAGTCATAAGAATAGTGAGTGTGGAACTGAACATAAAAGAAAAACTTATAAACTGCCTTTCTTAACTCCCTCCAAAATCACCCTACTGGTCTGCTCAGAATTTTGCATGCCAGCTGACATACACCAGCATGTCCCAACCTGTTCCCCTCATAGCCTTGCTTGAGAAAACTGAAAGCATTCTGAGTGCAGCTACAAAGATGTGAAAATGAGGAACGGTCATTTTCTCTAAAAACTCTGTGGATATACCTCTTGTTTTGAGAGCAACACACAGTGTTTGCAAAACATGAAATGCCAGAAACTGGCTGAAATGACCTTCCCTGCATATATGTATTCCCGGATTCCTGGACAGAAATGTGTATATACACACTGCACAGTAAATGGTCAGAAATTCTGATGCTTTGAGAAAGTCTCTGACCAACTGTTCAAGCACTCAGCAACTGTGTCATTCATGCAGACTAAATGTTTCCCTGAAGCATCAGACTTTCATGTGCTGAAGAACACCTGGGATTAGGGATGTATTACAACCCAGTCAGAACTGCAGCAGATGTGACATTAATCCAAGTGGGCATGATTATTGAAACACCAGGTATCTGGTAAAAGCACGCAAAAATATCAAAGGAACCCAGACAAAATTTCCAGAGGCAAAAAAAATGCTTGGTCCTGGAAGAATCTGTACATAACTCCTACATAAGTACAAAGTATGCTTTCAGTCAGCTATTCACCAGAGAGGCTAGATGAATGAAAACACCTGGACACTGTCATCACTGCTAAACATGGTGCAAAGATACCCAACGGCACAGACAGTGCTGCGACTGCTGCCTCAACCAGGCAAGATTCAGCACTCTGTGGACTCTCACATTTGAGCAACTAAATCTCCTCCACCCACTCTCCTTCCCACCTGGGAGTGCCTCTTTAGCCTTTCTGAAACTCCAGTAATTGATTCTTGATGGTAATCCCAGCAGTGCCAGCACAGAGGTCAAGCTCATAAGCTCTGGCAACACAGAATGCAAGGTACTTGGACTTGTGCATCTGGAGAACCTATCACAGGCCCAACAGAACATATTTCCTCAGGTCTCTTCCAGCCACTGTGATTCTGTAAACTAAGCCTTTGTATTATTCTGTCTTGATTTGTCCCCAAATACAGTTCTTAGGTAACTTTCAGCCATGCTAAGGCAACTACCCATGAAGGGAACCCAACTTCTGCAGAAGTCACTTGAGCATGACAAATTGCTGATGTATCATCACTACCAAGCCTAGGTCAGAGACAAATACTCTAGAGGTGAATGTCCCAATCATATTTCCATTCCTAATGACCAAGTAGTTGTAATATCTTTAGGACTGAAATACTGTTCCCTAATTCACTACCAAAGCAAACATTTTTAGGATAAAGTTCAGAAAATTGAGGTATAGAACAATTTCAAATTAAATATCTCTTCTTTTGAGCAAGCCAAACCCCTTCAATAATCTGAACTCCAAACAAAAAAACACAACTTTCACCTTACCTTCACCACTCCATTTTCATGCATGGTGACACAGTTGTTGGGATCCTCTGAAAGCTGATAGAGAGCCTGAGCTGTAGCTCTGTGAACTGCTGGATCATTTGACTTCAAGTAACGTACTAAGGGAGCTACAGCCTTGTTCTCTCCGAAGCTAACTCTGTTGCTTCCCCACATGCAGCAGTAGGAAATGGCCTCTGCTAAGTACCGTCTTAATTTGTCGTTGTTCTGAAGAAAGTAAAACCAAAATAAATTAAAGACAACATAATACCACCAAAACATCATAGGAAAGCAGACTTGTCCTCTCAAACATCTTTAAGGCATCCCAATTTAACTGCACTACAAGTAAAAACTGGAGAGAGGTTTAAGGTATGGAGCTAGTAGTCCTTTATTATTCTCTTCGTAGGTAGTGTTGTGAATTATTGTATCACTTCAAATGTGCTTTTAGACTGACTGGAAATTTGATAAGATTAGCAATAAAATGTAAGATACAGCCCCATCATTGAGATTCTCTGGATGGTTCAGATTTATTGCTCTCTCAGCCCCTTTGTGCTTTTTCGCAGGGCAGCTGCATCTCTCAAAAGCAATATTCAGTAGCAGTGACTATTAAAATGAAGCTCATCTTCCAAAGCAACTTTAGTGCCAGCCACAGAATGTTTTCATGTCTAATATACATCTCAGAGGAAGGATTGTCCAGCTCGTCCTTGTAGTTAAGAGCAAAACTCTACTGCTCTTGTCACAACATTTCAGTTGGGTATAATACAGAGAAATACATAAGAAATAAAGAAATTCAGATACTTAATAATGTGTTTAGATGTTACTTACTGTGTTTGCTAGTTTGGACAACAGAGGGATGACTCCATGGTCTGTTATAACAGCTAGGTTTTCTTCATCTTTAGCTATACTTGCAATGGCTGCACATACACTTGCCAAAACTTCTTTATCCTTGGATTTCAGTAAATTGACTACCAGTTCCAAGCCACCAACAAAGGATCGAACCATTTCCCCAGAATCCTGAATCAGAATCAAAAGAAACATTATTATTTTCAACTAGCCACTCAGTATTTATAGAATCATAGAATTGTTTGGGTTGGTCTAAGATCATCAGGTCTGACCATCAACCTAAGACCATCGTGGCCATTAAACTCCTATGTGCCATGTCCACATTTTTCTTGAATGCCTTCAGGGATGGTGACTCCACCACCTCCCTGGGCAGTCTGATCCAATGCCTGACCAGCCTGTCAGGAAAGAAATTTTTCCTACTATCCAAACTTACCTCACCAGATTTCCTACCATTTCCTCACATCCCATCATCTGATACTACAGAGAAGGGACCGACCCCCACCCCACTCCAACCTCCTTTCAGGTAGTTGTAGAGTGCAATGAGGTCTCTCCTCAGCCTCCTCTTCTCCAGACTAAACAATTCCAGTTCCCTCAGCTGTTCCTCACCAGCCCTGTTCTCTAGGTCCTTCACCAGGTTTGCTGCCCCTCTCTGGACATTCTCTAGCCCCTCAAAGTCCTTCTTGTGGTAAGTGGCCCAAAACTGAAGCCAGTATTTGAGGTGCAGCCTCTCCAGAGCCAAGTACAGGGGCATGACCTTTTCCCTACTACTGCTGGTCACACCATTCCTGATTGAGGCCAGGATGGTGTTTGGCCTTCTTGGCCACCTGAGCACACTGCTGGCTCATGTTCAGTCAGTTGTCAACCAACACTCCCAGGTCCTTTTCCACCAACTCACTTTCTAGCCACTCTGCCCCAAGATTGGAGCGTTCATGAGAATGTTGTGACCTAAGTGGAGGACCCAGCACTTGGCTTTGTGAGACTTTATCCAACTGGCCTTGGCCCATCAATTCAGACTGTCCAGATCTCTTTGCAGAGCCTTCCTACCCTCAAGCAGTACTTCCCATGTACTTACATTTACTTCAACTCCTTAAAATGTACTGTAGTAGTGTGAATTACCTTGCGTCTAAACACCAGGTCAACAAATGAGAAAGGTTTCTGTTCAACAGGTCTACAGTAAAGTGTCTAAGGTCTGAAAGGGGCCCTACCTGTACAGGAAGATGATTCTGGCTTTTCCACATGGTTCAGACATCTGGATATTATCTATTCATGCTCTTGAAAGACATTTAATGAATAGATAAGATAATCTGTACCCCATTTTATGCAGAGTTTTTATTTTCTTACTGTTCATGTTTTCTTTCCAGGTGATTATAACCCTACTCTTTACATTCCTCTTCTGACAAGCTTATACTTCCCACATTTTGTAAAGGAGCATGACCTAATTAAACTGATGGAATAATACATAAACAATCTAGCAGTAAGTAATAGAAAAGAGTTGCAATAATTGTGTGTGAAATCAGCTAAACACAAGGACAGAACCCTCCACCAGTGATGAAAAGCAGAGGGAACCTGCAGAAACCACATGTCAGGAAAGTTTCCCAAATGTGATTGTGGGTGTAGCCTGGTGGTCTGTGCAAGACAAAGAAAAATGAAAAGAAGTAAGAAATTGTAAGAACAAGGAGCAGGAAGGAGGACTGAAATGACAGCTTTAAAATCCAGTATGTTACATACAAGACCTCTTTTTGTTGTTTTTTTTTTCCCCCCCAAAAAAATGTAAACAACAAATGCAGTCTATTTGGTACCATTTAGCCAAACCACATACTTGCTTTGTACAGTAAATTTCTACTTTAAGAAAAAAACAAAACAAAGAAAAACAAACAAACAACACCCCCCACCCCCCTCCCCAAACCTGAAAGATGTGCATTTATTTTATACAATTGCCTTTTTAAGAAGATACTTAAAGAATAAAATATATGAAGTTGTGCCTGTAATTGTGCAGGTCTGGATTTAATGATTTTGGATGTATATTCTTTGAGTATACTTGTATTAATGATCAGATAGTTGTTCATCCTTGTAAAGGCTAAGTAATTTCTGTGGCTTTACTTTTCAAAGACTCTCAGGCATTTTTAACTGTACTTAATTAGAAAGAAAAAGAAAATCATATATGGTGTGTTTGGAATTTGTATTTTTTTTTATTTTAGTAAAAACTCACAATCTTTGCATTCTGCTTTCTAAATGAGTCAACACGTGAGTGTTTCATGTGATTTAATCCAGAGGTTTGTCATTTCCAGTTATCAGTGTGTGCTAAGTTTTCATATATACCTGTGGCCCTTAAACTTCACTGCAGATATATCAATGGCATTGTTTCAAAGTCTAGGTAGTGTTACTATTGGGTAATAGCATGATTTTGATTCTTGAAGTAGAAGGCTTCCATTTGCAGCCCTAGACTGCATTTACACTTCAGCATTTACCTACTGCAAACTCTACTCTATTCCTATAGCCATTAAATAGTATTTCTTTTCTTTAATGTTACATATGAAGTTACTCCAGAAACTTCAAGCATTCTGAAAAGCTTGGAGAACAGCTTGGGTTACACAGCTACACGAACCACAGCTTGAAAGAAAAGCAAAATGCAATTAAGTGAGTTTAAGGAATTTTGCCACCCCTGCTCTTCCCTATCGTGACAAAGCTTTATTCGTTCATTGTCCTAACAAGACTACCCCGGTCAAGTTAGGTAGAAAAAACATTGTATGGTAATAAAAAAACCCTAAGAAACAGCCTTTATAGATAAAAATATGGTAAAATCACTGATAAGCAATGACACAAACATTTTATTGCATAGAGCTGAGTGTATAGTTAATGATAGGTTGGATGCTTCTCATTCAATAATAATATGTCCTGAGCTGAACAGAGTAAGAAGCCAAATGCAAACATATTTTAAAAAGCAGCGAAATTGTTTTTAAAAACAGGAGGGAGTGGAGCAGCAACATTTTACTGCATTAACAGGAAATACCTTCATTTAAAATCTCCATCACTAACTTCCAATGTGATATTCAACCTGAGGTGACAGATCTGAAAAAATAGGGACTGTTAAACTAAATTTTAACTGGCTGAGGAAGATAATGAGGGAAGAGATAATGGGATTTTTTTCATGACTTTACACCACCACATCTTCCAACTAGTGGGCAGCAAAGTTTTTCTCTTCAAAGGATGACAAAAACGATTTAAAAATTGGACTCAAAGGGAGGAGTCTGCATTCTGAAGCAGTAAAACCCATCCTGTGTAGCATAGACGCTGAAGCCAGCAAAATTATTTTGCTGTGCTTATAAAAGCCTCATCCTGCTACTCTCTAATCACATATTTTCATCTCGTTGAGCTGCAGGACTATTAACAGATTTTAGTTAACCTTCGCTTTTCACTTATTTCTGAGCTGGTTTCTGTCAAGAGCAGAAACACTGTGAAACAGAGCAGCTTTGCACACTTTGGCTAATTAGGAGCAGAAAGCATAATGGTATTTTCAGAAAAACAGATTCGGAAAAAATCACTTGATCTCTGCAGTATTTATACAAGAAGAACATTTGGGATTTTTGAGTACTCTTGTCATCATATTATATGTTTGGGGTTTTATTTTCGTGGTTCTTTTCATGAAGTAAATAAAGTTCATCAGCCTTAACTTGAGCCACGCAGTTCTTGTAAAGGAACTACTGAATTCTTTTGTAATTGAATGTCTTACTTATTTCTTCCAAAGTGAACACTGGTTTATTTGAAAGATTTAAAGTTAAACATTGTATTACAAAACACACATTGTGTTTATCCTTAAAAATTCTCCACTTGAAAGATAAAAGTTTCTCCACAAAAAACAAGTAGTAGTTCAGTCTTAGAACATCTTAAAAAGTTTAAGGTGTCAAAGCTAATCTGTCAAATTGAATTGCTTTTGCTGAAAAAAAGTGATGGCATGGCTGTGCAAATAAATTTTGATTTCATCTTTAAACTCATTTCATCATTAAACTTCAAACATTTGTCATCTTTAAACTGCCTCTTTAATGAGGAAAGCTGCCCACTTCCATCCCCTATTGCCAGCTGAGTAACTTCTCATTCTAGTGCACAACCCAAGTTAAAATTCAAAGTAATTACAACAGATAAATTTCCTTATCACAGCTGTTTGACAAAAAAGGGAAACACAACTTATATAACAATAAATACATTTCATTTTCTCATTAAACAACTCAATGGCAATACCAGTCACATTATTTAAAGGCTAATTTTATTCCTGTCTCTACCACTGTGAAGGATTCCACTGTAAGGATTCCACTTACATCTTGTAAGGTGAGACTACTTCACTACCTCTCACAAATTCTGTTCTGTATTGGGAAAATGCAGTGTGAAGTGCAAACAATCAATATGGATTTTCCTGTCCTCTTCACCTTTTCAGGGATTTGATCATCACACAGTTAACTACTTGGCAAATATCTTGCAATTGATAATTTCAAGAAACAAAAGCAAAGTATGATGCATGTTCTCTAAAAGATGAGGAGGAGAAAAAAAAAAAAGTCTATGTCACTCATGCAGCTTCTTGTAGTCCTTTTGTATACTGTTTTCTCTACTTTTTAATCGGGTGGAACGCACCTCCTGTTCCTCTTCTTTCTCACAACTCTCCCTGAAGTTCAGTTGCGAAAATGACAAAACTTTTTTTTTTTTTCCCCTCTCTCACAGAAGCCCTGAAACTACTAATACCAAAGTCCTTGAAGGTCACAGTAGAGAAAAAGCCATAGTTTGCTTCAGATCCTTTGGAAAAGCATTTTAATAATGGAAGCATGAGAAGCAGTTAAAATTGAATAACTGGAAAACCAAAACATTATTTCCATTGAGTTTGGAATTAAACCTATGGAAGTGGCTAGGCAAACTTCTTTACATTATTAATGTTTATGAGCTGTCCATCACTAGCATGCAGTTCAATATTGTAAAGATGCAAGACAGCAAATATTAGAATGTCCTGAGGACAGTACAGGCAGACAATCAAGGCAGTGACAATGCAAACCAATAAACTGTTATAACAATTATTGTTAGTATTGTTGGCATGGTTTTATCAATTCGAGTGGTATATGAGATGGCAATCACCAGCTACAGGCTGTTGAGAAGCTGAACAACAGACATGAAGTATAAATATGTTACAGTTCAGTCAAATGTTCCTATGCTAGATAAAATGATTGCTTGAAGCTTTCTGGTTTATATCATGCAGCAAATGAGACTCAATGATCTCTATGCTCTTTCCTTGCTTTTAAAACCTATTTAAGTTCCATGTGGCATGTGAGAACATAAAGACAGGGGAAAAGCGAGACGGACAAGAAGGAAAAACAAAGAAGTGATAAAAAAGTCTGAGGATGGAGTTTAAAATTTTATAGATTTTTAGAAGTCCAATTAGCAAGTCTAATTTAAAAGTCCAGTAGCTACATGACAAGCTGTTGACTAGCATGTGTAGCTATTATAAACTAAGTTACAAGCAAATCTGGTCAAATATTTTCCAGGGGAGCAGTATTCCATCAGAAAATCCTAATGGAATGGAACCAAAACCTGCCATAAGAAAACAATGACTTCTTGAAAAGTTTTGACAGAAACCAGGCAGAAAGGCAGGCTAAATTACCAACGTGCCTCTCCGTCTTTTCACTTGTCAGCCAGATGGCTGGTGAGGAACCTGCCAGGCTGCTTGGCTTCTGCTTTTCCCAGAATCACTAACTCCTTGCCTGATTGGCTGCCAAACAGCTGGAAAGCCAGGTCTCCAGTAGCTCCTAAGCTTTTTGGCTTCTCATGGTCTGCAAGCTCATAGGCAAGCTGCTTAGCCTAAAATTTAGGGACATGAGGCTCCCTCATGAGTGAGACATGGATGATGCTCTCAGTTTCCCTTTGCTTCTCAGCTTTCAGGTTATATGTTTTACAGGAGCTGGACCACTGTATCTGTATAAATCAAGGACCTCAGGGCAATTTCTGACAGTCCATTCAGGATCTCCAGAGTTACAGGCTGATAGGAGGCCCAAACAACACATACAGTTTCTTCCCTTAGCTTCTAGGCAGCCCGTGTCAAGAATTGGATAAGGCAGGTCCTGCATGTACCCTGGCATCTAGCTATGGTTTCACCAAGCCAGGTCTGGCTTCTTGAGCTTCTGAAATCTCCAAGAACACTACCATTCCTATTCTAATGTTTGCACACAAAAACCTAGTGAGTATGAGGCCACAAAATAACCTCTACAACTTTTTCTTTTCACTCTGTGAGGAAATCGGTGCCTTCATACAAACTCAAGCTGGCAGTGTTCCTCTTTCTGGCACAATGCCTTTGGATGAATTTTATAATAGCCCAAATAATATTTTTGTAGAGTTTCTTTAATATGGGAGGAGGAGGAGGCTGATGTAAGTTGGGAGAACATCATAAATACTGTTTTTCAAAGAAGCATCATAAGCAAATATTGCCATTCCAACATCAACAGATTTGAGTAGACTTTTCACAATCATTTGTGTTTCTTGGACAGTGCCCTCACACTTTGTCATTACCAATGTGCCTGCAGTAGTGACTTTTGGAAGTAAGGAACTAATTAAAAAGAATCTGCTTCTATTAAAATATTTCCTTTGAATAAGTCACATTATTCTCTCTTTAGGTCTTATATATTATAGAAAAGTAGGAATAGATTTATTCAAAATGATGAGCTCTTTGTCTAAGACTCCTAAGTAGCACTCACAGGTGCAATGCAAATTTTATCAGGAGAGTTCTCCCACCCAAATTACTTCACTTCCAGCCTACCTGCAACATCTTCACTCTCCAAGAAATTCTTACGGCTATATTTTTTAGAATTAAAGCTAGCATACAGAAATGATGAGTGATACCAAAATATTATCATGGCTCTCAGAGTTGTAACCTTTTATGTATTACAGTGTACAGTTTATATCCTGTTTAAAAAGCCTTAAATCTGTCATGGACTTAATATCAGTGACTTGTATCATACTGCTGTAACAAAGAGTATCACTTAGCTGTATCCTACTGATGCAGTTTTATCACATGGGAAGTAGCCTGAAGCAGCTACCACAATGTAACTACCAACACAGGTAACAGAATTACAGGAACTTGGACTCTGCTCCTTTGGCAGTTAACTTCCTGTCTAACAGCAGGCGCTCTTGGCAGATTTGAACCCTCCAGCACCTAAACATCTTGAGAATTCAAGTCTTGGCCTTTTGTGAGTCTTATCCCCCCAAACAGTAAAACAGAAATGGTAGACTTTCCAGTTTTAAACACTATTTAAGTTTGTAGTGATAGTGTAAGTGCATGAGAGATACACATGCTTCCACAAACTACAATAACAGCACTACCCCCAGCACAGATTAACTTGTTAGATTTTATAAATGTCATGGAAAGTAACTTTTAAGTTGGATGTACAGAAAATGTCTGTGCAGAAAAGTGGATGATGCACTACATGGTTATAAAAAATTGCTTCTGGTAGCTCTAGCAAAATTGATTTCAACCTTGAACCTCCCCACTAAGAAGAGAATCACAACGGCTTCCACAACAGAACGCAAAAACAAATCCAGGTTCCAAGCTCGCAGCTATTTGAAAAATGGTTTGCAGTCCCAAATACAGGCTTGGAAAAGCCAGAACAAGCATAATCCTTTTGAAGTCAAATACTTTTTACTGCCTTTTAGCCAAACACTGCATAAGCCAAACTGTGCTTGGAAGGTGGTGTAAATTGTTGAGCATTCTTAACTACGAATAAAACCACTCCAAATTTTGTTTAGATAGAAATAGTTACTGCACTTCCACAGCGTGGCTATAATTGCTGCTTTATACATATTTCACTCCATTCAGTGTCACAGGAAAGGGTATTATTGGTAACTTTGTTTCAGTGTGCCACTCTGCCTCCCTCTCACACAAAGAACTCTTTGTGGGGTCACAGATTAGCATTTGGGCAGGCAGCCAAGAGAGATGAAAGGAGGATAGCTACACTAAGGATGTACATAGCTTACACTCATCAAATTCCCTGGGGGCAACAAAATAAAACATGAGAAAAGATCAATGTAGTCTATAATTTCAGTAGCTGTCCTTTATCTCCTTAGTTCCTGAAAAAGTGCTTTTGGTGGAAGCCTCAGCAATGTGCAGTTCTCATCTGGTACTACAGGTCATAGAGTCCTGCACCTCAGTACTGAGATACAGTAATAATTTCATGTTCAGTTATAGCAATATTGTTCAAGAGAGACGTAGTTACACGTTGATTGAGGAGACAGGTATACTCCCCATCATTAGGTAACCCAAAACTCTATTATACTCTAGTGCACATAAAACAAAACAAAAATGTAAAGATAATTCAGAGTAACCAGCATGCCCTAAAAAATGGCAAGCAAACTGCCAGTGTAGAAATCGTTCTGAAGAAACAGAAAATACTTAAATTATAAAAATCAAGACCAAATGTTCTCACAATACTTTCATCCACAGACCCGTGTCTATATCCATCTATATGAATTAATAGCAACTATAGTGTGCTCAGTTTCAAACAAGAAACACTGCCTGCAGAGGACTGTAGGAATATCTTGCACTTTGAGGCAATTTCTGTCCTTTACATTGTCAGCATCTCGAACCATATGGAGCAGGATATTTATTTGTGTGAGTGCTGATTTGAGGCTAATTGGAATATTTTTATGAAAACAAATACATTATAGGCTGTGAAAAGAAAACAATGGTGATGTCTACTGTACACAGTGTGTACAGAGAAGATGCAAAAGCTCTGTTATGTATGGAGGTAAATTAGAAACAGAACATATCACAGTACAATGATTAAGGATAAAAGTCCACTTAGCATTCTAGGAATCTGCTAATGGGAAACAAAGCCTTCCCCATTTATTTTCCCACAGGTCAGTGGTAAGAATTCATTGAAGATGACTTCCAGCTTATAACCACTATTTTATCTCCGCTTGGAAACTGAGATGAAATAAATGAATAGCTCAGTCTTCTGTGTACAACTGACCTGCACAACAACCACTATTCACAACTGACACTTTTTGTTGGCAGTCTGAGCAGAAAATCTCAGGATTACATTGGCACTGAGTCTGAAATATGCTCTGAAACCAAATGATGGTCTCTTGGGAACATAGCTGAAGTACCTCATAGAGGAGAACAACTACAACTATCTGTGCTATTCATAGCCTGCAAGCAGGACCTTTCTGTTTTAGCATCGTCAGATTTTTCAGCATGCTTTAATTGGGAATGCTAAGTTTAAGTCTTGGTAAGTTATTAAAATATATTTTCCAACTACAGTAAGCACTGTAAAGGCAAAACAGAATGCTATAATGAGTGCTAGATGGAGGACTAATCACTTTTGAGGTGTGAATACATCATTTTAAGCAGTTAAGAGAAAGAAACAAAGAGAGTGTAAGTAGCAAATAGCTGTTATTGGAGATCATATATAAAAATCATATGCATACAACAGAACTATTACTTTAAATACTTACCTTAGCATTTTCAATACAAGGACAAATAGCCCAAGCTGCACTTGCTTGAACATCTGGATTCGGATTTTTCAACAATGACCATAGCAAACGAACTCCATCTAGTTTGTCAATTATCCTATTGTAGAAACAGAGAGAAAAGAAAAATTAATTATTGAATAGTCAATGTCAAATTTTAAATGAAATTAGTCTGTTTGGAACAATGCTTTAAGAGGTATTGGTGTGATTTTCTTGAACACACTGTTTTGCTTTCTGGAAGCGCTTGTTTGCTGTTAGCTAACTGCCATCAGCATGTTCAGTAAACATTGCTGACTGTAACGGATGGCTGTGAAAAAAACCCATGCAAAGTCAGAATATATTTTCTAACTAAATCTCACTAATATTGTTTGCTTGTTTTCTCCAGCAGTGTCACTCCAAATTCTTCTAGAAGGTAAAGTAACCTATATTATAACCAGAACCCATATAAATGTGCAAACAAGCATGTGGCTTTTTAACGATCGGCATGCAAAGTGAAATCTGAATTCAGGCATACTGGCTTCTTTCATACAGTAACAAATACTTTCCAAAACAAATATTTATGCCCCAAACTATGTACTTAACTTTTTATTCAGTCTATGCTTAATGTATTTACCTTACTCTATGGCATATTTTAACATACTATGTTTCTAATCTAGCATTAGAAATTAAAATGGTCACACGACAGTGCATCCTTTGTTGGCCATGAATAACGTGTAACTTGTTTCCCATGTGTTCCTTTCCAGCAAGACTAACACTGAGCACTATGTTATAATTACTTAAACACACTGTAATCAAAGTATCTTCATGACTAGCTGAAAAATGAATTATCACCAGAATCATCTCTACGCCATCTGTGTTATATTTACACATCAATCAGGCTTGGGGATCACAACTTCACATTAAGGTCCAGTGAATACCTTAAACAGAAAGGAAGGTCCAACAAAACAAACCTTTACAAACATGCCCTTTTGCCAAAAAGATACATTAAACCCAAATTGGATCAGCTAAAGAAAAATTAGTATCTTCATTATCTAACTTCAAAAATAAAAATTCCATTTTCTAAGACAAGCATTTCTCTTGTATTTGTTATTAAAGATATATTTAGACACAGAGTATTCATAAAACCATGAAACATCTGGAGTCATAGGAGTGTTGGTCTCTTCCAAGGAACAAGCAATAAGACCAGAGAAAATGGCTTCAGGTTGGACATTAGAAGAAATTTCACTGAAAGGGTTCTCAAGCCCTGGAGCAGGGTGCCCAGGGAGGTGGTTGAGTCCCTGGAGGTGTTTAAAGACACAGAGATGTGGTGATAAGGGACATGGTTTAGCACTAGACTTGGCAGAGTTTGGATTTGATGATCTTAAAAGATCTTTTCCAACCAAAACTATTCCATGATTCTAAGATTCTATCTTGTTTGTGTTCACTATATATTGGTTTTATCAGGAAATTTTAAAGCTAATTCTAAAATCAGCTTTGTATGCAAGACCATCAGCACCTGAAGCAGAAAATAAAAATGTAATTAAGCACATGAACTCTATCTAACACAACCACAGATTTTGTTCATAAAAGCTTCTGCACAAACGGGTTAAACAACTCTACTTTTCCAAATAAGTTTTGCACGAAGCAATGATTAAGCTGAGACACTGCCAGCATTTAAAGGTCGGCAAATTTTAATACAACTTGATTTACATAATTAGTTCCTTCTCAACTGCAAGAAAATCATTAAAGGGCAAATTCAGAAATATTAGTGAAAACAAACCAGCATGATCACAAATTACACCATTACATATGTATGCTGACATAGGTAACGATGACTTAAGTTAAAGCTTCTAAACACGTTTCAAACCCCTCTAAACCCTGAAGAATATTAAGTGACTTTAACATTATTTTCCTGTCATTTCAGAAAGCATAAGGAACTTCTCCTATATTTCAATTAATTTAAAGAGAACCCCATGAATCTTTCTCCTAGTCAAGCAGAGTACTGACCATTTACCAACGTGAGGCACTTCCTCCCAAGAGAAGCTAAATATAAATGACCCAGCTCCAACCAGGATATAAAAATGAAGAGATAGAAGCCAAACACTGAGCTCAGATTTTTCCACCACACTTTAAAGAAAACAATCTCTGAGCTGATTTACCTTTGCTTTCTATTTTTTTGAAAGCTTCCTTTTCAATTTGAAATTTAGTTTCATTTTCTTTTCATTTTTCCTGTCTCTTCTTTAGCTTTTCAAGCTAAACTATCCTTGCCCTATGGTTCATTTTCTAAAGAAGAGGTTTTGGCTTTCACTTGAAGCCCAGAAAGACCAGTTATCTTAAACTCAACAGAACAGCTCAGATTGCCTAAAACTGCAATCATCAGTCCATCCAACATATATAAAATCTAACTAAAAGCCAGCATGGACCAAAGAAAATGCCCAGATTACATTGTTCAGCACTGTTTGCTGCTTTCTCTCAGTCGCATTAGACTAACTCAAATGAAAAGTACACTACGTACAAGACTGATGCTCTTAAATTCTCTTACATGAAGGATTACCCTTCTATAATCACCACACAAGCACAGGCCTTTTATTTTCACCTTGTTGAGACCATGTATTTGCTAATTATAGCATTGCTAGGGAGCAGAGTTTTTTTACCTTTCTATGGTTTCATTGCAGAATGCAGTGGATGAAGAAAATGGGTGTTAAACAACCACATCTGTTGTAAAAGCAAAGGGAACACTAAAATAAATGGCCCTGAAAAATGTTCTCTATAAAAGAGCTTAGATATTAGTTTCTTCCCTAAGTTTTTGTTGTTGTTGCTGTTTTGGTTTTGTTTGTTTGCTTTTTACATGTGCTTTCTGAAGTGGACAAAAATACACATTTCAGCTTCTTTACACATAAATAGAGAGGGTAAAATGGACCTGAAATCTTGAAAACTTCAGCTCTGGTGGTATAAAGCTGAATGATACTCTAATTTGCTTTTGTATCTAATTTTCTTCCCAAAATGTATTCTAACATAGTCAGCAGGATGCCATAGCCAGTATATATTTACCACAATAAATATAAACACACTTTAACATGTACTTTGGTTGCCATCCAATTCTATATTCATCCATAGCTAGTACATTAGTCACTCTATAGTATCAGTCACTTAAATTACATATTTTATAAAAATGTGTCAACATGATGATGATAAAATTAAACTACAGTTAAATGTGAATTAAGTAACCACTCACAGGACTGTTAAAGTACAGGTCTTTTAATGGAGGTGGAAAATTCTTGGAAAGCTGAAGGGAATCTTATAAAGGCTGAAGTAGTATGATAGTTTCTTGATACCATACATTTTAATATTTAATATTTTAAAGTTCAAATATTGAACTGCTTTACCAAATGGCTGGACTGAATGCATGTAATGTATCTAATGTACAGGGTACTATTAAGAGCCAAAATCTTAACAGCTATTAAAGTCACCCAAAGTAGAGATGTAAACTTTATTACAGGTAATTGCTGTCTGGTACTTCACTGTAAGTACATAAATATGTAGAGTTCAGAAACCAGAGCTGAGATTCTGAACTATTGTGGCTGTACATCTTAATGCAGCAAAGGCATCTCACAACAGACCTGGATCATACCCAGTGCCCATCACCTGTGGTTCAAAGCTCTGCGCCTTGACTGTTATTTGACTATCAACCCAATTTCAAGCAAGCTGTAGGTTATTTTGGTCCTCAAAATAGCCACAAGTAGTTGTATTGGTAGTTGGAAATAGTTGGAGTGAAGAGGTGCTCCTAACATACACTTTGGTTTTGGCAGACATCTTTAGAGTTGAGGTGAAGAAGTATGCAGCTGACATCACTCTTACTAAAAGGCAACTGCAAGGTGCATGAGTAAAGCATCTTCTTAGTTTCCACACAGAACAGCTGAGATGTGTTGTATACAGAATATATCTTATGGGCAATTAAAGCCATTCAAAGATTTTAAAATGTCTAGGTTACAGTGAATTGCTATTTGCTATTTGGCCAGTGCAGATAAGGTAATTTTAAGGAATTACTTTTGTTGGCTGTTTACAGTCAACAGTTGTTTTAATAAAGACTTTTCACATTATTTTGAGAATAAATAATCATCATGACATCATTGAACATCATGAGATGTCTGTGGGAGATGTGGGTCAAAACTCTAGAAATTTATTTTTCTTCTTATACATCTAGAAGTAGCAAGGCTGCTAATCTGAATTAGTACTACTTGTCCAAATTCACACTTCAATATTGCACATTTCCAGTAGAAACTTCAACACATATTGCTTAAGTAGACATATAACACTGGCTGGACATCTGTTTGTCCTATCTATCATCTTTCTCTGCTGCAATGTTATTTGCCAGAACTTTTGAGAGCTCAGGTTTAATTGCCTGCTGGTTTAGACCACAAATACAAATGTAAATAAATACTGACTCTGTTACACTGACTCTGTATTGTGCTCACTGGTAAGATTACAGGGGTTTAATTCTGGGAGAATGTAATCTTACCTGTTTTGAAACCACAGTTTAGCATGTTTCTTAAAACTTTCATTAGTTGCAAAGTGTTTCGATAAACAGTATATATCAGTGATGCAAAGCCCATCTGTTTGGCTCAAATAATTGTGCATTTCAGTTTACAAGACTAAATTTTCCCTTCTGAATGCAAGAGATGAAAATATATCAAGAAGATGTGTAGTAGCATTCAGGTTTGGGCTCCCCAGTTGAAGGGGGACAAGAATCTACTGGAGAGGGTCCAGTGGAGGGTTAGAAGGATAATTAGGGGACTGGAGCACTGGACACACACAGGCTCTGCTCACTTGCTCCCTGTGATAGGACAAGGACCAATGGATGGAAGTTGCAGCACAGGAGGTTCCACCTCAACACAAAGGGAAATTTCTTTACTGTAAGGGTTACGGAGCACTGGAACAGGCTCCCCAGAGAGGTTGTGGAGTCTCCTTCACTGCAGACGTTCAAGGCCTGTCTGGGTGAGTTCCTCTGTGACCTGAGCTAGTTTGTATGGTCCTGCTCTGGCAGGGGGGTTGGACTTGATGCTCTCTTTGGGTCCCTTCCAACCCCTGATATCCTGTGAGCATGCCTGTCAGTGGCTGTGCAGCAGGCTGAGCATGAAGAATAGCTTCATACTATCCACATAAAAGTAAGGAAGTTCAGTCACATAGTTACATTTTTTGGTGTTTTTTGTTTGCTTGGTTGGTTTGGGTTTTTTAAAGATAAATATTATACTTTACTAATGAGAGAAGCTGGCTGCTGTTCCTTATTTTACATAGCTCATCAGAGTCAGTAAGAATCACTTAACCGCTTGAAATTGCCTTGAAGTAAATGTTTGGTGCAGAAAGGTAACTGTTGGATGTCTCACTCAGTAGCTGTAGAAATTAAAAGTGTTAGCTAGGATATATAGCAGAGATAGGTGTCCTGCTGTACTGGTCTGAGAAGTAGAAGGGAGAAGAATGAATGTCCCTTTTCCAGGAGGTTAGTCTAAATAGCACAATACATCAGGTACATGTCAGCCTTAATACTAACTTCTGTGTAACAGGGCTTTTAGTAGTAGAAAATAAATTGTACACTTCATCTAAAATCTTGCCTCCTTATGATTTTAAACATTATTTGACACATTTTAAATGCTGAGAATCCTCCACAGAGATTTTTTTTCATATGAACCAAGTTTCACATTCGATTCCTTTGCCCACTCTTCGCAAACTCTATAAAATTTTGTCCCAAACAAACTGCACTCTCACTTCTCAAAAACAAGATGGACTTGTTCTATCACAATTTTAGCAGCAGCTTGTGTGATGTTTCATGCTTATACTGCCCACATTCCAGTGTGAAGCTATTCATACTGGGTACTACAAGTGATAGTCCTGAGTACTGGAGTACGTCTGAGGGTTTATGAATACTGATTTATACTAATTGGCATTTAAATGTCTCAGCTGGTTTAAAACACTAATTCTGTTAGGTTAGTATGTTATTCTGAAGGCTGACTTTTAGTCAAACATGTCATGAAAGTGATTTCATTTATTTATACTTTTACACTACATGGCTAACTGTTCATACAACCCATGTTTACAGTTGTGTACCATCTAGCCTCTTGCCACTGGGTGACAGCCAAAGCATGAAAACAAAAGTCCTATTCAGGGAAAGAATTCCCTGCACTGCTATATGAATATCAAGTGAATTATGCAAATCAGATCAGGAGGAGCTTAATAAAACTCTCTTTCTGCCCTTTCTTATGTATAAGGAGGGAAATATGCTGAAAATCTTGAGGTAAATATCCCAGAATGGGGGTAGTAAGTACAGTAAATGCTGACAAGAGTACAGTAAGCACAGTAAATGCAGACCTCAACATTAACTGGGACAGTTAATCATAAAATTCAAGGATCTTTGTTAGTTGTACAAATCTACATCACAAAATCACAGACTAGCAACTCTCTTGGTAAAAGACAAGCCTTTTTTCTTTGATTTTGCAAAGGAATAAGAAAGGAGGAAAGGGTCCAAAGAAAGTCTGAGTTCACAGAAGGAATGATGGAGAGGGACAGAACAGAAAGAATGCTGTAACTTTAATGGAAAATAATGTGAATATTTTTAATGTGCTCATTTCCTTTTCGAGTTAATTTCTCCAATTTAGGCTATTATTGACAATTTGATAACAGAGGTAAAAAGTAGAAGGCAAAACAGATGCCTATTATATAACACCTTGAAACAATGATCTGTAGCTTTAAATTCTAGCTTTAATAAAAATCAATTTAACTAAAGGTTTATCTGCTTTCCCCCAAAAGCTTTGCATTCTATATGTTAGCATAATGAAATTTTTTTTTTTAACTATATATTTAGCACATTTTACAGTAGGATGTAACCAACCCACGCAGCCCTGTGGAAAACAAAAAGCAGAATATCCTTTTAAATCAGATTAGAATTGACTATATTTGTGTCAGAATTACTAAACAAACAAACAAACAAATCTGTTCAATATTTAAAATGCTGTGAGTACAAATAGCTTACATCATATTTTCAGGTTCCGTTGCACAAGCTCCCACTGCTTTGGTGGCATTCACAAGTAGTGCCTGATTAGTTCCAGTTAGTAACTTCACTAGAGGTGGTATTCCACCACATTTACGGATAACAGATCGATTTATTGGCTCTTGGCAACATTCTGCCAGTGCTCCAACGACATTTACAAGGACTTCCTCAGGCTGATCAGTAAGCAATCCAACCAAAACTTCCACAGCTTTATATTTCCGGAACCTGAAAGACAGCAACAAACCCAAAGTTGTCGTTTTTAATATGCTATGGTTGTAAGCTCAGTTTTAGAACTGAAATGTCATTGTGACTGGAGTACATTTCATTTCTGTGCATAAATTACCTTGCTGAAGAGATCACAATGCAGGTAAACCATTCCAATCAGTTCTTGAAAAGGTGGCATGAGCATAATTTCTCTACTTTTAAAGTGCATTAATTTACCTGTCCTGACATGTGGATGCAACATCTGCATTTGTAGCTGAAAACACATTGAGGACTGGCAAGTACCATGGTATCCTAACTGCCCTCTGCAGCCCCTAGCTTCCAGGGCTACCTAACTGAGCTCCAAATACTCTGTATTTTTCAGGAATCAGTTGTAGGTGTGGCTTTTCTATCATACAAGAAAACGACAACAACAAAACAAAAAATTCAAACAAAAAACAAAATGAAAAACCAAAACTCACCCAAAACACAAATACCAAATAAGACCCAAAACTCATTTAGCATTTTTGAGATATTGATGGCAGAACTAGACCTGTTTTAATAAAAGTTAATCCTTCTAAGCTTGTTAATCAGTGTATCAATTAAAGTTAACTGAGAAATGTGAAACTTTATTTTCCCACTGCTCCAAGTCTTTGCTTACAGAAGAGCCTCCCTTTCTTTCATTATAATTTGGAAGTATCCCTACAGTTTATTTTTTTCCCCAAGATTAAACATCAACAGCTTGAAAAAAAGAGCAACAAATCGAGCAAACTTTTTTTTCTTTTTTCCCTTAAAAAAACTCTGATTTTCTCCGGCTACTTTTTGTGTGCTGAGTATCAGCTGCTTCACTGATGGAACGAGGTGAGGTGGTTTTGCACGGGGGAAGCTACACAGAGCTGTTGTTGGCTCAGGCCACCTTGTGTCCAGAAGCAGTACAACTGCCCACACACAAACGAATCGGAGCTGGTCAGTATCAGCAGTGTCACGCTGGACCAGGTACCTGTATCAGCACACTGTTGATTCAGCAAGACATCTCAGCCAGCTACTTCAGGTATAGGAAATACTGTGGAGTAGCTCTAAAGTAACTATGTAGTCCTGCAGGAACCAGCAGGGTTATTTATCTATCTTCATGCCAAAGTCAAGCTCATCCCTTCAGACCTACTTATATGTGTTCATACTCTCCTCCCTCTTGGTTCTGTAGTGCTCTCCCATCCTGAGTTTGGGTAGGGTTTAACTGCTTCAGGCTCAGCCTGGAACTGTGTCTGGCTAGTAACCTTTGTGTAGCATTATGCACTTGCCAAAACCATCTGAGCAGCCCAGTAAATATTGCAGTTGGACAGAATTATTTGCTATAGCTGTACTGTACTAACAAATAAACCAGGACAAGAAGCACTATAGCATCCATATGGTTAAAATCTCTTGTCCTCACAGTTCAGGGTGGCCTCACTCTTTCTGTTTAATGGAAACAACCTGTAGCCTGCACTGACCCCAAGGCTGTCTGGGCATTGTCTGGGAGAGCACTTGTTGGCACAGGCCAAAGTGTGTAAGGGAGGGACTGTGCTAGCAGGTAAACAGCTTGGATAACCATTACAGTGCCTGAACCCTGAAAGGTTTGGTCCTGTTTACTTTACTGGTATAAAGAAAGTCATTCAGTCCATCTCATCACTGGCTGATACAGAACCAGGAAAGCCCTCAGAAAAAAAGGATATAGCCTGCTAACAAACCAGGTGAGCGTGCAAACAAGAGTGCAAAAAGCAGCAGGACAGCAATAGAGTATGCAAAGACAAGGGCCAGCCTGTAGATTCTGGGGAACTCATTAGGATAGTAGAAGACCAGACTGTAAATCCTCGCTACTAGAATTCTTTCTGATTTTTGTCCAGCAGTTATCTACCACATCTGTTTGTCCAGCAATGCACACTAAAATGAGGGCTGCAGGAAGAGGTTACCTCTTGCTGACACTCCTTCAGACTATGAATCTTATGTTTCTCTACGGAGCAGTAGGATGTCAGCAGGAAGCCCAGCATATACCCCAGTGGAGCAGGCTCTTTTTTACACAAGGTGCATGAATCTGATAAATGAACTTTAGGTAGAGGGGTTGAGTATTCTCAATCATGAAGCCCTTCCATGAAAGCAACTTCTTTTTTTGTATCTTAACCATTCCTTAGAGATACCTGTTGTCCCTGTTGACTCTTAGGATTCTAGGAACTCAACACTGTCTCCACTGTACCCTGGAGAGGTCAGGTGGCCACTATTTAAGTGCTAGAAAACACAAGCTGAAAGCCCAACTGACAAGAAACGATTCTTTTGAAAAATCATGACATAACAATTTTGAGAACAAGAGAGGCCCATACAAACTTAAACATGATAATGTAATAAATATTTTCAGAATTAGCTTTTTACTTTGACACATTTTCTCCACTGATTGAACATTTCCAGACTGCTCCTGTCACAGCTGCTAGAAGTTGTTTGTTCTCAGAGTTACCAAGCAGAACACAGAGTGGTTGTAGACCTCCATGCTGTCTAACCAGGTCACGTGTTTCTCTATCCTCTGCACACTGAAAAAAAAAATAAATATATAAAATACATAATATGATGTCTTTGAAAGCTAGGTGTATTATGTTGTAGCAAGCAAAAGCTAATCCAGGAGAAAATGCACAAATTTTATTCGTGTCAGAATATGCTAACAACTCACTAAGAGAGCTTGAGAGCAAACCCTACTGCATACGCAGCAGTACTTTCATTGTCACCCTGCCCACCTCTGGGGCAAACAAACACAAAACCCAAAGCAGCACTTTGCTCAGTATGCCCTGCCTCTCTCCACTGTTTACCTGTGCAATTTCTGGCTTGCAGACAAGAACAGCAAGTAGAAACTTAATTACGATATTAAATATGCAGTCAAAATATTCTCATAAGAATTAGCCAAAGACATTGACATTTTTGTGAAGTAATTTGTTACACATTAGAGAAATAGTAAACCTATGAAATATTAAAACTGACAAGCATGAAAGCAAAGGGCTAATTCTGGTTCTGATCTACTACTCCTACTACTACAACTAATAATAATCATCTACTGATTATAAGTAATACAATTACCTTAAATATGGCACTTGCACAATGCATCTGAAGCTCCTCACGTTCGCTGCTCAGGTTTTTCACAATGTTCTCAATCATGCCTTCTGTCCTCATTGCCAGTCTGTAGCTTGGCTAAAAAGGTAAAGTTCACCTTTTCAATCCTGTATATTACCAGTTAAGATAAAGTTCACCTTTTCAATCCTGTATATTACCAGTTAATAACACTAGTGACAATAATAACAACACAGTGCTGCAGTTCTAGGCTTTGATACTGAACAGCCTTGTACTTTATTTTAAGCATGAGCCATCTGAATTGCCTCGAAAACGCTACTGATGTTCTCAAAGTTACTCAAACACATAAATCCTGCAGTGCTTTTCAAAGCACCTGTAAAACCAGGTGCCAGAATGCCTGTTTTGTAGCCACTTTGTTTGAATAGAATTCAGAATATTCTGAAAGGTGTCCAGCCTCCCCGCTCAGAGCCAAGGAATAAAAGGATGCTTCAGAAAGTGATCAAGAAGTTGTTCTTCATTAAGAGCCAGAGGCCAAAACAACTCTGTTCCTAGAACAAAGCTAGAAAAATATGTTCTTAGAATTGCATTTTCTTAGTGATTTTTTTTTTCTTCCAGATTTTACCCCACAGGATAACAGGAGACCATTATTTGAGAAAGAGGAAATACCAGTGCAAGAGATACACTTGGTGTTATTTCTAAATCTGACCAGGTAAGAAAGTCTCAAAAACATTATTTTCTCGATACAGACTTACTGGAGCTAAAATCTGCCAGTTTGCTGCCTCATAGAGCATGCATAAACTTGTACATTTCATAAAGCTAATTCTGTAAATATGAAATGTTTCATAATGCAGAGCCTTTTGAAAATAAAATTTTAAAAAATATATATTTTCTTCTGTGTCTTGAAATGCAACCAGCAAAACTTGTGTGTATTATTGACCTGAAATGCAATGCACCTAAATTTCAAATACGGTTCCACAAATGGAGAAATGGCCACTCATCTTATATGGTAACAGTAAAAAATACTTGCATTCAAATTTACAAAAATAATGAACATACTCAAAGTGATGAAAGCTACCAAGGAAATCTGCAGAAAAATCACAAATGTTTACTGCTGTTTTTTGCAATTGATGAGACATTGTCTCTGTTAATTCACAAGAACATTATTTTTTTCACTGTGAGGGTGACAGAACACTGGAAATCAGCTGCCATGGGGAGGTTGTGGAGTTTCCCTTTCTGAAGACATTCAAGAACCTTCTGGATGTAGAATCAAAGAATGTCAGGGGTTGGAAGGGACCTTGAAAGATCATCTGGTCCAGCCTCCCTGCTAGAGGATCACCTGGAACACCAGTGTGATCTGCTCTAAGTGATCCTGGTCTGGCAGGGGGGCTGGACCAGATGATATTTTGAGGTCCGTTCTAGCCCCTGACATTCTATGATTCTATAATTATAAATCACGCTACCCTGCACTGCTTTGGATCTTCTTGGCCACATTTGCAGGTTAGCTTTGTAGAAATTAAATGTACTGATTAACCAAAATATAGCATCTTAAGTTGCCACATTTATCAACTATGATTAAAAAAAAAAGGGGGGGGAGGCAGAAGGAAGAAACTGATTAAGGAATTAACTTCTATGTATTTTCTTTGATTACTCCCAGTCTTTTCAATAAAAAAATGTGGTCTTTATTTCATTACAAGCTGTGATCTTCTCAAAGACACTTTGAACACAGAGCATCTACTTCCTGATGGGATAACTGCCCTGGTTTAAATCACAGTCCACTACTATGCTTCTTTTTAGTAGCCAGTTAATTCAACAATTAGAAATAAAGTAGGTGTATATTTGAACTTACCTCTGAGGCACACTCTTGTAGCGTCCCCACTACTGGGGTCAGGATGTCGGCATGTGAACATTTGAGCCATTTAGCTAACAATGGAATGCCACCAGCTTTACGGATTGCTGCTTTATTTTTGGTGCTTTTGCTGCAGCTCCAGAGTGCTAAAGCCCCACACCGTGCCATTTCAGTATCCATTGCTTCAGATGGTGTCAGGCTGGTTGGGCCCTCTGAAACACATTCCAACAGCCTAACCTAAAAGAAAACAAGACAAAATTTTTTTGTAATTGTCTACTGGGAAGCTTGATGTAAAATTGCTTTGTAATGATGGTAAACACTACCAGAAGAATCAAGTAGACAACATGAAATATTTGTTGGGCAAAAATATGCATGACAAGGGTACAAATTTTAATGCCTGCTTACCAGCTTCTTGATTCCTCCATGCTGCCTTACTGTCCTTCGTGCTTGTTTAAATCTAGCAACATTAGCAATTGTTTCTGCTGCCAAACATTTCAGTTCTTTATCTGGAGAGTCCAAGTTTTTCACCATGAGTTCTAAGCCCCCAAGATCTGCAATTGTTTGTCTGATGAGTGTATTTTGACTGATTTCCTTCAGGATTTTTAATGAACCAATCTAAACAATGAAACATAACAAAAGTTAAGTAATAATTAAGTATACATAACCAGAAAAAAAAATGCTGGGTTATCTAAAACATTTTAATTTTTAAACTGAATCAGAAAAAAGGAAACTGAAAGCCAAAGTGATTTTTTTTCTAATAAAAAAAAAAATCCTTGAAATTGAGAAATTACAAAAGAATATGAACCAATTTTAATATTGTATAACTTTGAACACTGAAAAAAAAAATCCTAACAAAAAAAGGCATATTTGCTCTGTTTGAAAAAAGCTACTTACCTGACATTTAATTTCTTCTGTATCAAGCAGATTAATCAACACTTCAAGACATCCAATGTCCTTGATGGCCAGCTGACAAGTTTCTTGAGCCAGATTGAAATCCCTCATTGAACACAATGCAATTAAAGTAGCTGTTGGATTACCTCCCTAAAATAAGTAATTAACAAATGTGTAAAGTGCATTTAATATAAAACTTAATGTCTTCTACTAGTACTAGTAAAACTACTACTAAAGAGGAAACATGTTAGATTATTTTGATTCTGCGGTGTTAAATAAAGCAGACATAGTAAGAACTGGAGTTACTGAAGTCTGCAAACGGCATAAAGATTGAAGTGAGAGTGAACAGCACAAGTGACAAATGATTAATGTGGCATGTTGGCAATGGAGTAGAAAATTAGTCAAGTACTGTGAATTTTGTATGAGTGTCTGCAGACAGCAAAAGAACACAGTGAAGATCCAGACATTTCAGAGAAGCTATCTACATTCTTTGCATTGGTATTCACTCTGGAAGAAACCAGAGATTTCAACAGGAATCTTCTACTGTGGCCATTTCAGAGGATTTTTCTGAAACAGAAGACACTGTAGAAAGTTTTAATAGAATGTGAATCATAACAGCTTGCCATTAGTGGATGATATTCTACTGAGTTATAAGGAAAACAGGCCAGAAAAAGTTGATTCAGTAGAAGCAGCATGTATCCTCTTGCTTCAAAGTGCCCCTTTACCAATGCCCTGGGAAACAAGAAATGTGATGAGGTCTACTTTGAAATGAATTCGAGGGTTATCCAAGGCCTTTTAACTGGACAAATTGGTAGGCTATAATGAAGAACAGGATTAGCAGACCTCTAAGTATGATATACTCAACAACAGAGCTGTTAAGAGAAGTCCTACCTCACAGAACTATTTTATGAGTACCAGGAACATGATCACAGAGAGCTCTGCAGTGTAGCACAGAGGTTTGCTCATTTGAGGATAAAGGGACAAAGACTTCACATGAGGATTAAAGTGCAAAAATTTCCATTGTGTGGTTAATTATAATTTGGAAGAAATTACTGAAGAGTGATGATAACTTTTTCAGCAGTGGAAATTTTTCAGTCAAGATTGGATGTTTTTCTAAAAGATAAGCTCTACTTCAGTCACAGCTACTAGACTAAAAGCAAAAAAAAAAAAAAAAGATCAAAGAATACACTCGCTGGTATGCAGAAAGTTAAACCATATGATAACAATGAGTTCTTTTGAACCTATAATACAGATTTACTATTAATCAAATCAGAGATGAACCCAGCTGCACGTGTAGCAGCAACAGAAGCTGGAGCGCAGTGAGCAATGCCAACTGGTGCTGATGTGGAAGCTACAACTTAGAGCACCTAGTAAATCACACTGCGCTTATCCACCGCCCACATGTCTCTGAATTCCAGAGAAGCTTTGGCTCCCAACCAGATCTGAACTGTGCTGCCCAAGCCCATTTCTTTCAAATGACAGTTCTGAAACTGTCAAGGACTCTGAGCTGACCCTTTCCAGAGGAAAATGCTTTGCTAAACAGCGCATACACAGTGTACTGAAATACACTGAACGACTGAGTAATGTTTGCTAGCCTGAAACAAGGAGATCTGACAAAACCAGGACTTGTGAAGCATTTCTTCAACATAAACAGAAACTAAGAAACACACAGTAAAAAAAGTCTTAACATGCTCTTCAACAGATACCATAAATGTAGTAGACAACCACGAGTAAGAAAACACACCCATAAGGAAAGTGAGAAAATTGCTAAACAAAGTTTCAGATCGGAACTTACATCAGACAAGACTTCTGCTAACCAATAAAGTGTATGTAGATAGCACTTCACAAATAAATTCTGTTTAGGTTTCTTGTAACAAAAGACATCCACAGCAAACTGGTTAAATATCAAGGTGATTTTTGTAACATCTGTAACAGAGAGTGTCCTACAGGGAAGGGAGATTCCCACTGTTTTTAACATGATTGGTATTTTTGCTTCAGACAAAAACGAAACGTGTTTTGCTTTAAGAACATATTTTGATCAAATTTGAAAGTATGTCCTAAGGAATAAAATATTGTAACCATTTTTCAAATGTCTTCCTAGAGAAATCAGTTTATCCACACACATCAAAGTCCAAAAGATTTTATTTTTTTTTAAATCCCTAAATATGATTCCAAAATGATACCAAATATTCTGTATCTCAAAAGGACTAACAGCTGTCCTTTTATGAAGTTTGTGCTCTTTTTGTATAGTTTAGACTTTGAGATTTACTTTGCTCTGCATTTATATATATAAAGTGGAATCTGCAACAGATTTTTAAAGGGCAAACTTCTCTTTTTCTTATTTTACACAAATGTAAGAAGTATATTGCTAACCTGACAAGTGATGTCCTTTCTTTTGAGGAGCACTCCTAGATTGAAACTACATTTATACACAAAATGGTAATTCATAATTCACTTATCTTATGTATGCAATGCTTAGCATGTGACATTTAATATGGACCAGGCTTTTAAAAAATAAACAACATTTAATTCTCTTACACAAAATAGAAACCTAGAACTGTATTTAAAAAAACCCAAAACAATATGGATTTGATTTTTCTCAGTTTCAAAAATGCACACATCACTTCCAGTGTTTTCAAAGTAAAACCACAATAAAATCCTTTTCATATGTGCTGAAGCATCAATTCTACAAAATAATAAAAAAAAATATTACTGATGGTTTCAAAAATTATTTTTGGTTCTTGAAGTTCTCGTCACAGCAAGTCTTGCAGCACTTAACAGCATAGACCTTAAAATGCATGGAAATAGTTACTACTTCATTAAGCTGACAAAAAATCAGCACCATGTTGTTATACCATTTGAAATCTAATATGTTGGATGCAAAATAGACTTTACTGGCAGATCAACAATCAGTTTTAAGTGCTGAAATTAAACACAGATTTAGCTCTAAATGTGCCTCTCTTCCTACATAGTGGCATCATTTAGATATCCACAAATTAAATGAAAACAAAACAATGCCACTGATACACTATCAGTAAAACCTCTTTGGTGAAATGTTTGTACTTCTCTGTTATGACACTCATAGATAAGAATTACAGAACTAGAAAGAATGTGTAGCAAAACCTTTCATTTGTTTTTATATCTGAGGTGTTTAACAAACTACTTTTGTAACACAGATTAATCTAGCTAAAACTTTTAATGTACCTATACAGAGGTAGTTGTTTTAGATGATGATAAGATTGTACATAATGTGGTATCTGTGAGTCCAATCCCACAGGTTTAGTCACCACTGTACTAGAAACATCCTTACTTGGCACTGTTCCTCCAAATATGACATCAGGAAGTCCATTCTGATCAGACAGCAAGGTAGAAGACAAACTTTTGGGCACACCCAGGCCCCCTTTTCCCTGGCATGCTTAGTGTTCTATTTTTATCCATTTTAAAAACCCTGGACCTTCAGAAATTCTTCCTTATGATCTCAGAGAATTCTGGATAATGCTTCTGAAGTATTCAAGTACCTTCTGACAGCTTCTGGCAGAAACTCATTCAAATACAGCACACACTCCAAAACCTAAGGAAAGATGTCTCTGCCCATGGCATGACGGTTGGAAATAGATGATGTTTAAAGGTCCCTTCCAACCCAAACCACTCTTTGATTCTATAATCTCAATTTATGGAGGCTCCTAAACCGCAGTAGCGGTAGAAAAAAGCTACCTACTTAGCTGCTAGTGTTAATATTTGGTAAAATTAGTATTTAAGGTCATCCTAGGACTTAAGCCACAAAGAGTTCCAGTGTGAGTGAAAAAAACCCCAAAATTAGCTATGGGAACATATTTTAATATTCTTAAGTATTTTGCTTATTTTCTCTGTAAGTTTGTTAAACTAATTTTACAATGAAAAGAACTGGCAAGGATGGTTTAGTGTTCCTTTTGTAACCATTACCTCCTAAAACAGATGAAATCATCTTGATTTCCACTGTTAAAAGGTTGGTTGCCCAGGATGCTGCGCAAGTATGTTTTAAAATGGCAATGTATCAAACAGGAATTAAATAAGAGGTAGTAGGAAGCCAGAAAATCATCCAATGTTGTTCTGTAAACCAGGAAACCAGAAGGCATGATGTAATGGGAAAGAAAGAAAGAGGAAGCTCAGAAGAGTCATCAGTGCCTTTAAAAAAAATATGTAATAAGTAGGAAAGCAAAAATCTCATTGCGGGTGAAGAACACAAAGTGTAGAAAGCAACTAATCAGGCAAAATCATGAGCCCTTCAGTTGGCTGAAACCCATGAAGCATACAGAGAGTGAGTATAAGATCAAATAACCAAGAATTAAAAGAGCAACACAAGCCTATATGGAGAAAAATCAAAATACAGCTATGAAGGGAAACAGAAATTTAAATCATCATTTTGTTTGATACTCCTGTAACAACCAAGAGGAAAAAGGCTGTTAGTTGATGGCAAACTTTCAACAAATGAAACAAAAAACTCTAAAAGCATTAATAGGTCTTCTCAATGCATTAGTCTTTAGTATGTCCCACACTTAATGCCAGTGGTGATGCAGTAAACACTCTGTTTATGCTGTGGACAAGACTAGTCATTAAGTACTTAGATAAATGAGATGTATTCATACCAGCTGAGCTTAATGGAATTTGCTTTACTGTACTGTGGCTGATGCCAAAGACCAAGATTAGCTTGCAGTATTGCAGGAAAAAAAAAATCTGATGTGGTCAATGGAACACAACACAGATATCACCTATCTATATCACAGTCTACTCAGGCAAAAAAGTAAACTTTGTTGTTGTTCTTTAGACCTAGGGCTAAAGTTTATCTCACCATAATAACAGTTCATTTTATTTTCTGTACTAAGTCCTCAATAGATACCTTAATGTGCACACCCATGATAGCATGCCTATAACTGAATAAGAGGAGAGAAAACTGCTGCTTGTGTGCAGTTCTGTCATTCTTAGGTATAATAAAGCCTTAGTTTTGCTTGTGATTGCATAAAATCTGAACAACAATTACAATATACTTGATCAAATTTAAGACAAGTCATACCAAGCCAATACATTTTTAGAAAATAATGAACAAACAAAATAGTTTTATGTGATATCCAAAACAAAGTGTGTCAGGTTATAAAAATCTGTATGTCATTTCAGAGATTTATTAATGGAATGACAAAACTCCTAGAACAAAGACATTAAGTGCAACCCCAGCCTGAAACAGTATTAAAACATTGCCATTTCTATAAAACAAGAAAGGTAAAATTAGTAAAGGATGAAGCAGAATTCTGCATTTACTCTTTTGTAACTTTTTGGCTTCCTGTGGAACTTGACTCTCTCAAATCGCAGATCATTTTGTAATTTTCTGCTGGAAAATACTTCAATATTTAAATAAATATTGATAAAGCTTAAAGAAAGACTGAGTAGGTCATTATAACATGCTTCAGCAAGGCAATTTTTCTAGGGCTGGTGAACCTCTGAACACAGAGTTTTGTTTTAGTTTAACTACTAGTTCCAATTTTTCATTTTAGTTTATAAAACATACAAGCTGCAACTTGTTAGGAGATGAGTTATGGACAAGTATAGCTGAGTTATGGAATAATTCCCTGCCCTATTTCCTGAATCTTCTGGTGTTCTTTGGCTACAGCCTGGCAGTACATAAACCATACAGATTAATATAAATAAAGCCAGCAGAAAAATCACAGGCATCAAAATCACAAAATCCCAAACATTGACACCAGACTAAAACCATAAACAGAAGCTGCACAGTTGTAGCTCAGTTTCACCTTGACCCTGACCCTTCAGTCTGTCAGAGGTGACATGTATGTTATGACACAGGCACAGTGAGTTTAAACTGTCACCATATTTTATGAAATTGAAAAGAGATGAGTTTACAAACAAAAGAATAATTCTATTATTTTCTGAGTGAAGAAGGTGGTTTTGTTAGGTAACTGTTGATTCCCTCTTGAAAACTCTCCCAAGACACATGTCCACTCTATTAGCTTTCCTTTTCTGAGTCATAATTGGATTCAGAATCACAGAAATATTCAGGTTGGAAAAGACCCTCAGGACCACCAAGTCCAACTGACAAAACACATGTCCATTCTGTTAGTTTTCCTTTTCTGAGTCATAATAATTGGATACAGAATCACAGAAACATTCAGGTTGGAAAAGACCTTCAGGACCACCAAGTCCAACTGACAACCCTACTCTACAAGGTTCACCCTAAACCATATCCCCAAGGACCACATCCAAATGACTTCTAAACACATCCAGGATTGGTGACTCAACCACCTCCCTGGGCTGCCCATTTCAATGCCTGACCACTCTTTCTGTGAAAAATCATTTCCTAAGACCCAGCCTCAATTTCTGCTGTAGAGGAGATAAGAGTCAATGTAGTTTTTGCACAAATGTAGGAATTTTTACTTGATTGAAATGGGAATATTAGAATGTAAAAACATTCCCTGTAACTTCCCAAACCTCAAACTTTCAGAGAAGTGAAGTGCTGACCCAAAACACACAGAAAATCTGTCCAAGGTAATATCTAATATCTCAACAGTTTCTGAATTTTTCAGTGTAGGAGTGTATTTGATGCATGTGGACAATTTTGCAAAGACAATCAACGGCACTCTTATATAAAAACCAAAAAGATTGTAACATGCACAATAAAGCCACAATCCCAGTATGACTTCTAGATTAGTTCACTGCACCAGACCTTAATTTGGGAGTTAATGCAAATGATCCATCAGAAACTACTGTTACTTCAACATGTGAATGTGTGAGCACCGAGGTCATTCTGAGTCTTAGGTCAGGCTTAGGTTTTAGTTACCACAGACCCATCACTAGTACCTTTGGCAGCTGTACTGGAGTTTAGACTTCAGCTCATGTGAATGAAGGTCACATGAGGGGAAGTTTCTTCAGATAACCCTGCTTAGAGAGTAAATCTTAGATTGTCTCCAGCTGCCACCATAGTCTCCCAATAACACTCCACCATGAACAAACTCAGCTTCAGCAACTGTCCAAGGCTTCCCCTGTTCATCACGACAGTTCCTTTTAGTGCCTTGGCACTAGAACAAGGACACAACCCCCTGCTTGTCTTTGGCCACCACATCTGAGGAAAATAAAGCCTATATATATCTGTAAAAAGAACATGCAGATATTAGCAGGAAATGAGGATTGAATGAGAAAGAGAAAAGTGTCTAGGAGGAACTTTTTTAAAAACCCAAAGAAACCAGCACTGCTTTTTTGTTAATTTAACTTTGATACTTTTAAAGCCTGACTGCAGACTTGATGTGACATCCTGCCCATAACCAAGGTGCTACTGACCTTCTGTGACAGTGTCAGACCTGTCACAAGCAATTTCAATTTTGCCTCATATGTGGTTCACAAAAAGAATAAAAACCTTAACGTTACTGTGGATATTTTATTTTTATGGACTCAAGTCTTTTGAGAAATCAGTGGAAATAAGTCTGTGGAGAAAATTTAATGAAGTTGAACTAGGAAGGCCCTGTGCTTGTACAGACTACTGGAGAGCTACCCTGTTGTTGGAGTAGACAGAAAGGACAGTGCCATTTGAAACGGACAAAAAGATTTTGCAAGGGAAAACAATACTATACCAATACTCTAGGAAAAACAAAGAGAGAGATGTTCTAAAACAAACATGAAAACTGATCTTAGTGGGAGTATAGCAAAAACAAAAATAGATGAAGACATAGTTGAGGAACAGACACATGTTTGAAATAACTGTCAGCAAACTGAGTCTACATCCAGTGTAGAAGACAAGACCAATGGAGAATGCTATTCTCACTTCTAAATGTTCTTGGTAGCTTTCAGACACAATCATGTTTTAATTCTTTGGAAAAGCAAACTATTTGATTATCTACAGGTCAGAGTGAGAGAACTGTGGCAATTTGCAGTTATTTTAGAATCATAGAACCAACCAGGTTGGAAGATACCTCCAAGCTCACACAGCCCAACCTAGCACCCAGCCCTAGCCAATCAACCAGACCATGGCACTAAGTGCCCCAGCCAGGCTTTGCCTTAACACCTCCAGGGACAGCAACTCCACCACCTCCCTGGGCAGCCCATTCCAATGCCAGTCGCTCTCTCTGGCAACAACTTCCTCCTAACATCCAGCCTAGACCTCCCCTGGCACAACTTGAGACTATTTCCCCTCATTCTGTTGCTGGGTGCCTGAGAGAAGAACCCAACCCCTCCTGGCTACAACCTCCCATCAGGTAGATGTAGACAGCAATGAGGTCTGCCCTGAGCCTCCTCTTCTGCAGGCTGCACACTCCCAGCTCCTTCAGCATCTCCTCACGGCGCTATGCTCCAGGCCCCTCACCAGCCTCGGTGCCCTTCTCTGGACATGTTCCAGTACATCAACATCTCTCTTGAACTGAGGGGCCCAGAACTGGACACAGGACTGGACACAAGGTGTGGCCTGGCCAGTGCTGAGTCCAGGGGCAGAATAACCTCCCTTGTACCTCTGTGTGGCCAGTAGGACAGCAGTAAGTGTCAAATCAGCAGCCCTTGACTTTAATTACCTGCTTTTACAATACAAGACAAACTTGCAGAAAGAGGAGAATCAAACAGCACTTATTTTATACTTTTTCCCTGAGCCCTTATTTTTTTGGCACATGATCTCTTCCTTTAACTGAATTCTGCTGTTTTGTTGGGTTTTTTGGTTTGTCTGTTTTGTTTTGTTTCCCCCTTTATTACTATCTTGCCTTTCATCTCATTAGCTATGCAACTCTTAGGAATGAGTGGACCTGAGAGCATTAAATAAGCCTCTGCTACACAGAAACACATCAGAGCTGCCATTAATGGTAAAAAATCAACTGGCTGTTATGAACTTTATATGTCTCTTGTGATGAAGAATGATTGTTTGTACAGTATTTTGAGGAGAGAGCTATGCAAGTCTTCAGAGTTGCCAATTATAATAATCATTTGCCTGTTCACCATTTGCCAGTATTTCCTACCCAGTAAATTTATTATGAAAAAAGATTTCTTTTTCATGATCAGCACTGGCTAGGTTGTTAAAAAATACATATCTTAACTATAAATTTGCAGTTTTCCCTTATTTTTATTCCTTTTTTTTTTTTTTTTATCAGCAATCACATTCTTTTCTGAAAAGAAAAAAAAAATTGGCTAATACTAGAAGATGGGAAAAAAAGATGTTCATGAGCAGAGGAGAAGAGAGTGATATGAAGGCTGACAGGTTAGCCAAGGCTGACAGGTTAGCTAAACATGTGCCTAGAAACACTGGCAGGTGGCACAGGATTATGTCTCATACAATTGGTATTTTCTTACAAATAACAGTCTATCATTTAGCCAAACTGCAGCAAAATATGCTCTTTGTCATGATCTTTCAGTTCAGTTGAATAAGTTCCTTCATATTGCTACAAAATATACACTCATAACAGAAAAAAAAAACCTCACTGTTGGACACTCTGCTAACAAGGTCAGGTCAATTAGCTCCAAGTTTGGTCAGTCCTGAAAATTGCATTACATGGGTAAAATTATGTCATATACAAATATTTTATAGGCACTTTTATAAGCTTATTTTGTATTTAATAGCTAAAATACAATCCCAAGCAAGTCTTGATGATGTGATACCATCAATAAAAGCCAGTTAACTCATCCACAGATTGTGGGGAGGAAAATTATATAATGTGCAATATGTTTCCTACACAAATTAGGAACTTTTGCTATTAGATTCTAATATTTGCATCTATTCCATATCTAGGACCAGATTTCAAGGTTACAGCTAAATCCTTCAATAACTTTTACATGTTAAGTCATTTCTTTTTTGGTTATGCATCTGACAAAGCTCATAACTTCTATGCCAATCATGTAAGTATCCTATTATAGTTGTAAAGTTCACCAGTAACTTTTCTTGTGAAAATGGAAGCAGAGTCAAGAAATGAAGAGCTCGTTCCTCAGAACTTGCATTTGCAGTCTCCATGTAGTTTGGTTTTTCAGAAATATCCATAAACATCAGAGATTTTTGGTCCTGCTCTGGAAGGGGGGCTTGGACCTGAAGATCTAGTTTTGGGCCCCTCAGTTTAGAAGAGATGTTGAGGTACTGGAATGTGTCCAGGGAAGGGCACCAAGGTTGGTGAGGGGCCTGGAGCACAGCCCTGTAAGGAGAGGTTGAAGGAGCTGGGGGTGTGCAGCCTGCAGAAGAGGAGGCTCAGGGTAGACCTCATTGCTGTCTACACCTACCTGAAAGGAGGTTGTAGCCAGATGGGGTTGGGTTTTTCTCCCAGCAGCAGAACAAGGGCAGATAGTCCCAAGTTGTGCCAGGGGAGGTCTAGGCTGGATGTTAGGAGGAAGTTGTTTCCAGAGAGAGTGATTGGCATTGNCAACCCCTAACATCCTGTGGTCCTGTGATTGTCTTTGCTTTTTCTATGAGTACTGGAAAACTTTTCAGCAATATCACAAGATGTAAAATAAGTAAACAAGAATGGGTACTTTAGTGGGCACAATGGAACAGTAATACTATGTTCTTCTTTAAAAAAAAATAATTGACTCTTGTGTAGTTTCACTTTAATCAGTACTTGAAGGCCCATTTTATTCCTTAGGCTAATATGCTCATGTTTCTTTTGAGGTTCTGTATTTGAGTATAAACCAGAATTCCTTTTCTGTTAATCCCAAAGTACAATCACTTTCTTAATCCCTGCATCATTTATGAAGTCGATTTAAATTTTTATAATGAGTACTGGGGTAACCTTAATAATCTGGAACATTGCCAGTACCACTGTAACTGAAGAAAGCTACACTTTTCCATTATGCAATAAACCCCACTTTGTGTCTGTCTTCTATTTCATGCAAATTTTGAGGAAAGAAAAAAAAAAAAAATCTCCAAGCTGCATCAGTGTCTTTACAAGTGCTATAAATTCATAACTGGTTCACGTAGAAGAGTTGCTGTGTACACCACCACCTGCTAAACCACAGCNTAACATCCTGTGGTCCTGTGATTGTCTTTGCTTTTTCTATGAGTACTGGAAAACTTTTCAGCAATATCACAAGATGTAAAATAAGTAAACAAGAATGGGTACTTTAGTGGGCACAATGGAACAGTAATACTATGTTCTTCTTTAAAAAAAAATAATTGACTCTTGTGTAGTTTCACTTTAATCAGTACTTGAAGGCCCATTTTATTCCTTAGGCTAATATGCTCATGTTTCTTTTGAGGTTCTGTATTTGAGTATAAACCAGAATTCCTTTTCTGTTAATCCCAAAGTACAATCACTTTCTTAATCCCTGCATCATTTATGAAGTCGATTTAAATTTTTATAATGAGTACTGGGGTAACCTTAATAATCTGGAACATTGCCAGTACCACTGTAACTGAAGAAAGCTACACTTTTCCATTATGCAATAAACCCCACTTTGTGTCTGTCTTCTATTTCATGCAAATTTTGAGGAAAGAAAAAAAAAAAAAATCTCCAAGCTGCATCAGTGTCTTTACAAGTGCTGTAAATTCATAACTGGTTCACGTAGAAGAGTTGCTATGTACACCACCACCTGCTAAACCACAGTGGGGCTGAGACTGCTACAGAATTTTCATCTGCAGAAGAAAGTAATAAATTTATTTTGACAGGCTGGATACTTTAAAGTTTTTGAGGAAGATGCTTATTTTTCAGATGTCCAACCCCTGAGACCTCAGACATGACATCTCATTTTAGAAATCAATGATGAGAGGTTTTATATCAATGCATAGTAGGAAAGGTGCAAGCGGTTGTTGACTTTGAGGGTGATGGAGCACTAGAACAGGCTGCCCAGAGAGGTTGTGGAGACTTTCAAAATCCACCTGAATGCATTCCTGTGCAACCTGATCTGGACAAACCTGCCTCAGCAGGTGAATCCCTTCCAACTCCCACCATTCTGTGATTCTGTGAGAGAAATCTCACATTGGAAACTATCAAATCATCTATCAAATGCACAAGAACTCCACACACATGACTGCCATTTAGGGTTTGGTTCTCAAATATTCCAGAACAGCTTTCTGTTTCCATAATAGTTTGGAACCTTCCTTATCCACATTGCCACCCTTCAAACATAACTGGATTTCTTACACCCTATTTTACCCAAAGCCCCTAAATTCCAGCCTCCAGATGTCTCTCTCTCTTTTCACAGGGAATAAAACTATCCCATACAGTCTACCAACAGCATCTACATGAAACTCTTATTTCAGATCTTGCATCTTAGTTCCAGGCAGAGCCTCCCTGTGTCGTTTCACTGCCTATTTGTTTTTCTGCATTTCTAACTTTTCTTCTGTCCATGTGCAAAGAGTTCAGCTGGGGATCCACTGTTCCTCCCTGTAAGTCAGCACACAGTTGCATTTCCGTAACTGACACACCTCAGCTTCTTAAGAAGAGCAAAATAAACTCTGCCTGCAGCAATGCTACTACTATGCCTGCAGCAGCCACACTACATCCTCCTGGGTCATCTCTGCTTGAACTGCAGAAGTGATGGGCAGTAGGCCTTGCCCAACCAATGCTGCAAGACATGCACTGTGAGAACTAGACCTATAGCTCTAATCTCTTAGGCTTTTCATTGACCAAATTGCCTAGAAATAAGTGAGGACTTTAAGAGAGAGTTGGAGAGAATGAAAAAGGAAGAGGCAAAGACAAGAAGGAATATTCCTGTGCATTCCTGTCTCCCTGGTGTGTTTGCCATCTTTATGTAGTGTCAGCCCAATACAGTGGGGCTTCCTGCCAGCTACAGAAATGTTGCTTGAACACAGCAGTCTTCCAAAGGTCCTGCCAAAAGGCAGCTGTGGAGCAGACCTGAATACACCCACTGTTATCCTGCAGTTCTTCCAACCTTTTCCTTGTTCAGTGAATGAGACTTCACTGAATCATGAGACACATGTTCTCCTCTCCTAGCCATCCACTGCCATGCATCACCAGGGCACACAGGCATCTGGGAACTGCCATTCATAACCATACTAGGGGCACATCCTCCTTAGCTCCTGTGCTGTACCACAGCCTTTCCTCTGCTCCTGAACCTGGCAGAAGATGCAAACAGCTAGGTAGATACAGCAGGTTCATTCCCCTGTGATTCCAAAGAGAAGAAACGATGTTGTTCTGGGAATTAGGTTGTTCTAACTGAAGAAATTAAAACCAGATATAAAATTAGTAGATATTTTACATGAAGTGTGAGATTTAACTGGTTTACTAGTCTACCTCTGAAACATAGCCAAAAGGAGAATGACTTCCCAGGTAAGAAACTGATGTATCCAGAGCTCAGCCTGGCATAGGTGTACACATAAATCACACCTTTACAGGGAACCAAAACCAAGCAGTACAGAGGCTTAGAGGATTAAAGTCTTATTCTGGAGATTGAAGTTATTCCTGGCACAGTCACCAGTCCCAATTCACCTCTCAACATCTTGACTTTATCTTAAAACCAGCAATAAACAGCGCTCAAGAGCAGGCAGCACAAAGCACTGTGCTCAGCCTTCTTTTCTTTCTCCTCTTGGTTTGTTGGGTGTTTTTTGTTTGCTTTTCTTTCTTTCAGTGAACAGCCACATCTCTGCCTCGAAGAAGGTTTGGCATTTTTACCTGGTGTTTCCTTTTTCACCTACTCCTAAAACTTTTCACAGGTAAAATGTAGTCCTTTCTCCAGAAATCTAATACTTCACAAGCACTATTTTAATAAATAATGTGATATCTGAAGTGGGCTCTCCTGAGTGAAATTCACCGTCACAAACATCAACTGAGCATTTCATTCCAATTTTGTCTAACCTAGCCCAAGAAGATGCTTAGATTCACAGCACAGGGACCTTAATGATCATCTAGTTCCAACCCCTGGCACAGGCAGGGACATCCTCCACCAGACCAGGCTGCTCAAGGCACTCATGGTTAGCACAATGCCATTACCAAATCATGGACATGTCTTTGCTGCCTGCTCTTAAGTCAGTGAGGAGATACCACAAGAGCACAAACCTTCTGTTTCACAGCTCTGGGAAGATTGAAGGTAGGACAATGAGCCAGACCACAGAACTAGCTGCTTCCCAGTGGAACAATTCCAACATGGTTGCTCTTTCCCAGAAAGGAGGGAGAATGGAGAAGGGCAAAAAGTCAGAAGAGAATTTCTGCCACACTGGGGTTTTCTGTCCATGAAGAGGCACACATACATGTAGCTTACAGGCACAATTCACAGGATCTAGCAAGTTTGCTTTACACAGAAAGCAACAGTATTTTCAGGTTTGCACGAAGATCTAACAGTGTAAAAACTAGGGCAGTTTTCAGGTTTTATGGAAGCTGTTTGCAAGTTGATCCTTTATGTAGCCTTGCTGAACACATTTACTTTAGCAGGCATTCACAAAATGGTTGCACCTACAGATGGTGTTTTCTGACTTGGTATCTCAAATATCTATTATTTAAGGCATTTTATTAAATGGTTAACATGTGCAAATGATGTGTACAACCTCTCTAGATATATAAGCCCTCTGAAATCTGTGCTTCTATATAAATATGCTTGTAGATACTTAAATATCACAGCCATAAATTTATTTTCACTTATGTTGCATGTGTCATGAACACTTGCCTACATGAACAACAAGAATGCCAAAAAATCTCCTAAGTCTGGCCAGAAGTGCAGTATTTATACTTGAATCAAAATTAATTCCATGTGCAAGCTGAAGTAGCACTCCATCAATAAAACATTTCAACCCATGTCTGTGGTATGGCACTGAGGCATCTCTTTTCAGCTTTATCTGACACCAGGGATTTCTTGCTTTACGTAGCTAAGAATCAAGACAGAACTATTTAAGTATCTCTTCTAGTACTCTGTTTAATATATATGTAATTAAAAGTACTATTGGAAGGCTCAGGTCTGTGTGAATGCATAAACAAGTCTACATTTGAATTCTCATAACAGAATTTTGTCAGAGCATGGAATTTTGTATTATAAACACTTCTTAACAGGTACACACCATTTGACCAAAAATGTTCCCCTTTCTTTTTTTTTTTTAGTTCTATGCCATTAAGTAATTTTGCTTGTTGACAGCTGGAAAAAAAGTGCTCATTTCTAAAACAGAGGAGCATGGAGAGTGTATTTTCCTATCTGCCATTCTCCCTCTTCATTCCAAATGGTTATGTGTAAATGCAAACATATTTCAGTACTGAAACAAGTTCAATATTAAAATCTATGGTCACATGAAGGATCTAGAGAGGAAAAGGAGTTTAAGAATTATACAACCAGGAGAAAAGAGTCTTGTTAGTAAAGAGGGTGGTCCATAAATGAAAATACTTTAGAGTTCACCAACAGTAATAATCATTAAGGGAATGGAATATCTCCTGTATGAGGAAAGGTTGAGAAAGCTGGGGCTCTTTAGCTCAGAGAAGAGGAGGCTGAAAGGCAACCTCATTCATGTTTATAAAGATGTAAAGGGCAAGTGTCAGGAGGATGGAGCCAGACTCTTCCTGGTGAAGTCAAATCATACAACAAGGAACAATATAAAAATAAGGAAGAACTTTTTCACTGTGAGGGTGACAGAACGCTGGAGCAGGCTGTCCAGAGAAGTTTTGGAGTTCCCTTCTCTGCAAACATTCAAAACCTGTCAGGATGTGTTCCTGTGTGACCTACTCTAGGTGATCCTGCTTTGGCACGGGAGTTGGGGTCAATGATTTTTCAAGGCCCCTTCCCACCTCTAACATTCTGTGATTCTGTGTCTGTGCATAATGAATTTCAAGTACCCTCTCCAAAAGGACCCTGAGTCTTTACTAACAAATAGTATGATTATTTCTTTGTGCTCTCAGAAAAGTACAAAGGTCCATAAGACAGAATGATTGGAAAGCAACACCTTGAAATGAGGAAATACAAATAACAGCACAATGCAAAACGTATATATTAGGGTATATATTGTGTGATCAGCATTAGCAGGTAGCTAAACAGGTTGCATGCTGAATATTACTCCAGGTTACATTTGTAAAGTGTTACTGTAGCATCTGCAAAGGGTTATTTTAGCATAGCAGATAGAGAGGTCCAATCTATAAAAGATAAGGCACAGAGAACTATAGAGAAACTTATATTGCCTGTGCTTTTCTGCATCTCCTTGGCTACAATTACTAGTGTGGGTCCCACATAAATGAACTGAGAACAAACAATGTGAGTGCACTGAAAACTTTTAAAAACAATGAGAATAACTTCTACAGTGGTTAAAGAACTGGAAGGAGCCAAAGTTTTGCATATTCTCACAAGCATTTCTGCTGTACCAAATGCCAGCACCATCATTTTATCAGTCAGATGTGTACACTCTGTAGCTGTACTTCAAAAAGCAAATAAACCAGCGCTTTTGTTAGCAGCTTATAGTACATAAATTCCTGTACAAACTTGTAAAGGAATTTCTCCTGAGGGAAAAAACATAATTACTTTTAGAGTTTTCCAGAATAGTAGATGGTTGTTGTTTTTTCTTACATTTCAGACATACACAGAATTCCAAACATCTATATTTATAGGTTCCAAAAGATTTTCAACACGTCTGTGTAAAAAAACAAAACCCAATTCTTGTTCTTTTAGAAGAGGTCTGTTTATGATACATTTTCTGTCCACTAACAGCATCCACTCAGACACAAGACCACGTTAGAATTACTTCAGTCGTGCATTAATCATAGTTGATGAAAGACTTTAGGCAAGTATTCAGTTTTAATAAAAACTCTTGAAAGTTATTATCCACATAAAGAAGTATCTTGGAAAGTTTCGCTTAAAAAAGCAAACCAGAAACCAAATAATTACTAAAGAAATTATACCATTTTCAGATTGAAATAACACTGAAGAGATTGCTCTAAGTCAAAAAAAAAGCAGATTAAAAAAAAATAAAGAGAGAAATGAGTGTGTGGTAAGAACATCCACAGTTACAGAGTTTTAACATGCTACATAGCAGGGTTATTCTAAAATATATGGAAGGTAGAAAGGATGAGGAGGCTGAATGTTGTCCTCAGATGCAGAAGGTAAAGAGTACAATTTTTTTTTCCTTTTTTTTTTTTTTTAATAAACCTATCAATACTTCTTACTTACCTTTAAAAATTTTGCAAGCTTCTGAATTCCCCAGTATTCTGATGGCAAATCAGTGTGTCTTTCCTGGTGACGTACAGGTTGTTCTTCATCTGACTCACTCTCTGAGGAACTTTCACTAACACCTCCAAACCTGCCTGATGTTTTACTAAAAAAGAACAAACAGCATCATCCATTTTAAACAGGCAAGCACTAATAGGAATGAGCACATAGTAAACAGGTGTGACAATGCTGCCTAACAGCAGTGTTAGAAATAGCCAACTGACATTGTCACTTCTGGAGTCCCCAACACCAAGAGGACATGGAACTGTTGGAGCAAGTCCAGAGGAGGTTACAAAGATGCTCAGAGGGCTGCAGCAGCTCTGCTATGAGGACAAGCTACAAGAGTTGGGGCTCTGCAGCCTGGAGAAAAGAAGCCTTCAAGGAGACCTTGTAGTAACCTTCCAATACCTGAAGGGGGCCTACAGGAAGGCTGGAGAGGGACTATTGACAAGGTCTTGTAATGACTCGATGAGGAGTAATGGGTTTAAACTGGCAGAAGGGAGATTTAAACGGGATGTTAGGAAGAAATTCTTTACAGGGAGGGTGATGAGACACTGGCACAGGTTGCCCAGGGAGGTTGTGGATGCTCCCTCCCTGGAGGTGTTCAAGACTAGGTTGGATGAGCAACCTGTTCTAGTGGGAGGTGTCCCTGCCTATGGCGGGAGGTTGGAACTAGATGATCTTTGAGGTCCCTTCCAACCTAAACCATTCTATGATTCTAAATGCCATTACTAATTACTGTAGATATGGAAAAAAAATATTAATACGGGGAAGGATTAAAACCAAGTAAGCCATACCTGTTTGAAGCTGGCTGTATTTTAACAGATGCAGAAGAAATGCCATGGCCTTTCTTTTTTATTTTCAGAGACACAGTATGACTTCTCTTCTCTCCAGTATCTTTCTTGGCAGCCTTGTCACTAAAATATTTGGGTTTCTATTAAAAATTTATTTTAAAATTGTATATATATATATACACATCAAACCACATAGCTATGGTTGGACACATATGTTTGGTTATGTGAGCTTATGAACTTACACAATGAACTTCATTAAATGGAATTTGTGCTGTGTCTTAACTGACTAATTATTATATCTTATCATATCGTATTATATCATATCATATTTTATTAGACACAAGAACAAAGAATGAGCATATCCAGACAAACCACAGATCCATTTATCCTACAATACCATCTCCAGCCATGACTAATAGCAGTTATCTAGGTAACAGGCCCCTAATTTACAATGTCAGGAAACAAAGAGTTCTTTCAAGGCTGGGCTGGTCATACTATCACAGTCACAACAATGAAGGAAAATAATACTCATCATTACAATTTCATTACATCTAGAGACACTCATAATGACTATGGGGGAAAAAAAATAAGCTCTTGTCTATGAAAAAAACACATCTTTTAAATTATGGCTGTAAGTCACACCAAAAATTTCTTGAAATGTTTCTAGCAACACGTCAAATTATCAGCCTTGAGAAAATACTCTTCTTCCTCCAAGTTTCCTGATTTTGTGTTTATGAAATCAGAATGGAACTCTGATTTCAGCAGACATCCAACAATACCCACTAAACTCTATTTTTTGCAAGTCTAAACTTTGAGATAACCTCATTAGCGAAGACTGTTGCTACACAAAGCTAGAAAAGTCATTTATGTAATAGGAAATTGTTTAAAATTAGTCGAATAAGTAAGATTCATTCTGATTTTCTATCTCTTTTGCCTCCCTTAGAAAATATGGTGAGGTTAGACTACTCTGTCTTGCTTTAAAGGACTTTTTCATACCAAAAAGATGATAACCTCACAGACCTGGAGGAAGGTACTGCAAATGGTGGCAAGATATTTCTCTGCCTTGCTTTGGTAAGGCCATAACATCATCAAAGTATTGCATGACATCAAACTGAGCAATCTCGTTGGTACTCCATAATCTCTTCTTAGAAATTAACCACGTGGTAAATTTTGTTTTATAGCTCCTAATTTAAGGCAACAATGAAAACTGGTAGATGCAATCCAGTCATTACCAGTTTAGAGAGAACTGTTGGAAAATTCCATTATAAAGAGAACTACCTACCTGTGGGAGGTGGAAATCTTGATGTTCTTCCACTTCATAAATGGTTCAAATTTCTTCTCATCAATAGATCTCCTTCCTGCTTCAGAACTTTTCAGTTTCTTACATACATTCTTTTCTGTAAAATCATCAAGGTTCTGGGGTTGGTCAGAGACCTTAGCATCAACTACTTCCATATGCTGATAATTTTTCTCAGATGTTGGTTCTTTAAAAAAATTATATTCCTAATTAAAGAAAGAGATATGGTTTGTCAGTCATACTGGCATATGAATAATGCATATTAAACTAATAAATTATAAGCACAATTCCCAGATGCTGTGTTTAAAAGTTGTATGCATTAAATGTAGGATTATATTATAAGGTTAAAGTCAAATTGCCTTTAAAAGCACACAACATTAAGCTGGAAAGTAGCAGTTATCATGTGCAAATTAAAGTGTTTTGGTTTTTTTTTTTAAATAAATGAACTAGATAAATTTGGAACTTCCTAAACACGCTCCATTTCTAATATGCTAAATAATTTGTGACACCAGTACTTTTACACAACCTCATTCCAAATGAGTTTTAAGATCCAGAATTGCAGTCAGTCATTTTGCTTTCAATGTATCATTTGTAAAAAAACCTATTCCTTGCATAAAGGATTTACTAACACAGGCTATGATGAACTGCTGGACTTCAGTTCCAAGTAATTTAAACTTGATATAGTTTAGAGTTCATATAAACACATTCCATTTCAGATTGTTTCTTCTTCTGTCTCTCAGGACAAGCCACATACAAGAATGGAGACAAGTGGCACCTACCAATCCTTCAGCTGTCTGTGTCAAGTACCATGGCTGATCAAAAATATCCCAGATAGAAAGGACCCTTGTCAATTCTTATTCTCCGTTGGAACATATTCAATTTTCACAGGAGAGGCAGCTTATGGTCATTAATTAATATTATTATTGCAGCTGTCACTCCCAGATAGGTGAAGACATTCCTCTGAGTATCCAGTTTAAGGAGGTTTTAAAGAGACTGTCACAGTATGATCTGTTTTTGATTGGTCCCTGATGTGAATTGGCTTTCTCACATTGCTGATGCAACTAATCACAAACTCATGCTAATTCCCTTTCTCTTAAAATCTACTCTAGACAAGACAATTTAACGTGTGACAAACTAGACAAATCACAGGGGAACTGATGCCATAGCTTGACCATCTAAGACCACATTAAAGAGTATGTTTCCTCCAGCACTCTACACCATCACAACTCTAAATGTTAGCTGGAGCAAGGCCAGTAAATACATACCTGTTTAGCCATATTTTCTACAAATTTAGGTGATCTTTCCCTTAGAAATGTGACAATATCTTTATATACATCACTTTTTCTTTCATAGTCAATGGAATCTTTACCCTCTTGCTGACCCTTTAAAAAAAAAAAAGAATAAATTCACAATTATTAGTAGTATTACTTTACCCAGGTAATTTAATCTGCATCATAAAATAGTATTAAAAAGCACAGAGGTCACACTGTAATGAATTAGGTACAGAAGTCTCATGCTCAGCAGAGTCCATCAAACTTCAACATTGCTTTGTAAAGATTCATGGACCATCCCAGCAGAAAATCAAGATATTACATAGGACTGTGAAAGTAATTACTGTCAGTTAATTGTACTGTGTGTAGCCACACTGAAAAGAATTTACAGCTTACGGCAAACAACCAAGTAAATATGAGCTTCCAGTCCTCTATGGCAGATGTCTAAAAGGATCAGAAAATAATATAACCTGACTAGCCTAGGTTTTATTAGCTTCAGCCCATTAAAAACATGCAAAATTTCCCTGGACCTCTTAACTCTTAGGAAACAGATTTGTGGGGTTATGCCTGATGGACATCAGCCTCTCTTCAAAATGAACATAAGAGCTCTGGTCACTTGTTAACACACATACCCCTATATTGTGCCCAAATAAAACCTATCTGTAAGGAAAGAGGTAGTCAAAATGGAAAGTAGAAGAGATAAATAATTTATAAAAAGTTTGCACTGAAAGAGAAAGAACAGCTCATCATTTACAACAAGATGAAAGCAAGCTGTATTAGCCACATATGGTAACATTACACATCAAGAGCAGTGAGGCACTAGAGAGGCAACAAGCCCCACAGTACCTTTACAGAGGAAAAGTGTGAAGGATTGTTAGGACACGTTTAAGGACTAGACAAACACTGCTAGCAAAAAGTGCAGAATACACACTAACATAAAACTTACAGAAAATAAAACCACTTAAAACATATGGGAAAACTAGCACACATTTACTGTGTCTTCTCCTTCTGTACCAAGAAACTAATTCTGCAGGTCTTACAGCCTCAACACCACTACTACAAACCTGATGGATTTTTTATTTTAGCAGATAAAAATATTCATTATTCCATGGAATCTTTTACTATTACTTACTCCATTTAAAAACACTCCTGCTGTGCTGCAAGTGATATGCAAAGGATCAGTGTCATGTGGTTTGATGACTAAATAGCAAATTTCTCCATGCACTTGTCTCCAGGGAGGAGCTCGGCATCCATTAGAGAACGTGTAATCTGCAACCAATTAGCACTAGTGTTTTCATCCTGTTTAAAAGTATTTTTCAATATTATGCTTGATGATTAATATAGCTAACATGTATACAAATAATATTCATATTCAGTTAGGAATGAATCATGCAAAGATCTGTGACCCATGGCCCAATCCAACTAAGAACTGCAACTGTGCTTTGTACTTCTCAGGATCAGGGACTTGGTTTACTTCCTATGCTCCCACTGAAGAATTTCATATAATTGGAGATTGCTTCTATAACTAAAGGGAACATCATTCCATATAGTAAATTAAAACATATTTTCAGATAGTTTTAGAGTATACATAACCACTTTAAATTAATTACTGAACTTAATTTAGCAAATTTCACACAGTATTTTAATAAGGTTGTATACAAATGTGAGATACGGTCATATCTGAACCTGATGTATATTCCAGTGATTCCAGCACTGTATTTTCTCCTTCCCCAGAGAAATTCTTGAGAAGATTCACTTCATTATTTATAGCAGCTGGATTTAGCCTTACGACTCTGCAATGAACAGAAAATGGTCTAAAATGTATTCATCAAAAGGATGTAGTCAGAGAAATTAGNTTTTTTTTTTTTTTTTGTCCTTTTACAACGAGCCTTAATAGTAACCAGAAAAATCTGGAAATGTCTCATCTTCCATTCTTTAATCAGTTAATTCAGTGACATTTTCATTTCATAGCTAATATATGAAGTCTTTGTAACTATGAAACAAGGTAATGCTTCCACATAGAAATAAACATATCCCTGAAAACATTTAACTGCCACTTTGTTGTTTGTGACAATGGTTTCAATTTGCTGGCAAAATGCAAAGCATAGGCAATAAACCCCTGCAGTCCCAGCCACACATTCGCATACCCTCCCCAACAGCAAAATATTCAGAACAAAAAATTGTTTTATTTCAATAACTTAGTGAAAGTTATTTCACTGAATTTCTTTAAGCCACACCAAAAGCACGTGTTGGAGATTGAAACCAATCTGATCGAACAAAAGCTGCACTGGCTGACATGCTTACTTTCCATTTGAAAAGCACTTACTGTGAAATGTGTTTCAAAGAACTATTAAGCAGTTGCAAATCCAGCTGATGGAGAAGAAGAAAGATTTTCATTTTCATCTCTGTTTCAGGATCGTCATCTTTTTTCACTTCGTCAAGTAAATGCAATATGGACATATCTTCTCCTTCAACAGTCCCATATTCAGGGCCAAGAATTTTCACTATAGGATCTCTGTTAGCTGTAGATGTGAAACAGAATCATATCATGTGGTGCTATGTTAAAAATCATTAGGCAAGACCAACATCTTTTATCTCAACTGCTGAATAATTTTGATACTATTAATTTAAGGACTTTAATAATGTGCACAGTTATCCATCAAATATTACTGTGTGATATATTCTTGGTTGCAATTTGAAATGCACTTTGAAAGACGTGGAAGCATTATAAACAGAAATAAAGTTTTCATTAAAAAGAACCAAAATTGCTTTTCAGAGCAAAGATTAAGATTCAGTCAGCCAAGAGGTGAATATTAAGTATTTCCCTTTACCAATAGCCTCCTTTACAGAAAATATGCCTGGTTTATCACCAAAAAAAAAAAAAAATCACTGAAAAATTCACATTTTGGAAATATGACTTAGTGTTAAAGAACATCTTTAAAGTGTCCTAGCACCATTCCCAATAGCCCCATTAGTTCCCCAGCTATGCCACCTGTTGTTTCTGGTAGCCAGTGATCTTACAAAACCAGTTTACTCTGTTCTTGCAAACAAAGTCCCCTGCGTGATACCCTGTCCATATTAATCTTTCCTTTCCCTTATGGTTGATTACTGTCAGTGACAGTTCCTATATGAGATAGGTGTGAAGCATTTCTACTTTATTGTGGTAGATGCAATTTCTACTAATCAAAGAGTATTACTATAATCTTCTACCTCCAGTGTAGGAAGATACCCAGTTTAGCATGTCATGGATCTTCTTTCCAGTTTAAAAAATGTAGGACTTAAATATGACACAGTGGAAGTACTCAGACCTGTATTTTAAAAGCCTTTGTGAGGACCTGGAAGTGCTCATTGTGTACCTAGTGCAGGTAAGAATGTCATAAGCACCAAAGTTTTTCTTTGGCTATTTTTTAAGGGTGTAATTTTTAAGGGTGTAATAAAAAAAGAGAACTAATCCACAAACATAGGGAAATGTGTTCTTAGCCTCCACTAAGACATTCTTTCCCATAAATTGAAGCCTACTCTCTGTCATAGTAGCTGGGTTAATAATCAGTGCACATAAATTTGTATAAGAGATTATGCAGCTTTAAATTTTAACGTTATTAAAGATCATTATTGATTCTGTGAAAATACAAAATAGACCTTCATTAGGTTCTGCATCAGCACCTTTAGCCACCCTCACGAATCAACACCTTCCCATATACCTAAAATGAAGAAATTCCTTCAAATTTCATAAAGGTTAATTGAATAAAAAGATATACTTTTAAAGAGAGGGCAATGATGAGAATTTTTTTTAAAATATGAAACAGGAAACCTTCAAGGCATGACCGTGCTTCCTTGAGTTTTTTTCCCATGGCAGTGTGGAGCAAACGCGACAGCTGGTCAAAACTGCGCACTCTGAGAGAGGATGCCGTGAGGAGAAGCAATGGCTGGCCATCTTTGCTTTTGGCTTTAGACTGGACAGTTGCTTCACTAGAAAAAATAAATTATATCTTTTTTTAAAAAAGAATTTTAGAGAAGAATCTTGATTGTTAACCAATGTTGTTATTATGCATTGTAAAGCATATACAATTCCTTTAAACTGTATTGCAGGAAACTTCCAAAGTAAATCAATTTATTCACTGAAAATCAGCTGGTGGATTGCCCAAAGGAGTTTGGGACCCCACAGAAAGAGCACACTAGAGGAGGGTCCTGGCAGCACCTGTGGACCCATGGAGAGGAGTTCATGCTGCAGCAGATTCACTGGCTAGATTTATAGACTTAGCAAGACACCTACACTGGAGCAGTTTGGTGCTGAAGGCCTACACCACATGGAAAGAACCCACAGTGGAGCAGTTGGTGAAGAACTGGAGTGCATGGGAAGGATTCAAGTTGGAGAAAAGATCATAATTTATCCCAGACAAGACAATAAAGTCTCAAACTCTCAAAACCTCTACAAACTTAAAGTCAGTATTTTCAAATCTTTATCAGTAAAACATCCATTCATTTTAGCCTCTCAAATATACTAAGGCTGTTTTTAATGCTAAATGAGAAGTTTTGATTCATTGTTCACCTTCAACATTCCCAACCAGACTGCTGGTCAGACTTACTTGATCTCATAACCCTCTCCAAATACTGAACAGTCCAATTGTGTTCTCCACTCAAGGGGTTCTCTGAAGACAAAAGCTGCTTCCTGAGGATGTCTAGTGCTGAAGTCTTCCACAAACTTAATAATTTGATCTAGAAGAGATTGGTTCAAAGGGGTGATTTCAAGTGTGCCAGTTCCAACACCAGCAGCAGTCCACTGAGCTGCTCTTGCCAATGCTGCTCCCATGATCTTAGTTAGTAACAAAGGTGTTCACCTAAACAGAGAAACACAGAAAATGACCAAACAGCTCTCAAATGATAAATGCACTCGCTGTGTCTGCTATAAATTGAAATAAACAAATCTAGGAATGATTAGATTCTTAGGTTTGTTCTTAGAATAATGTCAATCAGTGAAGTAGGAAAGAAGGGATTGAAGAAGGCAATTCACAAATTTTAAAGAAACAGGGAAATCATATGAATGTTGCTGTTTGTTTTTTTCCTTCTTCCCTACTTTGCGCTGTTAGGGAGTTGACAGCAGAAAGGCTCTGCCGTGGCTATAATAAAACGCTCTCAAATTCTCCTTGCAAAATTGATTTCTCTGCTAAGAATCATCTGTGGAGGGGGACAGACACATGCAATCCGCAGCAACGCCCCCTCCCAGACATGTTCCTTAAACGGAGAAAAAAGAGACTGTCAGACTCGTACGTGAAGCCAGGCGGGACCAGCGAAAGGAACGGAGCGTGGGGAAGTCTCACCCCGGCGAGAGCCCGGGGTGCCCGGCATGGCGTTGCCCGCCACGCCGCAGGGCACTGCCTGGGTTCAGGATTGCTAGGGCAGACGGGAGGGCTGCTAGGGCAGGCGGGAGGGGGCTTCAGGGCTGCTAGGGAAGACGAGAAGGATCCCAGAACCCGACGGCTGCGTGGAACCCCCCCAAGGCCGCAAGAAACCCGCACACTGCGGCGCCGCTTCCCCCTACCTTGCCCTGCGTGAGCTGCGCCGGGACCCGTACGGCCACTCGGGACGCGTTGCTATGGGGACGGAGCCCGCCGCAGCCGTTACCGGGAGATGCAGTAAACACAAGCGGCGGCCTGCGGCGGGGAACCGCAGCTGCCCCCGGGCTGCCGCCGCTCCGGGCGTGCGGCAGGTGTGGCGGGTGCAGGCCACAAAGGTGCGCCAACAAGCCCGGCGAGCAGACGAACAGGGCACACCAACCCCGTGAGCGCTCCTGGCTTGCGATTGAGTGGCTGGAAACTGACCGGCAGAGGATGATCTGGGGTTGCTGGTCGACAGCTGGCTGAAAATGGCCCATCAGTGTGCTCAAGTGGCTGAGAAGCCCAACAGCATCCTGGTTCGTATCAGGAACAGTACAGCCAGCAGGACCAGGGAAGTGACTGTCCCCAGCACTTAAGGCGACACCTTAAGTAGTAGGTTCAGTTTTAGAGCTCTTACTACAAGGACATTTAGGTCCTGGAGCATGTCCGCAGAAGGACAATGAAGCTGGTGAAGGGTCTTTGACGTGCTGTGAACAACACACTATAAAGAAGCAAATAAACCACTCCAAACATAGAATGGAAATTGATAGTATATCCCCAGTCCTGTTTGCACATCCATAATGTGAATGAGCCATCACTGGATAAATTTTAAAGTTCCAAACTTCCAACTGTACTCCCACCTGCTTCTCTCACCTGTTCTGCTGGGCTGATAAGAATTCTATTCCCTGACTTCCCTTACTACCTGTAAATCCTCCTTCCATTCCAGTCATCTGGGCCCACCAAAATACCTATCACCTGATAAAAATGGGACTTATACTTGACCCAGGAAGGAACTGGGGAACTGTTGCACACTAGCTGAAGTTGAGAAGCTGTGTCCTTCTGAAGGCATAGGAAAATAATCCTTCCAAGGAGAGTCCAATAGAAGTATCCAGTTTTCAAAGTCAGTACAGGCAAGAGTTATTTTACCAGCTGAGAACTCAGCTGGGTAGGAAATCCCTACGTAATGAAGGTTGTGGAATGCATCTCAAAGAATAACAGTGTGGGAGTAATAATTTGTTTTTTGGGTTTTTTTCGTGGAGATGATTGTCCATTATACATTTTACTTACTGAAACTTCGAAGCAGTAATAGCAGATAAATACATATAGTCTGCACAATAATGGCATAAGAATAGTATTGACTTTTCATGTTTCAGTGCATTCCTTTGAGAAGACAGAAAATGAATCATTTGATCAGGTGAAAGTGAAAGAGCCTTTTTAGTAAAAATCCTGGTTGAGGACTGGATGCAATTTCTGTTCTTTATGGAATACTATGTATGGAGGCATTTCCAGAAAGGATTACAGCTCTCCTTTTTACTGAAATAATGACTATTATAAAGTTGAATTTGATGGGCAGAAGGTGCAAACAGCAAAATGTGAAAAAGAGTAAAAGTATCAACACCATGGGTGGTCGGGAGTGAAGACAGGGAGATTTCACACAGAGCTGAGTATTTTAAGCAAGAAGTCGGTGGAGTAAGAAATAGAATTCCTAAATGAGATCACTCTGTTCCACTGAGCAGCAAGAAGGAAAGAGATTTCACTGGTAAAGATAAATGGGATGATTTGCCCTCAAAAAGTATGCATCTCCATTAGCCATAAAAGGGGCTTCACTACCTAGCTTAGGCTTAGCTGCCAGTGGAACTACCTCCAGAAACAGAGGAATCAAAAAAACGTGAAAAAGCAAGACGTATCCTGCAAAGTAGCAGAGCAAGCAACACAGCTGGGATCTGGTATTAGAAGCTGTATAGAAGCTGTGTTTCAGGCTCAGCCAGCAGCTGAGCCCCACACAGCCACTCACACAACTGCCTGGCGCCCTCATCCCTCAGTAGGATGGTGAGGAAAAAGCAAAACCCCCATGGGCTGACATAAGAGGAGATTAATAGAACAGCACAAAGAGAAGATCAACAATACTAATGAAATAACATACACAGTGAGTGATACAAAACATGACAATGACCTGAATGATCAAATTCTTAATTTTTCTTACCATCTTATTATCCCTCATTTATCTATGTTCCAGTCTGAGCTTGGTTTTTTCTTAATACATTTCCCACTGAAGTGATTTCACCTGGACCCTTTACAATAGCATTAATGCTCGAGCTTTTTCTGGAAGTTCCTCATCTCCTACTCTCTAGGTATTGCCTTTTTTTTTGCCTTTTTTTTTTTTCTTCTCCTCCCAGATTGTACTGAGGATTGTTGTCACCTTGCAACATCACCGATTTTTAACCTATTGGTTCTATGTTCAGCTGATGAGTTTGTAGCTTTCTGCAGAATTTAAGCACATAGTATTGCAGTTTGCCCTTAGAAAATCAAATTCCATTTCTAGAGAAAAATGAAAAACAAATATAGCACACAGTCTCTGTCTTTTGGTCCCCATCTTGTTCCTCCTTCCAAAGTAAGTTTTAAACTGATAGCAAATATAAACCATATTTCACAGACGGTTGTGATCTTGGAAATAATCAAGCTCCTACAAGTTTTGTAAAACCTGAGGTAGTTGAACCAAGGAGAAAGCAAAATTAATGCCCTTGCTGAGGTAAATCAGGCATATGAACTGCAGATCACGTTCTGTAGCAACCAGCCAGACAGCTGTTTTGTTCATACTGTGCTAATTAATTAGAACATGAGTAATCTCAGCCATGCCCAGTGGGTGTTTAGTGAAGAAACTGGTCAGCAGAAGATAAAGTGACAAAGTGCATAATTCCACAAGAAATCAGATCTCATAACTTTTGCTGTTCATGAACTCTTTTCTTGACGTTCAAGACCAGAAGGTTAGGGAGCCTAGGGCACAGTTTCTGGGTGCAGTGACTTCCAGATGGTGCCTATTCACACGCAAGTTCTCTGCCACGCTTGCCCTACACCTCACTGGATTCTGCAAACTGCATTCTTCAGTGCCAGAACTCATCACTCAGTCTCTCATGTGATATGAACAATTTCTGTTCCTGCTGTCTGCTCATAGTCTCTGTGCTCCACAGATTTCTGCACATTTTCAGACACGTATTGGCTGTAGCAACTCATTACTGCGGTTATCATATTGGCTGTTAAGCTCTGGGTGATTCCCTTGGTTGAGTTCAGGCTTGCCTTGCTGGATGCCAAGAAGTCATGCCTTCTTACATCAGCTATCATTTAAAAAAGAAGCACTTCTGAACAGCCTCACCTAGCCAGACAGAAGCACCTTTTGCTTTTACCAGAGATGACTGATCAATGCTATTAATACCTCCAGGAATATAAACGGGTATCTTAGAAAATTCTCTGAAAGCTAAAGTGTTAAGTAAAGCAATCACTTAAAGAATTATGAAAGTATTCTCTTGGTGACTCAAAATCAGCGTGCAAAAACTTCTAGGCAATAAATTTGTAATGTATTTTCAAAACCAGCTAACTTAGGAACTGGGTCCACCCAGAGATGGCATTTGCACCGTGTTTGGCTAGTTCTGTAGAGTACTAGTAGCACGTTTATGTATTAGTGACTTTTTACTGTAGGTTATTTTTACATTTTTAATGTAAAAGACATTTCACGAAGCAGTAGGTGAAATGTTTGCCTGAGCGTAGTCAAAGATGAGATCATTTGTTACTGGCACAAAGAAGTGGGGAATATGAAGAATTTGTTAACATGAAGAGAAGGGCAATTGGAAATTCTTTTTACAATCTCAAAAGCTGCAGCCAGAATGTGTAAGCAAATTTTCTTGTATATTTTTCCTCTCATTATTGTAGAATAGGGTGTAGATTATTGCTGTCAAAGTAGAAGAGCAATAAAAGTTGGGGGAAAAAAAAACCACCCCCAAAATGATAATGACAAAACCACAACCAAAATCAAACCAACCAACTAACAACAAAAGTTGAAGAGGCTTAGGTAAAACAAAAAGGTAAATAAAGGGAGGTAGTAACAGCTATTCCTTCTGTTAATCAGCAGTACAGCTGATCACCTTCACGGCCACTTTGTTAGCTTGAAAATCAGGAGAAAGCAGTCTAACATTTGTCAGCTTCCTTTTATTGTTCATGAGCTTGCTTTTGTGGCAAAACTGACCTATTTTAGTCACTTACAAAACAAACCAAAGTCCTACTGTTTTGATGCAAAATGGAGAATAGAAAAATAGAGAAATAAAGAAATAAAAACTCCAGTTGCGCTGCATTTATTTCATTTTCTATCACTACAAATGCACTATTTAGGTGCCTGGGGGTGTTAATAAACATTTTTATGCATCCTAAATGCTTGTAATCTATTGGTAGTTTGTTGTTTGCTTGGGTTTTTTTAATTAGAGAGTAGCATTTGGCAGAAAGGCAAGGCTTCAGCTGAAGACGAGCCCTACAGGAGGATGTAAAGAGGGGAAAAATGTAATAAATCTATTGATGTCTTTTCTTAAAGCATGATTTTATGGAAAACAATGTTCAGAGCCTAATCCTTAGAAAGGAAATGAGTATTTGCTTTTCACTGAGTCTCTGATTTCGGTGCTGTGGTCTCCTACTTAACCTCTTGTTTTATGTGCAATTATGTGCTTCCAAAAATGCCAAATGATCTGAAGCGAGAATTTTTCAAGGTTGGCCATTGTACAATACACTGACTTGATCCTAGACTCAACGCAAGAGATAAAGAGATAGTTCAAAAATCTTCAAGGGAAGTAAAGCAGGACAATATTTGGGTTAGCAAGTTCTAGATTAACTGTATCTGGATAGTTATTTTGCGAACAACGACAATAACAGAGATTCTGCTGCTCTTTTGTAGGAATGACTTCCAGATGGGAATCATGGTTTGCAGTCCAAGATTGAATGTGATTTAATAGGATTTATCAGTAAAGATTGTAATATTTCAGAACATGAACTGCATTGTGCTCCTCTCTCTGTAGATGGTTGTTTACTCCCTTTGGTTCCTTTATTACTGCCTGAGTCTTTTGAATATTTCTAGTTTTAAAGAAGTAATCAGTGTGGCGTAGTAGTCAAATGATTGTGACTAAGCTATAATAATATTTGGAGTACCAGGTTAGAAGATTGTGATTTTGAAGGACATGCTAAGTTCATTCACATATTATCTTTGTAGTGTCAGAACAAGATACAGGTCAAGTTAACGGAGGCTTTAACATGTGGAGATATCTCTCCAGTGAGCCTTAGGCTGTTTTTCCTGGGTTTGTAATATTTTTATGGGGGAATAATGACCTTTCCTTTTCAATTCCTACACTATCTTTCTGCATCTTCAACCTCATGTAATATTTTGTCTTGAAATTTCTGCTATTAAAATATGTGTACATAATAACACTGACAAAGAAAGATATTCTGGAGTAGAGTGATTTAAGTATATGAATAAATCTTTAATTGTTTTAATATGCTGACTTCTACAGGAGGGAAAAAAAAATCACTGAAGTGCTGTCTCCATTACACACCTTAATTTGTTCATGGACTACTGCAACCCCTTAGAACACAAAGGATTAATAGCTGATTCTCTTTAGTTTTTTGATTTATACTTCCCTGCATTTAGAAAAAAAAATAGTTAAAATAAAAACACAATAATAAAATAAAAATGGAAAGTAATAATAGTAAAATAAAAATAAATACATATATAGCTTATACTTTTCAGGAAGAAAGTATTTTTATATAACGTGCTTTTTCTGGAACTACTTATTCTGACAATAGTACAGCAATTCAGTATTCATAGAAGCAACATAATGTCCCTTAAAACTTGACCCTGTGTTGGTTGAGTTAGTTTTATGAGAGGATAACTATGAAGTTATTATCGTTTCTGTACAGTCACCAGAAAGACTGTTAAGGATTCAACGTAAATCAGACATTCTAATTTACAGTATAAAAATTAACAGGGCTTCAACAGTGATTTTTTTTTTTTTTACTCTGTAGTAGTACAGATTCAATTTAAACAAGCTCAACTGAAAGTTTATCCAAAATAGTGCGTGTCAAGTAGAGTGGACAAAGTGGCAACCCTGTAGGTTGGAGCACATAAGCTGGGGGATATACAGAACCACTTTTCACCTTTGCAGTTTAGAGAAGAATTTTGGTTTTGGGCTAGTAAAACACAAACCAGACACGTATTTTAACGTGTAGGAGGGAAATTTGCCAGCTACACTTATTAGTTATATGTTTAACCTGTGGTGTTAGACATTTGAAATCATTTGACATTAAAAGTAATACTGCAGGCAGCATGTCTTGTACTGTGGCTGAAGATATTGTTTGCAGCTTTTAAACAGAAACCCTTTGCTGCAGACATGCCCAGATGCCTTTTGCTTTCTTAGTGGTTTCTAAAAATTGCCTCCTTTTTCAAGGGGAAGTAAGGGAAAAAAAGATTGGGCTGTTTACTCAGGCTGGGAGTGTGAAAAGGAAATAGTTTAAAAATTAGAACTAGAATGTCATAAGTAGTCTCCATTTATGGGTATCTTTTCCAAGGAGAAAAATGAGCAGTATTGGTAGAAAGTATTTTGCACTGTAATGTGGTGATATTAATCAGGAAGGAGGGTCTGGTCATTTCCTGAAGATGGGATTCTCACTCTAGGTGCTAATACAAACATGCAAAAGTCACTGTATCACTAAAGATAATTTTAAATTCTTTTCATTTCAGGCATTCAGCTTCCAATCACAACTCTGCTAGCCTGATTTCACTAATTAGGCAATCATCAATAGCAGTTCTGGGTAATTCCCTGCATAGTTTTTATGAAAAGTAACACCACCACCACCACCACCCCCCCAAAAAAAACCCAAAACCCAAAAACAACCTCCAAATTGTTTTTTTTCCTGTTATATAATCAGAAAGCAAGCCAAGACTGACATCAAGACATTTTCTTTTCTTTGTAGGTCACTTCAAGGCAGAAATTCAAGAACCTTGGAGCGGTCCCTGGTTTTGAAGAGACTGCTTCTATCATTTATGGTGGTACAGTAATATTATATGGGAAAATGTGAAATGGTGAGAGGTGTGGAGATCAGAATAAAGCCAAATCGCTACGGGGTTTGAGCAGCAACCGGCTGTAAAATTAATACGGAGCAACAGTTGGATGTTGCAAGCTTGAGCATTAATCCAGTGCCTGGTAGAAAAATAATTCATTTGCCTAAATTTCTGTTTTATAGTGATGGTACTGTGTGAGCTATTAAACAAAACACAATAAAAAAAAGCAATTCCCTTTCAGTTCCACAGAATGTATTTGATGATACTGACATCTTCACTCAACTTGGATGCAAAGTAAGTCCTGCATGGATGAGAACAGAGATTACAGCTCCGTTCCAAATCTTTTTACAGCAGAACTTCAAACTGGGGAGGAAAGTTGCCTTTTTTTTTTTTTTTTTAAATCAAAATTATTTTTATTGAGAGAAGCAGAAATGCGTGTTACATATACATGTCCTCTTGCATAGTGTACATTCTGATACAGTTAATTCAGCCAACGTTCTGGTATTATTCTCAAGATCTGTGCCATGGATATTAGAGTCCTCCATATGGGTACATTTTTCATCTGAGTTTTTCCATTTCTTCTACTGGTAATAACTGTATAAAATCAGTTATAGCATGTATAAAATCAAGCATTTTAGTTGAAATTTAGAATCATTAAAGTTGTTCTAGAGGATCCAAAGCTCTCCCTTGCTTTAGGGGTTAGTTATTTTATTGTAGAAAGAGTTGCATTTAGCTGTTATATCTTCATTTATTTTTTAGCTCCAGCAGAGCTGGAGATTAAAACTACCTATCTGAAAAAAAGCTCACTACTCTTTCTGCATCCAATTTATGCATAGATAAATAGTTCATTTTATTACTAGAGCTGCTTATTTCCAGCAAGGCTTCATCTCTGAATGTAAAATGTAGGGCATAAAGCAGGCCACTTTTTAAAAATGCATGCACATGTGCTTCGTTTAGATTTGGGAGGAACAGCTCTGAATAGTTTGAACGAGCCCAGGTTGCTCAAGGCCTTGTCCAACCTGCACGGATGGCAATCCTGGGCAAGTATCTGCAAAGTTACTTTGGGAAGGCTATGATTTTGTACTTGAGATGACAGTGGGAGAGCAGTGCCTCTATTAGACATACAGGGATAGTCTGGCCCACAGTAGGTATTTAACTATCAGTCTTATTCTTGATGGATTTCTGGCATCAGTAAACAAAGAATAAGCTTTGGTATTGATTTGCTGTAGGTGTCCATGGGCATAATTAAAATTTTCCTTTATGGAATGTTTTATCATGTGAAAATAAAGATATTTAAATCACAGCTTTAAGTTTTCTTTCTTTTTTTTTTTTTTAAATCAAAGAAATTCTTTGAGGAAGAGAACAAACTTCCATCAGGAGTACTGCTTCAGAAAGAGTATTCTGAAAGGTGTGGAGGAATTAGAGCACAGACTATGCAGTGAATTCTAATGGAGCAGCTTATTTTTAATGTTAATGAAAACATTTTTTTTCTTTGTCAGAAAATTCTTAATTAAAATCTTAATTTACATGTTTCAAACATGACTTGCTATTAGGACTTTTGTGAGTTAAATACTGTAAGTTAATTGTGTCTCTGAATGGATTGGATAAATTCATAATTCATAGAATGGTTTGGGTTGGAAAGGACCTTAAAGATCATCCAGATCCAAACCCTCTGCAGAGGCAGGGACATCTCCCACTGGACCAGGTTGCTCACGGCCTCATCCAGCCTGGCCTTGAACACCTCCAGGGAAGGGACATCCACAGCCTCCCTGGACAACCTGTGCCAGTGTCTCCCCACCTCACTGTCAAGAATTCTTCCTAATACCCAGCCTAGATCTGCCCTCCTCAAGCTTCAATCCATTCCCTCTCATCCCACCACAAGACGTCCTTGTAAAAAGTCCCTCCCCGGGTTTCTCCTAGGCCCCTTTCAGGTGCTAGAAGGCCGCTCTAGGAAGGTCTCCCCAAAGCCTTACAGTTTGTGTAAACATATAAATTCTCCACTCTCTTAGAGTAAGAAAATTCCACTGTCTTGTGCAGCACAGCCAAGCCCTGACTGAAATTGATCATAGAATGACTTAGGATGGAAAGGACCTTAGAGATCATCTACTCCAACCTCCCTGCCATGGGCAGGAACTCCTCCCAACTAGACTTGGCTGCTCAAGGCCTCATCCAACCCGGCCTTAGATACCACTCTTGTAAGGGAAGACTGATGAGTTGCACTCATCCTTCCTGAAATTCTGTCCTCAGATACATGCAGGATGTACAACTAAGCATGCCTTCAAATAACTACAGTATTGCTGTCGCTGCAATTGGCCTCAGAAATGTGATTCTCTGAGTAAACACAGAAAATGGAGGCACTGCAACTGATTATAATTAAATATACATGGATAAGCACAGACCTGTGGTATAAATAGATGTGTTAGGGCTGACAAAGTCTAAGTTCAGCTTACGTGTGAGCCTTGGCACTACTCATGCAAATCAATGTTCTCACTTACAGGAGAAACCTCATAATTTACCACTACCCATAAAGTATCCTCACTGTAATCAATAGTCATTTCTATGTGGAATTACTGTGCAGAGCAACCTTTCTTCCATCCATATCCTCTGCATGATTGCTGTATGGTTTGGCACCACGACAGAAAAATATCCAGTGAGCTCAGTAGTTTTCTGCATGGAAGGACTTAGCTGTCCTAATTTGGTACAAAAATTCCATTCAGCCTAAAGTAAGCAAAACTGGTGAAGGATGGAGTAGAATCTTCAGAGGGAGAAACTGTTGGCAGCCTCACTGTATTGAGACTTTATAATTAAATTCAGCTTGGTTCTATCCTGCATAGAGGTAGAATACAATAACTAACTGATCAGTGGTGGCGTTGTCTGCCATACAGGTAACAGTAAAGGATGACCTGACTTTTTTTTTTTCTGCCCTGCTTTTGGTGATAATTATACTTGCTGCATTTGAGACAGAGAGCAGGCTGTGTTCAAATGACTCTTTAAACATTTTTCTGCTCTCTGATGATGTGAGCACAGCGCAGTGCACATGCAGGCATGCAATGCTCTGCTCTCCAGCCTGCCAAAAGTGATGAGTCCAGGAGTGTTTCTGGAACTCTCTGCTCCTCTCTGCAGTCTCAAGGTGACTCTGTAGGTGCAGGGCTCTGAGGCACTCTTGGAGGGCACCCTGTGGAGCTGCAATCCTTGTTCAATGGGATTCCCTTCTTTAAAAGGGGCAGAAGGCATAGTAAGGCAGCAGTGACTGGAGCATGCAGGATCCCAGTCCCCAGTAACTCTGTACTTTACTAGACAGCTCCACAAGCTGATGGGCAATTGCCAAGTAGCTGCAACACCAGCACATGAGCGAGATCCTTCTTGGAAGCAGACAGTGGTGTCAGTAAGCTGTAGGTGTTTTCAGGCCACCCTGGCTGAAGTGAACCCTCAGGGAACAGAGTGCAGACTTGTATTTTACTGGGTTAAAAGAAGCCGTAGCTGCAAGTCTGGAGCACTTGCAGAAGCCTAACCTTTGGCACTTAGGAGACTGACAGGAGCAAACAGTGGAGCCAAGTGAATTCAGATTTTACAGTCAGTAAAGCAGAGGTTTTCTGAATTGCTTTTGTGGGTCTGGATTGCCTGAACTCCACTTTTGGTGCCTTGTGTGTATCCTCAGTGTATGGGTCCGTGTTCCAACAAAAATACAGGCTACATCTCAGATAAACAAAATCTAGAAAATAACTGGGTTTTCAGTTTAGTACGTGTTTGAGATTACTACAGTTAAAAATTACTGTAATTTGCTAGTCAGCTAAGTAACTAACACCTCTGGTGCAACTGAGTGTACTTTGTAAAGCTGTGATTAATTAAAGAGGGAAGAGCTTTCTAATAAAATGTGGTGCACACATTGAACAGCATGTAAAGAAGCAATCACATTTCTCCTTGGCATTGGAGTACATCATCGAGGAGTGACAAAAAGCCTTTAAGATGACAAAGCTATTTATACTACAGAAATCTGTGAAGTTGCTTTCCTATTCTCATCATTCTACTTTTCATATGAAAGTTACTTATTTTGTGCCTTGCCTGTCTAAAGGAGAGCTCTGTATTTATATGCTCTGCATTTTTTCATGTAATTTGTGATTTATAAAGTGCACATTACAGAAACTGTCATGTTTTATTTTGAGACCTAGCAGAAGAGTAACTCTTCAAGAAGTATCTTCTCATAGTGTCTTTTTTTTTTCTTTTTACCAGTAGAATAGTGAAGTATTTTTAAAGTGCTATCCTTTGGCTGTACCCTGTTAAGACAAGGAGAAAACACACAGAAGCTACTGAATCCCTAATGATTGCCTTGCCTTTGGTCAGTAAAAACATACATGTACTCACAATACTGCTTTATTAGAGGGCTCTTCAGTGACTGCTTGCTCAGTGATACAAAATCTCCATTAAAAAAATAATAATTAAAAAGCAAGACAGATGGGCAGAGAAGTGCTAAACAGTAACTGCTAGTTCTCAGATTAGCATAAGTATCTGAAACTCAGCAACTGTTGACAAATACTGTGTTTGTATTTAGCTTGAAACATGCTGCTCTTATTTTGGGTACAAGGAAGGACAGGTTTAAGAGGAACAAGCCCCTTCAAGCTGCTCTCCAGCTTGTAAACTGACTTTGTAGCCGCTGCCTCTGCTTGTCTGACTGCCTCATTGAGATACACGGTACCCGCGTTCTCAGTATTCATTGTGCAGCAGAGCTCCCGCTGCCTGCATCTTGCAGTTGCAAGTGCTCAGCATTTCTACAATTTACACCGTGCCTTACCAAGCACCAAGAAAAACCACAATTAACAGACACGTGTGCAGGGTGACCAGTGTCCCACAGGAAATCTGTGGCAGACAGGGAATGATTCCGTTCCCGAGGGCTGCGCTCATGCCTTCCTCGAGCATGAAAACATGTCCTCTGCAGTTGCCTGCTTCATTCACCAGGCACTTCCAGTGGCTGCACAGACAGCAGATTCCACAGAGCACAAACGCTTTTAATACCCAAGGATTCGTCCTGCAGCACAGCTTTTCTCCGTGCGTTAGATAAAACAGAAGAGCCATGGAAAACTCCTTCCGCTCGCAGAGAAATCACACACAGTTCTTTCTCCCTCACCACTCACGTAACCCACCAGAGTCCTTGTTCCTCTGTCTTCCTCTTCTACCGCCAGGAGAGTCGGGCACACGAGAGAGACAGGATTCCTGATCCAATTCTTGTGCTTAATCAGACCTCAGATTGCAGCAGCAAAGAGCGGTGGGATCAGGGAAGACGTTTTGAACGCCAGTAGCCCCAGGGCTGGAGCATGCCCAGATGTTTTGTGGAATGACTTCGGCGGGCCAGTCACACACAGGTGTTTATTGGCTTGAAGTGAAAATCAGGAGTACCAGGAATAATTCATCCACCACTTGGCTCTCCAAGCAGAACAGGAACGAGCACAATGTGTAAATCTAAATGGCAGATAACAGCAGCTCGTAGCTAACAAGTATGCTTTACTTGTGGAGCTGCCTCCGTGATGAACTTTGTCTTTTCCTAGGATGAACTCATTTTGGTATGAAAACTGATTATACATAAAGTATTGCTAAAGGCAGGCAGCTGAGCAACCACACAACTCAGTTTTCATTAATATCTGGCATTTTTAGGAACAAAAGATGCTGCTGCTAACTGCAATAAGTACAAACCCACTTAGTAATGTGTTTTTACACTTGAAAGCTCTTTGAAAAGCAAGGGAGATCAAATGCAGCATTGTGCACTTGTGTTAAATATATTAATTTTCACACCAAAATTACTGTGAGGAGCAAAGAATTGCTGGACGTGGAAAATCAAAGGAGAAGTGGAAGAAACTATTCCAAAGAGATTTGCTACTCTACACAGCAAAAAGCTCTACACAGCCTCTCTGTGACCTAGAGCCTGCACGATTTATTGGTTATCTTTAATAAAGCAAAACCCAAGTGCCTTTTCTGTTCTGTTACTTCCATTTTCACACTAGCAGTAGCAGACAGACAGACAAAGTTTAGTTTTAGCCTGGGACCTAAAAGAAATACTTCTAACATACATACATACTGTTACAGTCTGACTTATAAATGCTCAGTAGTAAAGTCAGCAGGAATTGAGCACTAAAACCAGAGAAGAGTAAATGGAAAGAGACCCTGCTGTATTTGCAGACTCGTGGTAATAAGGCAAGCACTGCTGGCTGCTTCTGGAACCTTGTCGTGTAAGTGAGCAAGGGGAAAGGTCATGCAGTGACAGACTGCTCTTCCAGCCTGAAACTTGGGGTTGCACCAAATCTGAAAACACTAAAAAACTGTTTGAAACATGAATTCAGCTAAAAGTGAAAGTTATTAAAACAAATTATCCCCATCATTTAGAAATGTAATCTGAAAGCACTGTAGCTCCTGGCTTCCATACAGATGATGTCTGGCAGAGTGCTGTGCATCATCCACAAAGTATCTTCTAGAATCCCCAGCACCCTGGCTTCAGGGACTGCTCTAAATCTTACTAAATTCTGATGATTCTGATGTCATTTGCTAAGCTTAAAGTGTTCTTTCAAGTGACATCAATCATGACTCAACCTGGCCTCTCCTGCCATATATGACAAAGGCTCCTATTTTTAAGCTTTCAGAGAAATAGAACCCATATAACTTTTTTTTTCCCCCTTTTTGCCAAAAATACGTCAGTTCAAACCTCACTATTCCGAGCATGTTCTGTTCTTTTGTGATACTTGTCAGCTGGCCTATTTATATCAGGTTTGCAAGAAATCAGATGTTTTTCTAGAAGTAAAATAACAATCTTGGAGAACAGAGCTTCCACCTTGCATTATTAATAGAGTTCGTGGTAATCTGTGGTTATATTGTCAAGAAGCACAGAGAACTAATTGCACGGAGCCAACAATTCACTCAGTGTGGTGGTTAAAATGGGTAAAACCCATTTGTATTAGTGCATGCAGTCTCTTGGAAATGTCAACTACTTTCTTGACATTCTAAAACCCAGGCTGCACAGCAAAAGTGGGAGAGAAGCATTTCGTATTAATTTAAGGATGCATAAAACTGATGATCCTCTTCAGGCACTCAGTATTTCCCTCTTTCATGAAGACTCTAGGTGCTGCTCATAAACAGGCTACACTCACTCAGCTCGTATCTCTCATTTTTCTTGCAGCACAGCAGTCAATGTTTTACTTCAGAGAAATAAAATTTTACTTCCCATATAGGAAGATATTTACAGAGATTCTCCACAACCAGTTTTCCCATTTGGAAAAAGTTGTAAATATTCATCTCTGCAGACTTGCCATTCCCGTGGACTAGCTGTTCCTTTTGTGCACATCCCACAATCCCAATCACACGCAGGTGTGCTCACCTGTTTCAGCATCATCACTTCAGCTTTTTACTCTTTGCTTTAATCACCACACAGGGTTCAAAGAACACCTGGACGTAGTCTCATCTCCTAGTCTTTAAAGCATTCACAAAATGTTCTAGTGTAGGTATTTCCTTGGTTCACTCCATTTATGTACTTAACCCTACATCTGTTAGAGTCTATTTATTTTTGGGTTTTTTACTCTGCTATAGTAAAATGATCACAGTATCACCAGGGTTGGAAGAGACCTCAAAGCTCATCAAGTCCAACCCATCACCATAGACCTCGAGACTAGATCATGGCACCAAGTACCACGTCCAAACATGCCTTGAACACCTCCAGGGACGGTGACTCCACCACCTCCCTGGGCAGCCCATTCCAGCAGTCAATGACTCTCTCAATCAAGAACTTTCTCCTCACCTCCAGCCTAAACTTCGCCTGGCACAGCTTGAGACTGTGTCCTCTTGTTCTGGTGCTGGTTGCCTGAGAGAAGAAGGTAACCTCCCCCTGGCTACAACCACCCTTCAGGTAGTTGTAGACAGCAAGAAGGTCTCCCCTGAACCTCCTCTTCTCCAGGCTAAGCAATCCCAGCTCCCCAGGCTCTCCTCATAGGGCTGTGCTCGAGGCCTCTCCCCAGCCTTGTTGCCCTTCTCTGGACATGCTCAAGCACCTCAATGTCCTTCTTAAATTGAGGGGCCCAGAGCTGGACACAGTACTCAAGGATGATGCACAGGTGTAACCGGATTGACAAAAGAGTTAAAGTTTTTCTAGACCAACTCGCTTATATTTAGCACCACTGACATTTTACTTGTTGTTCTCATTAGTACCCACAAGAATGGTGAAATGAAATCATCAAAAAGCTACCAGCTGCACAGCTCTTCGGAAACCTCTGTCGTCTGACTCTGTCTTATACATTACAAAAACATGCAAAAAAGCTTAGAGTTTAAAATAAAAAGAAAAAAAAGAAAAAGAAAGGAATATCCAGGTGGCTTTTTAACTGTGGAACACAATAAAATAAAGTTTGGAAAGTATTACACAGAAATATAATAACGAAAAAACAAGATAGGCAGTTTACAAGTTGAAATATGTAGTGCTGGGGCTTTGCTCGAGCCCGAGTCAGCCCAGCAGACACAGATCACTTTATGGGAGTTTGCTCACTGCTTCACAGCTCCAAGTTTACAAATGGATGACTAGCAGCTTACAGGCATGCTGATCAACACTTAAAAAAAAAAAAAAAATCTTTTAAGGCTTAAGGTTAATGAAGGTTAATTATTCTGGATCGCCGTTTTAGAGATTGCTGTAATAACTGTTTAAAGTGAGAGAGATGAATTGCTGCCTCCATTTTGAGAGCACTTGGGAAATTACTTTAAAGTGTNAAAAAGAAACCCTGGAAGAACAGCTCAGCAGCAAAGGGCATGCCAGTCTAACACAATCCCACAGTTTGCATTAACTAATTTGGACAAAGAGCCACTAGATTTATCAGCAACACGCATTTACTATCATGTGCTTGACAGGACTTAGATGCATTTGCACTGAAATTCACTCCCAGATACCAACCTCAGATAGTAATCCAAAGATAATAACCAGACAGGTCTTAGATGTTTGATTACTTGCCAAAATATTTATCATCTTTGCTGATTGTATTTTTATCTCAAAGCCAGACCCTGAGCCTAGAGAAGTCATCAGCTTGTTTTCAGGGTAAGAGCTGCCAACCCCATTGTGAGCACTGTTATTGAAGTCATAGGGACCACACATGAAACAAGGCACTAAAGCTCAACAGTAAAAGTCAGCAAGACCTGGCATTAGATTACAAGGTCTTCAAAGCAAAGGCATTCCTAACTTCCCAGGCAGAGAAGGACAAGAGGTAAACCTTTGGTATTGTTAACATAAAACTACTGTACTAACTTCACCAGCACCAGTTTTATCCACCAGCAACTTGTCTGTGCCACACTGCTTAACTCTGCTTTCAAGTGGTACAGGTGAAAGTCATTTGAGGCTAGCTATAGGAAGAGTTCCTACTATCACTCATTTTGGGGTTGGAGTGGTGTCAGCTATCTGCTGCTATTTCATACTTGTCCCATACACATAATACAGAAAGCAGGAGAAGCCGTTAGGTACTAACAGTAAAGCAATCCAGACTAAGCACTTTCCAATAACACAAAATGAGGCAATTTACCAGGAAGAGAGTGAGTTGCATTAGCATGAAAAAAAGTCTAAGTTATTCACAAGATGCTAAAAGAGAAGGAAGAATCATCAATCCTGAATGCTGGAACCGTGAGGATCCATAAGGATTTTACATGATGCTAGTAGGACCAAGCCAAATAACCACTGCTGTAAGTGGACCTGTGCAGGGAGCAGTGTAGTAGCACTGCTTCTCCGCAGAGCTGTCTCAAGTCTAGAAAGAAAGTGCATTCTCCCCTTTGATTCTGTGACAGGTACTGTAGCTGGGAGCAACCCAGGAGTCGGTGCAGAAAATCCAATCATGAACGTCACCCTGGAAGTACTTAAATACAGTCACAAGGACAATATCAAACACCCAGTGTGTAAATGTGTGACACCTTGCTAGTGGTACTGAGAGTTAATTCCAGCCACCACCACCCCTCTGCTATGAAGAAGGTGAAGGTAAAAGAGGTTCAGGATTAAGAATGCACTCACCTTGTCAGTGATACAGAGATTGCAACCCCACAGGTCTCAGGACTTGTTGGACTTGAGCCGGCTTTAAGAGTTGGCAAGCTTTAGTACCGCTTTTCAGAGATGGCTTTTGGAGACCACGAAGTCAAGAGCTATGTTCATATCATTACACTTGAAAGGGAAGCCACATACGGAGGGCAACTGAACTGCTCCCTGCTAAATGCTTCTGTGAAGGGCACAGGGGTGGAGACTGCTGCTTCTCATAGTTAAGAGAGAGTAAACGACACCTTGCTGCTTAAATCATTTTCACATGCTGTTTTCACCCATAGGTTGCTCAGCTTCGTAGACTTCCTGGTGGTTCAGAGCCCAGCAGTGCCCCAGCTTCTTCCTTCCAGCAGTTCCTGGCCAGCCTTTCCTTTCTGCTCCACATAGCCCTCGTTAAACTATTGGCCTCTGACATGGAGAGGCTTTTTGAGAAGACTGGTTAGGAAGAAAGGAAACAAGATTAAACAGAATAGGTCATTTGAGATCAGCTGCAGAAATGTTGCCTTTATTTGCTTGGTCTAGTAGCTTTGCAAGATAGGAACTCCACATCAGATACATTTATATAACGAATAAAGGCTTTAATTACAGCAGCTCTTGCATTCAAACAGGCAGTAGGGAAGCCAAAAGAAAAACAGAAAGGTTCACAGTCAGAGTAATAATGTCTGATAATCAGAAGTATCACACAAATTTCAGAAGGTTAGAAATGGAATATCAAATTATTTTCCTCTTCTACTCAGTTACTGTGTAATCTCATCACTAATACCATCTCCCATTGTAGATCCTGTGACACTGATGGCAGTCTCTACTATGGCAAAGAGTGGCACCTCTTGCTTTGCACAGAACAGCTTCCCTGGAGTTCCCCTGCCATGCCACAGCATCCCCCCAGCCCATGTGGCTGGCTGGCAGTCATGGAGAGAGTAGTTTCAGAAGCGGGGTACATATGCAGTTGGACTTTTGAAGGAAAAATAGAACCTGATACTTCAGTTCCCATAGGATACCACCACAGAGACTATTTGCTGTAAAATGAAACCAGTGGAGTGGTGTTTTACACCACAGCATCACATAAAAGGCAAGACAGTTGGCCCAGGGACACTCCTACACAGACAAACTCCTGTCTCTCCTGACAGGTTCACATTTCTTTATCTGGCAAGCATAAAATTATAGTCTGTGTATAAAGCAGCCTTTTCATTTAGGGAACAATTAAGCTAATCCCAGCAAGATTTCATGTTTAACCAAGTTTGCAATGAACAAGTTTGCAGTCTGCATTCAATCAGGCTCTTTTAACTTTCACAAAATTAGGGCAAAAAAGTGCATTTGAAATATAAAAATCTGTGCTTCCTGAGACGTGCAAGAGTTCTGCCCAAGTAAAACTATGCATCTATTTGCTGACACTTTGGTATTGTATCAGCAGGCTTCTTTCTTTAGTCTGTCATTAGTCTTCTAATTAAGCAGTGAACAGTGGTTTTGTAACTCTCTTTTTTATTCATTAAAATACATTGGTAACCTCTGCAGCATTTGATCACTACGTCCATGTGCACCATCAAATGCAGCTCCATAAAGGTAGCATTAGCTGCGCTCATTACAGGATGCAGACTCTTGGCCTTTAGAGGCTCACCTATTCAAAAGCGTGGTCAGAGTTTGTGCTTCTTTCAGTTTGGTTTGAGCTGGGGTAGGATCCAGCTGTGGCCAATGATGATTTGAATTCAATGAAGTCAAAAGAAGACAATAATTCAGGTTCAGTCCTGGGTTTTGACAAAACTATGGCTCAAATCAATCTTTGGTTTTGGTTCTGCTTCCTGCTTAACAGCTGTGTAAAGAAAAACATCTGGAAGAATAACCCAGCAGGGCCAATAACTGAGGCTGCTCTTTCATACTATCCAGATAGCACCAACAATAACAAAGCTTTCAGGCCAGTTTTCAACAACAACAAAAAAACCCAACCAAACAAAAAGATTCCTTTTGTGCCTTATGATCAAAAGTAGCCAGGACTGCAAATGGGACTTGAAACACACTGCCACCCTCTGCATCAGTCAGTAAAAGGGACCAAGACCTGTTGTTCCGGCTCTGAAGGAGACAGGCAGAGCACAGCTCACATATGCACAGCTGAATTCCCTCCTGCAGTTAAGCTGATCTCACAGCTGCTAGGTCAAACCTTTTACCACTCCTCAGCTGTGCTTGGACACTACCTAGCACAGCCTGAAGCCCTGCCAACAGTTTTGGCTTTGCCTATCAGTAAAGGTTCACTGGTGCTGATTTATATTTACCAAGGAGGGAACAGAAATCACAGAGCATTCACAGCCAACTTGCTAACCTCCTTGTTCAGAGGCTTTAGAAGAATGAAGATGCATTACCAGGGTAGTACTCACATGTGCAACACTCTCAGTGCCTCTGTGCCATACCCATAGACCCTGTGCCTTTAACACATGCACCAAATCCCTTAAAACTGAGTTTCCATGAGCCTGTGCATAATCCTATAGAAAGCTTGTAACACCTTTGTTAAATCACAAATCTGTATTTCACTTGAAGAAAATTATGGCAGGCCTTTAAAAATCTTTTTTATATTATTATTTCTTCTATTAATTTGACTACTGAAAAGAAACAGACCTCATCACAAAAGAAATTGTGTCCAAATTTTCTCTGCTTCTTATCAAGAAGCTTTCAAATTCAAGCCCTTCTGCAAATCCTGAAGATAGTTTTCTCCATTCGTATTTTGAAATGTGTAGCTGACAGCTTTGTGCCACTAAATCTTTAAAATTTGGTTTAAACAGACATAAGTGTACAACTGAAATAGAAGCAAAACAAAGTCTCAGTAATCACAAGAGGATTTACCCTCTTTTGTTAAACTGTTGGATGTCAGCTACGCAAAACACCCTAATATTTTATTATAGGGATGTAAAATCATTCCATACAGTCTTCCAAATATCCAACTTGTATTTCAGACACAGATACCAAGAGGGAAAAAAGCCTCCAGCTGTCTACAACTCCAATTCTCTCATTTCTATTGTCATTTAACATAAGACAAAATTTAAGACCAGGCTTTAACTGTTTCCAAATGCTTTTGCGAAAATTCCTGCTGAAACCTTTAACTATTGTCTAGCAGCAGAATTCTAAACAACAAACACATCCACTGCCTTCCTTCCTGTTCAGTTTTCTGCTGAATGATTGGTCTCATACATTAATCATGGTAACATGTGATAAATAATGATTTTGAGACCAAAAGGATCTTGGGCAAATTGCAAATACAAATGATATTAAGCATCAATAGACAGAAAACTCAGTTCTGTGGGGAAATGGCTGTAAACATTGCAGCAGCAAAAAATAGACTCAGAATGTAACTTTTAAGTGTAAATCTCTGAAGAAACTATTCACCCTTTGAGACAATCTCACCAAAACTAAATAGGAGCTTTAGTTTCTCCACACAGAGCAGAAACCTCAATCTCAGCAGATGTGGGAAATACAGAGTACTGCATGGAAACAAAACAGAAGGGGCTTAAAGGTTTTCTCTCTAATCCTGCTATGTGTTAGGCTTTTTCTTTTTCTGGAAAAGCCACAACTTGATGCAAAAAGTAACTTAGCTATTTAACCTCCCTTTGAGCTCTACAAGTGAATGAAACCCACCATGGGATTGGTGAGTGGCCTAGGAGCAACCGTGTCTGATGAAGCACTCCTAGCAGGTAACTCAGGTAACAGCCCAAGCATGTTGCAAACCCAGGCAAGCTGATATCTCAGTTCCATAGAATCATAGAATCGCTTGAGTTGGAAGGGACCTTAAAGATCATCTAGTTCCAACACCCCTGCCATGGGCAGGGACACCTCCTCTACTAGACCAGGTTATTCAAAGCCTCATCCAGTCTGGCCTTGAACACTTTCAGAGATGAGGAGTCCCCATGTTCTCTGGACAGCCTGTTCCAGTGTCTTACCACCCTTGTAGTAAATCTAATGGCCAATCTAAAGCTACCCTGCTCTAGTCTGACCTGCTGATGTAAGCCTTCCCTCTCAGAAAGAATGTGGCTTATTTTGGAGTGTGCTGCAGGAAAGGGAAATCATCTGTTTTTAAGAATGCAGCAGCAAAAGTAAAGATTAAGAATTGTAGTCCTTGTTCTAGGTTGCTTTGTTTTTCTGTTTAAAGATAATTGGAGTATTACAGTAAATAGATCTACAAAATAACTTACTAAGGCAGTTCTACTTCTAAAGTCATTAAGTCTGTGGTGCAATTTACAACAGAGAAACACCTTCCGTGATATATCAATAATTTATTGGTTTGCATAAGAAGGTATGATCAGATTTCAGGTAAGACATCAAACAAGGACCTGATGGCAGATTCAAGTATAGAGCACGGTTCAATATTAAAAATACTATCATTTGTTTGACTATGGCAAACAGCTAAAACACAATGAAAACATCTGGACTTAACTGTCAAAACATACACTTCTTTAAAAACCCACAGAGCACAAACTGAATATTGGAAACATGTTTGGTTGTCTTCGTTTCCAAATTCTTAGGAGTCAGAGGAACAGTCTCCACGCTCCCCCTACCTTGGTATCCCAGAAAGATTCAGCACATTGGCTCAGTGTCCATCATGATAAGCAGGCTCCTGTCCTCTTGAAACTGTTGGGCTAAGACATTTTTCAGCCTTGATCTACTATCATCTCTGCCTCACGGAGGCTTATGGCTAAGATTTACTTTGCTTTAAGCTAACACTGCAATAATGACTTTCAAGAACAAACCAGTAGTTGCATTAGAACTGTTCCTCACTCCTGAAAGACTCTGCACACACCATACTCTGTTGGTTGGATTTATGCTTTTGTGATTCCCTTTCTTTTGCAGGTGTTACAATTCAGGAATTAGCTCCTGGCTTGGAGTCAGGGCAGGCAGCCATCTGTCTAGGAAACTCTTGGCAGGACTGTGCTGAGGAGCAGAGGGTCAGTGTCTCTGTGAAGGCAGCGAAGTGCTGCACAGTGTCCTGCTGCCCTGCACAGCAAACTGCATAGAGGGTCCTCCTAGACCACCCAGAGCCAGGAATGGGAATGAAACCACTTTCAAAAGGACAAGAAAAGCAGCCTGCAGGAGAGCTAGAACTGTTTCTACCAGGGAGTTTGCAGATTACTCTAGTTCTTAAAGAGAAAAGCAGGTCTCTTACGTGAGTGTTATTGTACACTAATGTTGTGTGACAGCCCAGGTTAGGGGCAGAGTTAAGAGTGTTTCTGCAAGCCCTAAGGCTGCTCTTGCTGGAAACAGCCAAATCCTGAGAGATCCTGAGTGCCCCCTCCGTTTGGGTTCATGGCAAGAGATAATGAGGGCACTTGGTGTCTTGCAGGCAAACAGGCCCACTGAATTCCAGATCCCCTGAAACAGTCTGATTTTCAGTAATTAAAAAAGAAAAGAAAAGAAATAATTTTCTCAACTCACACAATCTCTGTGCAATTAATTTAATCAACAAATTTTTATTTATGTTACAAAAAACATTTAAGTCCACCAGGAAAAGGGCGAAATTTGACAAAAGGTACATCAGAGCATTTCAAGCAGAGCATGTATCCCTACTGGGGTTCAGGACATCTGTAACTCCTGCATAAACATTTCCAGACTCCTAGGGATTTCGCTGTTGTTCCTTCCATTTCGTGTGTTTTATACAACTCTAAGCCAAATGCAATGACCCACACATTAAATACACATTTAGAATAAAACTACAACATCTGATGGCTTTATCAGTGTAGGAACTGAAATAAAATATTTACATGGAATGTTGAGCTCCATTTACAGAGACAGTGTTTCAAATTACAGACTCGGTAATCTCTCCAGTAAATGATCACATTGACAAGAAAGTTAAAAACTGAACATCCCTTTTTCAATTCTCATAAATATATAAAGCTTCACTAAATTCCTCTGTCCTTAAACAAGACAGCTACATGCTCTTTACAGGTTGCCATGAAACATGGTTTCCTGTTTTGAATGCCACAGATGGGACGACCTGAAGTCAGCAAGTTCCTATCCACAGTCTGTACTTACAAGACAGATTCACGACACAACACACAGGTGTTACTTGGTCTTTACAGCTGTACTCATTTCCTGCATATCAGTAGTAAATAATGAAAAATACTAAATTATCTATATTAAAAATACATCATCTAATATACATTTGAATACACTGCCACATCAAGTTTTAAAATGAGGTTTCCAACTGTGCCTGACCGGTGACAAGGATGTTTTTTACAGTAAGGTCTACACCTCTAATTAACTTTGGAGTGGAGACAAAGTATCTGTAATGCTACCAAAAATATCACTATGGAGTAAGCAATTAAAAAAAAAAAATTTAAAAAATTAATCTCTTGCAAGTGCTTCCCAGATCTCCAAGGCATCCTCACCAACTGTGCAAGTTTCTGCTGGGAGAACTGTTGTAAAGGATGCCAAAAATATTTGAAATTAATTTAAATGGGGGGAAAAAAAATTAGTCTCTATTTCATTGCTAGTCATAGCACTTTGCCACTGATTTTGCAGATTAATCCCAAAAGCTTTGAAGTTATATACATAGCAACTCTTTTTTTCCCCCCCTGTTTAGACACATATTCCCATGAGTTTTCTTGGTTGTGCCATAAAGCATGCATGAAAAGTTTCAACCCATGCATGCTCCCAGCAGACTATTTCACCATTAAGCCACTCAATACATCTCCCTTTCCATGACTCTCTAAGTGCAAAGGAATCTTAACATTACTCTGAACAGATAAGACAAAGTTCACATCTAGAAAAGTAATTATCTTGATACATAATTGAACTATGATGTCTTCATAAAAATGTTGGTCACTTTTTCCTGTTTCGGTTTTCTCAAGCACTGAAGGAGTAATAACTTCCAAGTGCTGATGCTCTTTATGGGAGCAGTTATGCTTAAAACCATCAAAGTGCTGATCTCCAGTATTAATTAGGATCTTCTGCAAACTCTCCATTAAAAAAGCTGACCTTGGAAATACACAGAGGATGATAAAGAGATGTTTGGCAGTTTTGTTAAACTAGCATCAGCTCACTTTATGGAGCAGTGTAAGACTTCAGTTTAATCTGACTGTTCTAGCCCAAAATTGTAGGCAGGAGGATTGAAAACAGAGGAAAACAAGACGAGTTCCAAGTGCATGACAAGTGTACCTGCTGCTCAGGTAGAGTTAGAAAGCCCTCTTACCAGGAAAACAGCCACCGAGTAACACCTAACCATGCCCCATACCTTGATGCTGAACATAGCTTATGTTTTGTCTGTTCAAGATGTTAAGAATGAAGCCAGCTGACAGGAACCCAGAAGGTCTCAGTCTCCAACCTGTCAAAAGTTGTTTTAAGCTCACTGTAAGCTGCAGCGAGGTCATCGTTGACTATCACCTTATCAAAAAGGTGGCCATACTGGCTCTCCATCACGTGGGCAGACTTAATCATCTCTTGAAAGTCTTCTTCCTAGTAAGACCAGCACAAAGTGTAGTCAGACCAGAGCAACATCACACAACTCGTTCTGTGGTAAACACAAAGCTGCTTGCTTAGTTCTCATCTCATCAGGAGAAAGAAACTCTGCTTTTAATTGAAGAATCGTTACAGAAATTACCAGAAGTGATCTCCAAGTGCATTCTCATAAACAGACTTTGCTCAACAAGCTATTCTTTCATCTCTTCCCTTGCAGTGACACAATTAGTCACTGTGTGGTAATTACAGAGATGTTTTCTGTTGATTGTACCAGTGGAAAATCATAGAATCATAGAATCATAGAATGGTAAGGTTGGAAGGGACCTCAAGGATCATCTAGTTCCAACCCCCTGCCATAGGCAGGGACACCTCCCACTAGTACAGGTTCCTCAAGGCCTCATCCAATCTGGCCTTGAACACCACCAGGGAGGGAGCATCCACAACCTCCCTGGGCAACCTGTTCCAGTGCCTCACCACCCTCACTGTAAAGAACTTCCTCCTAACATCTAGTCTAAATCTCCCCTCTGCCAGTTTAAGCCCATTGCCCCTTGTCCTGTCATTGCAGGACCTTGTAAATAATCCTTCCCCAGCCTTCCTGTAGGCCCCCTTCAGATACTGGAAGGCTACTATCAGGTCCCCTCGAAGCCTTCTCTTCTCCAGGCTGAAGAGCTGGAGTTGAAGAGTTGAAATGTTTCCAGCTGTTTACTTTGATGATACACTCAAAGTTTCACAGAATCACAGAACTGTCAGGGTTGGAAGGGACCCCAAAGATCATCCAAATCCAACCCCTCTGCCATGGGCAGGGACATTCTCCACAGCCACATCCAGCCTGGCCTTAAAGGGATGTGTCTTCCACCAGCACTTTGGGCAACCTGTTCCAATGTCTCTCCACTCTCATAGTGAAGAACTTCTTCCTAATGTAATCTAAATCTTCCCTCCTCTAGCTTGGATCATTCCCCCCCAGTCCTATCACTACCTGACACCCCAAAAAGTCCCTCACCAGCTTTCTTGCAGTCCCCTCAGAAACTGGAAGATCACAATAAGGTCTCCTTGGAGCTTCTCTTCTCCAAACTGAACAATCCCAACTGTCTCAGCCTGCTCTCACAGGAGAGGTGCTCCAGCCAGAGGGAGCTGATCATACTCGTGACCCTTCTCCATTTACTTTGCTTCAGTTTGCTACCAGCATGTGATAGATTACAGTGCAGGGATGATCCAGGGATCACCTTTGCGTTCAGGGTAAACCACTGCAACAAAACTCTTGACAACTCTCACGTTTTACTGTCTGTAACTCTACTTACTGTAAAAGGTTTTGCAGTTCCCTTATCATCTTTACTTGAAATAATCTTGGCATTTTTTCTGGTCTCTCTCAAGCGGTCAAGTGATGGAGGCTTTATAAATATAACAAATGGTTTAAATTCATATGTCCGTAAGTGTTTCACTGTCTGGGAAGAGGAAAGATTTTAATTAATTAATTCCACACAATGACATTTACCATAAGAAAAGAATCTCCACTAACCAAACCAAACCAAACCAAAGCCATGAAGTACTCCTAGAAAGCTATCTGCCGTTTACTGTCACCCTGTTTGCTGATTGACATAGATTTGTGTAAGGAGAATTCTCATGTGAAAGATAAGCAAACCCTTCCTCCAAGGCTGACCATTTCTCTTGATTTCTGCATGGCTTGCTGGAAGACTCCAGTAGTTCAGCCAAGGCTGGGCTGTGCACACCAGTGCTACCAGCAGCAGGAGGATGTGGGGGGAGCAGCAGCACGTTCAGGAGGGGAGGAAAAGCCCAACACACTTTATCGAGAATAACACTTTCTGTGCCTGTGAAAAGCAGTGGGAAAAGGTGCCTGGGGCACTTGGTCACAACATGTCAATGATTTTTCACTTCAGATCTGTTTGTCCACCACATAACTCCCTGCTCTTCACTCTGAGTCAGTTGAATGGTGCCATGGTATGGAGTTAGAGGTAAGTTTTGTGTTCTGATTGCTGCCCAGGGTGAAGCAGGCATGGTCAGCATCTTTCTGCCCTTTTCACACTGGCGAGGTCCACAGGAAAATGCTGTGGCAGACAGTAGGATCCCAAGATGGCACACAAGTCTGCATCTCCAGGAGAATTTCTGGCTTCACTAGAAAACAGCTGTGCTGGACACAGTATCAGCACCAGGAGCCCCTGCCCAGCTCCCCTCCTCCCCTGGTGTGGGGCCTGGCTTCCCTAGCCACTCCTCTGCCAGCACAGCCCCCCATCCTGCTCTTAGGGCACAGCCTCACATCCAAAACTGCCCCAGGAACTGGTGACAAGCTGCAGGGATTCAGAAGTCACAGGCTGGATACTCCACACCTGGAGAAGAAATACTTTGGCTGGGTTAAACAAACTAGTTCAGCTCCTGAAAGTACTGTGGTTATTAGTAGCATAGGAATTCCTAGTGGAGTTATTTAGCAAGGTTGAAAGACAAGGTCAATGAAAGAACAAATGGCTTAGAAAGAAATGTTCTTTACAATTATCCAGCCAACATCACATGAAAACCTTGACTCATGTCTACCCTGCATGTAAACCCTTGGCATAAATGGTGTGGTTGCACATGTGAGAGCGAGCTGCTGGGCTGGGTAATTGCTCAAAACCATTCTGAAACTGAAGTTTCAGAGAGAACCTCTAACCCAAACCAGCAGAAAGACAAATGGAAATCTAGGAGCATTTTGTAATTAAATCTTTGGTATTATGCTGCAGGATTTCAATCCCCTTAATTGCCAAGCTAAATACTTGCCAATATGTATTGAAGTTTCCTTCACTCCTTTCAGAGTGCCTTGCTGTGATAAAGAGACCCAGCAAACCCACTCGGCTGTCATTCAGTGGGGAATAAAATACGCATTTTAAGAAACAGTGTTGTTCCTTGAGTATCAACACAGAGTGTGAAGAGCTGCAAGACTCCAAAAGATGTGCTTACTTACATGAGGCTGCACATCCAACAGGCAAACTTTGTTTTTAGCCAAAACTGATCGCACAGAGTCTAAGCTCGTGCCATAGTAGTTGTTCTTATACTCGCCATACTCGATAAACCTGCAGTAGAAGGTGGGGAAAAAAAATGGAATGACTTCCATTTTCCCCAAAAAAAAAAAAAAAACCAAAAACCCAAAACAACCTTATCAGTTTGTTTTATGAGATCTAATTCAGGAGAAAAAATATTTTACTTTACATGAGAGTTTTACCATGTTTTATAAAGGAAATGCTGTCAAGTACTTCAGCATGTCAATTTAAAGAAATCTTCTACTTTACCACTTTCAAATCAGTAACACCTGCTTGTGTTTCAGTTAAAGAGAAAAAAGTACTGTAGTCCAACAGCCCACTAATGTTTTCCATCACCTCTTTTTCTGAACTAATGCAATGTAATAAAACAGTGGATAAGCTAAACAATAGAAACTACTGAAATTTCATTGCACACTACAGACTATCCAAATTCTCTGTCTCAGAAGAGGAGGAGGAGCGACGATGGTGCTAATGGAACCAAGGCGGCTGGTTATGTGCTATAAAAGTGCAAGTGCTATTTGCCAAGAGAGCAAACCACAGTTTGAAGCTTCAATAAAACCCACAGCTTTGTGTCTAATACACTTTTGCCCTCTGAAACACTGGGGCAGAATTTCAAGCTACAGCATTTTACAGGCTGCTAGAGAACACGATGCTACCACTGTCTTCATTTTAGGTTAGTTTCTGGAGGGTTTGCAGGCAAAGGCTTCACTGTAGATCTCTAAATTCAAAAGCAGAGGAAGTGCCTGGTCTGAAAGAGAGCAGAACTATGCAAACATTGACTCAGGTATGTTTGCAGCACTTCCAGTCCCACCCCTACTCCCTACTCTTAGAGCCACAATGCTTTATTGCTATGATAGATGATGCTTTATTAAAAGAACGCTCCTCACACTGAACAGCTATAATTTCAGTGTCCTGAGGACCTGAAGTACTTGGAAGCTTAAAAACATTTCTGCTTGCACATATTGCTTTGCTGCTTTTTTTTTTTTT
>VWZE01012045.1:144782-155510 GCA_013396675.1 Eubucco bourcierii | reverse complement strand
TTTTTTTTTTTTTTTTTTTTACTTGGTGTTTTTGCCAGCTTCTTTGAACTGCTTATATATCAAGATGTTATTTTAACACATCTCCAAATCACTGCAACCTACATCCACACAGACTTATTACCCAAAATTACAAACAGCCCCATTTTATAACAAAGCCATTGTTTTAACAGTGCTTTCACTTAAAACCTCTTCGACCTACTTGTTATTCTGCACGTCTGTCTCAAACAAGTGCTTGGAAATGAAAATGTATTCGACACCATCGCTTTCTTGGCTTCTCCTTGGACGGGTAGTGTCTGCAGTTTCATTAAATGAAAAAAAAAAAAAAAAAAGGAAAGGAAAAAAAAAAGGAAAAGAAGCACAAAACAACATAATGCAAACCAGCTCAGGAAACAGTGAACAGCACACAAGCCTTGTGTAATACTCAGCGCGGCAGTTCCCTCACTTCTGATGGACATCAGGCTGCTCTGCATCTCATGGGCAGCACAGGAGCACATGACAGGCCTGAGTTTTAAAAGCATGTAGGAAAAGCAGGGAAAAGAAAGAAAAAAACCCAACCTACTGGACAATTATGGGATCATCATTTTTATTAACTAGTGGGAAAATCCAATAAAATGAGGACAGCTGAATAATAAAAGGGGCAGCAGTCCATAACAATTACCCAAGCCTCACCACTTGTTAAACTTATTAGCATATGAGACCATAAAGGGAAACAAAGCTCACCAACATGATTTATAAAATGTTCACTAACAAGGCTTGCACCTATGGCATGTGAAGCACGATAATAAAAAAATGAGGTGTGAATTTTATGTCTCAGTGCTTTTTCTGGCCATCAAAATGGAATTGCTCTTTCTTTCTGTAGCTTTGTAGTGTTTGCAGTTCTTATCACCAAGTACTAAGTATAAAGTTTGTGCTGATGAACAAAGCCTATTTGTGGGGTTGCCACTTGCACTTAAACCCATTCAGAAGTCCTGTTGAATCCCAGCTGTAGGTTATTGCATCACACACTGTCCATCTCATATCTTCAAACACAACCTGCTTGCAACGACACAACCTGAAGTGCCATTTGATAGCACACAGTCTTCTTAGGCTGCCACAAAGAGGGACATTCCCAAGATGAAAACCCCAGCTCTCCCTCCAAATCCTGACTTACTGAATTTCAGGGAGAGGGATTTCTTTATGTGTTTATTTCAAATTATAACCACAAATTTGGAAGAGAAAAGAGAGGAGGCAGCTTGATGAATACTGGCAATATTTAGAGACATATTTCTGGGCAAATGGTTGCATGTGCTTCAATGTGTTAAATATTTGGGAACATCTGGCTTTTCGTTGTTGTTGTTTTCAGTACCCAGCTGAAGCAAGTATGTACAAATGCAATTACTTGGCAAAACCAAATGTAATCTTTTTTTCTTTTTTTTTTCTACCTAATCCATTCATATATGTATAGAATAGGTTCATTCATATGTTTACAGAATGTCTGCACTTGCAATAAACCTGTGACAATATCTCCCATATTCAGAATGCTGGAACCATATAGAATAGAACCATAGAATGGTTTAGGTTGGAAGGGACCTTAAAGATCATCTGCCCGACATAGGCAGGGACACCTCCCTCTAGAAGAGGTCACTCAAGGCCTCATCTAACCTGGCCTTGCCAGGGAGGGAGCAGCCACAACCTCCCTGGGCAACCTGTGCCAGTGTCTCACCACCCTCGCTGTAAAGAACCCTTTCCTCAAGTACAAGCGTAAAGCAAACCAAGCAATGAAAGCCTAAAACTGTGAAGTCCTCCACATTAAAGAAAATCCCATAAAGTGTTGTAGAACTTAATACAGCACAATGCTGTTCAATGTTAGAAGAAATCACACTACTTGGTCAGGTGGAAAAGAAAAAAAAAAAAAATCCCCAAATCAACTTTTCTAAAGCTAATCAAAGGGATTTAATTAATTTATTGACCGGATTAAACTGTTTATCATCAGTCTTCATTTTTCAGGCAGTCTAATGTACCCAGGCTATTTTGCTGAAAGCAAGCATTGCTACCAGAGCATGTTTCACTGCTTTACAGCCAAATCCAGGGTGTTCTTCAGCTGAGTTTCGTTTACTAAACCTCACTGACATCAATCATGTTAAACTCTTACTAAAAGTCTACTGCAGTGCCTCTGAGCCAAAACCTCCTATCACTTTAATCAATGCTATTTAAAATACAACTGCAGCAGCACTTTTAAAAATTAGAAAAGTTATTTGGATGCCAAGCAGGCATTTAAAGACCCAGATTTGGAAGAGCCTTAAGATAATGCAATAACGAAGGATAATAATGAACACACAGCTTAAGGGGAAGAGAAGTGTGATTTTTACTTACGTGGCACTGTCACCCCGTAGTGCTGGGTGTCACTGATCAGCAATTTCCGTTTCAGTTCATTCAGTCCAACCCCAACAGGACCTGGAAGAAAAAAAAGAAACCAAACCTAATAAATCTGTGCTGTTTCCCAGCAGCCAGTTCTCCCTTGTCTTCTGGTCTAAGTGTTCTCAAAGATAAGGTACACAGCAGAGAGCCGTAACATACACTGGCTCGTAATAAGAGTCATTTGGAAACGCCTGTGGTTCCAGCCACTCCTGGAATACAGAGGCCTGACAAGTTTCAGGGGATGCAGCTTGCAGTTGCTCTACTCTGACTTTATTATTGAGGGAAAATCAACAAAAAACTTGACAGCAAAGCTCACTTTTTCTTCTACCATGACTACTCTCAATACCTATCTCCATCCTCAGAGCACGGACCCCTGAGCTCTCAAGTAAGGCTTTCCAGCACAGAATCTGGTTTGGCTATTCATTGTACCAGAATATCCTCAATTCCCAGACAAGAAGATTGCAGCTGGCATGCACAAGGTTCCCCCCACATCATCTGCACTCCATGTGTCAGCATGGCCTTTTCCTCACTCCCTCCAGCAGCCTGCACCAGACTCCCTTGAGGAGCATTGCTCCCACCTTCTCCCTCCACCCAGAGAGCACTGCTCCTTCCAGGTTGCAGTCAGAAATACCACCTGGCCACTGACTGCCTGTAGCTGTCACCAGCCACCTCGGCTGACTGGTCAAGGTGTCATCACCCAGTGAGAGCAAGAAAGGGCAGCACTCTCCAGGTCACAACCCATTTATGATGTTTGAGGTTCTTTGTTATCAATTCTCTTTTAAGTTATGCTTGTTTCCTGCACACTGTCCAAACTGCTCCAAAGCAAATGTTTCCTTCTTCATGCGGCTGCCAAAGAGACACCACTCTTGGAAAGACAGTGGCAGGAAGAAACAAAGACTGCATGGAATTTTTGTGACCCATCTCCTCCACCTCTACTGGAGCACTGCTATCTCAGAAGCTACTGCACAGACATTCCTCTTGGCTTTTGGGTTGTCCCTAATTCAGTCATTTTTCAATGGTGCTTTAAGTGTCAGTGAGGGCACTCTGTCCCATGAGGTCTCCAAGGTTCCGTGGACAATCACTGCCTGCCCCCAGGAGCCCTTCACGCTGGGCTCCAGGCTGCCTGGTCTTTTTCATGGTGGAGCCACAGTGTTGTGAGGGCAGCTCAGCTCTGCATCTCATGCAATTGTGATGGTGCAGTGGCTTCCCTTCCACAGAGCCAAGCCAACAGCGGAACACAGAGGACACTGAGTCATTGGAACTGTATCCTAAATGCTACAGGGTTAATATGTGTGGTTTTAAGGAAAAATTCTGTCCCTTCTAGTAAAAGTGACATATCTATGCATGCAGTGCTTCTTAACAGAGACAGCATTAGACATTAGAAATACAAAACCTAACAAACACTTTAATGAAGCAGTGATGCATTGCTTAATTACCCATGAGAGACTGGTGCTTCAGCACCTTCAGGTGCCTACTTGTAAAAACTGCTAACTGTCCTCTCTGGTGTTAGAAGCACACAATGATGAAAAGCAAACACTTATTACTTTTCTGCTACCCCCAGACTGTGGTCCCTCTGTAAAACTCTACAGTTTCCTGCACTTATAATTTTTTAGCTGTTTACATAAGTCAAACACACGTCTGTGTTTCAAGCCACATCTCTGACCTGCCAGTAAATCAGCGCATCAGTATGTATAAATGTTTATTTAATATGGTGCACAGCAGCCTCTACTGGTGCATGTCTGCAGAGGAGAGCAACGTGTGATGAAGATAATGGCACTGCTTTTGTAAAAAGCATCCTTTTGTTTAAAAAAATAAAAGAGTTTATCTACTTAATGCAAATAAAGATGTTAAAAAGGGAAATTAATTAAAATTCACAATACATCCTGGAGAAGGAGAATGAAATGAGTGGAATCCAAAATTAAAAAAAAAAAAAATAAAAATTGCATTCCTTTCCAGCAAGACATCTTTTCCAGCAAATCTACACAGACATAATTTCCTCAGTCTACATGATGTCAAATCAACAATATGCTCTTAGCTCTAGTTATAGATAAAGAATCCAGGCCTTGCTACCTGTGATAGATGTTCTGGAAACTTAGATCACATGTCTTCCCAGACCACAACCTGACTGTTACTCTCTTGCCCCTTAAATAATCTTTAAGTGGAAGGAGTGGAAGGTGTGGATTCTTCTTTGTCAATGCTGCCTTTGCAAAGTTCTCCACGCTGCAGCACACGGGTGCTGAAGGTCAATTTCTACTTAGCACCACCACTCAGTGTGCTCATTTCCACACTACATCTCCACAGTGTAATGCAAACTTCTATTCTGAGCTGTCTTTTCATGTTGATGCAGCATAGAAAGATGCCAGCTTCTAACAAGTATGAATCTGAACACAATTTGGACTCAAGAAACCTTCCTGTATACACCTCTGGTGCTTGCTTCCAACACTGCCCACTTAAGATAGGTGCATCACCACGGGTGACTGCAGCACCTGAAATGCTTTGCATGCCTCTGGTGAGAACCCTGAAGGCACATCTCAGTGTTCATCTTGTGGCATGTGTGCTCATGATTTGGCAGTGCTGACCTTGCTTTGCCTTAGCACTGCCCTTCAGAAAGCCCTGACTGAGAGGGCACTGCTCCATGTAAACTTCGAGTGTGTGCCACATCTGCTCTGACTCTTTGGAAGGAGAATGTGTGCTACTCTGCCCTCACAATTTCTGAAGCAGAGCCTCTGCGAGCAGGACTTGGAGTCTCCTTCTCTGGAGATGTTCAAGTTCCACCTGGATGTGTTCCTGTGCAGCCTGCCCTATGTGATGCTGCTTTGAGAGGGGGTTGGACTCGATCTCCAGAGGTCCCTTCCAAGCCCTAACATTCTGTGATTCTGTGATTCCGTGACTGTTGCCTCGTTAATGGAAATATGTGGTTGCCAGGCACGCAGGATCTCTGTGATTCTGTGATCATCAATATTCAGCTGTGCCCTGGCCCTACCCCAGCTGTTTGCTCAGGCAGGAGGGTCTTGTGAACAAGTCTTATGAGGAGCAGCTGAGGAAACTGGGGTTGTTTAGTCTGAAGCAAAGGAGGCTGAGGGTAGACCTTCTCATACTCTACAACTCTCTGAAAGGAACCAATAGGACAGGAGGAAAAGGCATCAAGTTTCACTAGGAGAGGTTTTGGTTAAACATTAGGAAAAACTTCTGCACCAAATGGGTTATCAAAAACTGGAACAGGCTGCTCAGGGAAGTGGTTGAATCACCATCCCTGAAGGGATTTAAAAGCTGTCTAGACACAGCACTTACAGATATGGTGTAGTTGTGGCCCTGGTAGAGTTAGATAATGGTTGGACTTGATGATTTTAGAGGTCTTTTCCAACCATGGCGATTCTGTAAAATGAAAATTCAAGTGTCCAAATAATGTGTTTCATATTAAATTATTCTGTGTTTGCCTGACAGGGCTGCAAGGTATCAGACTTAGCATGCAGGCTAATATTTGTGAAGGCAGAAAGACTTCAAGGATTCGTTGGCAGCCTGGGAAGAGTAATTTACCAGAAGATAACTGGTGACATCGTTTTGAATAATTTTGGTTTTAGCAGACATATTCACAACACCTAAAAGTGTAGCAGGAGCTTCTGCTTCAAATGATCTGCTGCTTTAGCCCCAGGGATGTGGGGGACTTAATTCATGAGTCTACATATGCAGACAAAGTAAAACCTCCACAAACTAATACATCTAACTGAATCTGAGACCAGTGCATCTCATGCTGCAGTGCTAAAAAATACTGAGTGTGCAATCTGGATTCTGTAATTTAGGCTAACCTTGTTGAAAAGGAAACCAAAAGAAATTTCCATTTCAAAGTTGTCAAAAGAGCAAAACCAAACCTAAAAAACAAATAAGAATCTGCCAGCAGTAAAAGCTCATCATGACACATAGCTGAGGACAGGAGGTTCCACCTCAGCACAAGGGGAAACTTCCATGTAAGGGTCACAGAGCACTGGCACAGGCTCCCCAGAGGGGTTGTGGAGTCTCCTTCTCTGGAGACTTTTTCAAGGCCTGTCTGGATGTGTTCCTGTGTGACCTGAGCTAGATTATGGTCCTGCTCTGGCAGGGGGTTTGGACTGGATGATCTCTTTGGGTGCCTTCCAACCCCTAACATCCTGTGATCACACAACAGACATTTAGTGCCCCCACCAATGACAGCTGGGAGTTAATTACCTGTTCCTTTGTCTCCTAACATCCAAATCACATTTGACTGATCACATTGAATGCTGCCACTGGCACACAAAAAGATTCTTCCATGTGTTTGCTTCTCCCCTACCTGCATTGCTTAGCTCTGCTAGTTTTTCCACATTTTGCCCAAGACGTTTTTATGGTATTGGCCAGACGTGAGCCGCTCTTAATATCCAGAGAAAAAAAAAAAAAACCATTAGAATTATTGAAGCCTGCAATAAATTTCTGAACTGCTTTTGTTACTGAGTAAGCACACTTTCTTCATTTGATTTATTACAACAAAAATCAAACGAAAATCTCTAGGTATTCCTCAGATCAGACGTATGCAATTTGTTAGAAAAAGCCAAGTTATCACACTTGTGCACTGCACTCTGTTGATGTAACTGTAAAGTCATCTCACCCATGTTATTACTTGTTGTATATAGCCCACGATCTCAGAGTGATCACACTAGTAGGTGGCTGAATTTTGGTTGCTGGCGAGTGACAAAACTGTTTATTAAAAACTAAATTTAACGTTCCCTTGGATATGAGCGATATGGAAACACAGCTACTCAACAGTTCATAACAGCCCCTGACAGAGGGTCATATTTCTTTGCTCTGCTGCTTTCAGAATGGAGGAAACTTTCCTAATGAACCATCAGCCTCTGTGCTACTGGCAGAGGGAAAAATAAGCAATGAGACCTTATGCATTGGTAGGAATGGTTCCTCATCACTCACTGGTATCCCATGGGCTACCTCTGAAAAATCCAAGATGATGTACTTTTGGCGGGGGGAAGACAGAGCAATGCATTTTGACTAGACAGTAAAACGCTGTGGGGAAGCCACGGCAGTGTCAGGCTACAGAAGAACAGAAAGCTGACTAAAGGTGGCTATTGGAATGGGCTGCCCAGGGAGGTGGTGGAGTCGCCATCCCTGGAGGTGTTCAAGAAAAGACTGAATGGGGCACTTAGTGCCATGGTCTAGTTGATTGGATAGGGCTGGGTGACAGGTTGGACTGGATGAGCTTGGAGGTCTCTTCCAACCTGGTTGATTCTATGATTCTATGATCTTGAGTCTTTTGCAGCTATATTTACATCTATTCTTGGTCAGCAGAAGTCCACCTCCCAGGTACCTTTTTGTTTACTTGTCTGTTTATTTATTCTAACACAGCAGATGGTTTTGTTTCTTTCCACTTACATGTTCTGTCTGACCTGTGAGAAGCTGAGGGAATTGGGCTTGTCTAGCTTGGAGTTTCTTCAGGGGACCACCAGCACCCTTCTGATACCCACTGAAAAGACGAAGCCTGCCTCTTCACTGAAGCGTGAGGTGGGAATACAGGAGAAGGCAGACCGGGAAAACAGGTTCCCAAAGTTGCTGTCATCTTCAGCCTGCTCTGAATTCAGTTTTAATGCTGCTGAGTGGGAGGCTGGACCAGATAACATTGCAAGACCCCATCCACTCAAAACGATGTTGCGGTAGGCCCTGTGCTAATCAGCTGTCCTCTGTTTGACCGGCTGAAGAACAACGCAAGCCACTTACCAACCAGAACTACAAGCCTGTACTTGTCATTAGGCTGCCGTCTATACTTTGCAACTTCTTCATAGGTTGGGATGTCTGCTGTGTCGTACTGATCGCTCTTCTTGCACTCATACATGGACTTGTTTGTTTTTTTGTCTTTTCTGCTAAGACGGAAGCTTCTTCTAAAACCAGCTGCAATAAGAACAGGGTTGGATTTTTCTTCAAAGCAAGGAAAGCAATCTTCTCAAAACATTTGAAAACAGTCCCTTCCAAACAATCCAGGATTGGTGCATGAAATAATAATAATAATAATAATGATAATAATGATAATAATAATGATGATGGTGCTGATAATAATAATAATAATAATAATAATAATAATAATAATAATAATAATAATAATAATAATAATAATAATTATAATAATAATTTTGCCACAGTTTTAACCTACATCAGGTGGCTATTTAAACTGCAGAATGAAAATTACAAATGCAATCCTAACAGTTGCAACCCAAGCTGCTCAATGGAATTGCTATAAGTCGTTAGCATGTTTGAGTAGCTTGCACATTAGTGTGTGTGCACAGGGAAACCCATGCGGGCTACACACTCATATCACACTTCATGCATCCCTGTGGCACGCACACATCCAATATGACATATGGCAGAAACACATTCTGATGGCTGAAAGGGTTAACAAAAACTAATCCTGGAACTATTTTTTTGTGCTTAACTCCAGGATGAGAGTATAAAATAAGTGCTCCAAACCTTGCCCAAAGTTGTTTAAAAGTAAACCCAAATACTGTTAGTTACATTCCCAAACAATTTGAAACAACTTAGCCAACACAGTACCCATATTACAGATGTGTTAGCAAGAAACTGAAGTTTAAGAGCCCTATTAGACTTGCATTTGCGATTGCATCAGCAGTGTGACATTTCCAGTGCTTATCCAGAAGACTGGAAACATCACACAGCTCTTAAGAGCACTCTGAGGATGTCTTCGTAGGCATTTCCAGGCAGAAGACCACAAAACTCCTTCTACACTATGTTAAAAAGTAATTAATTCTTCTGTTATTGATTACCTTACATATTCCGAATAAATCATTTACATGATATTGATATTACACTTTCCTGGTATCTCTGTGGTACCGCTAGAAAGAACTGCAAGATTCCAGAAGGAACTATAGGAAGGACTACAAAAAAGGACTGCAAAGCTGAGTTCATGATTTGGGAGCAATACAGTGAACCACAAACTACATTTCAGAGACTTGAAAAATCCCAGCACCTTTGCCCAGAACATTTCACAGGACAGTAAACATATCTAAACTTGTGCAGACCCCAGATTTCTCACTGGTATGATTTCATAAACTTCACAGTGCCACAGTATCACAGTATCACCAGGATTGGAAGAGACCTCAAAGATCATCAAGTCCAACCCATCACCACAGACCTCAAGACTAGATCATGGCACCAAGTACCATGTCCAAACATGCCTTGAACACCTCCAGGGACGGTGACTCCACCACCTCCCTGGGCAGCCCATTCCAGCAGTCAATGACTCTCTCAGTCAAGAACTTTCTCCTCACCTCCAGCCTAAACTTCCCCTGGCACAGCTTGAGACTGTGTCCTCTTGTTCTGGTGCTGCTTGCCTGAGAGAAGAAAGCAACCTCCCCCTGGCTACAACCACCCTTCAGGTAGTTGTAGACAGCAAGAAGGTCCCCCCTGAGCCTCCTCTTCTCCAGGCTAAACAATCCCAGCTCCTTCAGCCTCACTTCATAGGGCTGGTAATAGCACTGATGTTTAGATTTTTGTGAGGTAATCATAGCACAGTTTTTTCATCAAGGGTACTATCTGGATGGACAAGGGAAGTGATTCTCCTGCCCTGCTTTGCTTGGGTGAGACCCCACCTGCAGTACTGCATCCGGTTCTGATGTTGCCAGCACAAGAGGACATGGAACTGCTGTAGTGGGTCTGGAGGTGGCCAGGAAGATGATCAGAGAACTGAAGCATCTCCCCTGTGAGGATGGGTGGAGAGCTGGGGCTCTTCAGCCTGGAGAAAAGGCGGCTCTGGGGGACCTTAGAGCAGCCTGCCAGTACCTTAACGGGGCCTGCAAGAAAGCTGGGAAGGGACTTTTCACAAGGGCTTGTAGTGATAGGGTGAGAGGGAATGGATTGAAGCTTGAGGAGGGCAGATTTAAACTGGAGATTAGGAAGAAATTCTTTGCAGTGAGGATGATGAGACACTGGAACAGGTTGCCCAGAGGGGCTGTGGATGCCTCCTCCCTGGAGGCGTCCAAGGTTGGATGAGGCCTTGAGCACTCTGGGCTGGTGGGAGGTGCTCCTGCCCACGGCAGGGGGATGGAACTGGATGATCTTTAAGGTCGCTTCCAACCCAAACCATTTTATGATACTATGAATCATAAAATCATGCTTTACAGTGAGGGTGGTGAGACACTGGAAGAAGTCAACCAGGGAGGTTGTGTCTGCTCCCTCCCTGGAGGTGTTCAAGGCCAGGTTGGATGAGGCCTTGAGCACTCTGGGCTGGTGGGAGGTGCTCCTGCCCACGGCAGGGGGATGGAACTGGATGATCTTTAAGGTCGCTTCCAACCCAAACCATTT
>VWZE01012045.1:99027-137966 GCA_013396675.1 Eubucco bourcierii | reverse complement strand
TGGTTTTTTTTTTTTTTTCCCTTTTTTTTTTTTTTTTGGGGTAAATTATACATTATCAGACTTTAGCTTTAAGTTTTGGCTCACTGGATTAGACAGAAAGGTTTTTGATCAAAAACACATCCTCTCATTTGATGTAAAATAGCTATAATGTGTATTTTTACATGCCAGAGGCCCTTTGATCAAAAATATGAGCTGCAATTTCTAATGCCTTTATAAACAAAGGCCTCTAAAGTTAAAAAGACCCAAGAAACAGAAGAGATCAGCTGCTATGGCTTTAACAGACGCTGCGAGGGTAACGGTAACCGGCTACACTCGGAGGGAAAAGGCTAAAGGTGATACTACATGGATGAACTTTCTACCATCTCAGAGAAACACTTTGTTAGTATTAATTAGAAATGCAAGGCCTCTCACAGTCATGTAATTAAGTCAGAAGCATCCCCACAGCCCAGCCCACTCAAGTTTTGCCGATAGCATTTTATGATACTACTTTTCTATGCAGAGAAGTGGAAGGGAGAAGAGGCAGTTTAAAACAGTTGGAATTATTGATCTTTACATGAAGCAGCAAGGAATAATCTGGTATTTTTATCTACCTGAAAGATGATTTTGGTGGCAATATAATAGCATTCTATGTATAACAGCTCTTAGAAATGTTGGACTATATACAATTTAATTCTAAACACATGTTCTCTAAATAAAATCATTGGGCTATGCAGGGAAACTTTTGTACATGTACCTTCAATTTCCTCTGAGAAGCACAAAGGAAAAATAGGAAAGGAAATCATTAAACAGAGTGAAAACACAACTTGAGAAAGAAAAGTTAAATTGAAGAAGAAAAATGCACCTACCACACTCAATCGCTTCCTCATCTTAGAACAGCCAAAAAAGCAAAGTATTATTGTTTAATACTTCATTAACAGGGGAAAAAAAATGGCACTTTGTAAGCTACTCTAAAATCCCTTTACAGGACCTATTATATTGAGGCATATACCAATGTAACAGCACCAAGTTTAATTCACATTTAACTTCACTGTTAGAAAATAACCTAAAAAGACATTGAACTATTCTGTGCCCTTAAAATTCCCTGCTGTTTCTCCCACTGTTTATTTAGTAGCAATCATCTTATCCAGCTGTCCTGCAAAAAAAAAAATCACTTTGGTGTTACAAGCAAAGTTCATTAACTACATTAAATTAGTCTTAACCTAGAATTTCTAAGAATCCATGAACATCAACTCAGTATTTTTCTGCACTTACAGTAACAGCCACTACTGCCCTTGGAGCTGAGGTTTTCAGAGTTCATTTTTTTGTTTGTTTTTTTTTTTTTTTTTAATGTCTACAGTTGAAGCTGGAAAGAATTTATCTGCTCTTGCCATTTTCTCTCTATTATCCTAATATAGTAGATTGGCTTAAGACTTTCTGCTTGCCTATAGTAAGTCAGTACGTTTCTGCCTCCTTGATAGTGGAAAACATGGATTTTTGCAATCATTTTTGGGATTTCACAGGAAGGCAGGAAAAATATAATCCCCAAAGGCCAGGTTGACAGAAACCCCAAGGATCATCTAGTCTAGCCTTTCTAGGTACTTGTGTAGTTGGAATGAGATGGCTCAGCACCCTGTCAAGCTGAGTCCTAAAGCTGTCCAGTGTAGAGAAATCCACTGCTTCCCCTGGGAGATGATTCCAATATCCAGCTGTTCTCACAGGGAAAATTTGTCTTCTGGATTCCAATGGGAATGTCCCCAGGAGTAACTTGTGCCCACCAACCTTTCTCTTTTCCATGTGGCTCCTTTATGTGGATCTGGTCCCTGCTAAGCCTTCTTTTCTCAAGGCAGAACAAACCCAGTTCTCCCAGCCTGTCCTCATATGAATAACGAATTTTCTCTGAAAGATACTCTATAACAAGGTCTAGATTTGTAGAGAGATTTTTACCATCTACATCTCCTTCACACTTCCTTTGGCATCTGGATGAGTAAATTCTTCACTTTCATAGAAATATTTCTAAGAGGTATTTACAACCTTTCTGATGTACCAAACAAAGGCTGAGTCAAAACCCTCCTGCCTATTCAACTGCATGGAAGAGTTCTTCCCATTTCACGTCATAAAATATATACAGTCTTTTTTTTTTTTTTTTGCTTTGCAGAATCAACAATACTATTTTGGTATCTTTGGTGCTTTTTTTTTTCTCTCACACTGATGCTTTGAAGTATTGATTTGGAAGATTTCTCTTAACCCTATTTAAAGTTGATGTCTACACTTGAGGTGACCCAATGGTTTTAGAAGGCTGGAAACCTCTCGAAGGTGGTTGACCACATCTGGTGCCTTAAAAGTATGACGACAGTTTTGTGAGTTGAGACTGAAAGTGTTGGATCCTTTTTTCTTCTCCTGACCTTGGCTCATGGTTCTCAAGAGCTCATGGCTCTTGAAGTGACGAATGCCCTAAAGCTGGACCTAGGATGCCAGGCTGCCTTCCAGATACTATTTCTTCACCCTTCTCTGTGCTGAGAAACCTCTTACGCTTCCTGGTACGTCTGACAAGTTTCTGTGTTTCTGTTTCCATGACTTTCAGTAGGCTACTCCTGCTAGAAATAAATCAAATACATCAACATTCCCCAGTGAGCCATCTGACCCCAGAGAGCACAAGCCAAAACGTCAACAAGCTGAGGATTAAGACTGAAATAAATTGGGGAGTTCTGAACTTTTTTGTGTGTTGTTAAAAACCTTTGTTCTTAATACTGCTCTTGGCTTTCTTGAGGTACTCCTGAGGCTGAAGATAACAGTCTAAAATTAAAAGATGGGGGACATCAGTGGGTCTTCATAGCTTAATGCATCTGTAAAAGAGTCATCAACATGTAGCTTCCAATTTGAACTTTACCAGGAATTTTATTAGGGCTAGTGCCTGTCCTCAGTAAAGCCAGAGGGTATTTGCCAGGAAACTTTGTACTATGATTCACCACTAACTAATACAGCTCTGTGTGTTTGAAGGAGTTGGGCCCATGCAGCAGATACATTCCTGAAGTTCTCAAGTTTAGAGACATGGAAAATTGGTGTAGATTTCAGGTTAATATAGTTTCACTAAAGCGAGGTTGCATGAGAAAGGAAATAGAGATGTTTGTCTGGAAGGAACAAATAGGAGACTAAAAGATGACAGAGAATAAAGAGGAGGAAATTGTATGGGAAGTGAGAAAATAAAAGCAGGGACAACATTTTAAAAAGCAACCAACCAACCAACCCATAAGGCAACATGGAACAAATAAAACACTGAGAAAAGAAGATCAATTAAATGTAGCGCAGTAAGAAGGGAAAGGAAAGTAGAAAGAAAATAGTCATGGAACAGGTTTATGAAACAACAGCTGAGCAGAACCAAGACATAAATGGAAAAAAAAAATTAAATAGGAAAGACAAGCACAATGGCAGCTTAGGAAGTAGGAGATTTTATTCATTTTAGAAAGATTTCAGCAGAGCCAATATGCTAAACTATAACAACGCAAACCAATATTGCACATACTGTATTTTTATATCTAACTGAAATATATTAAGACTTGGTTTTGGGGGCCTCATCTAAATCATATTCCCTATGTAGTTCAAAACCAGTGCCACTCCAGGAACTTCCTCAAGTCTTTGGAACAGTCCAGCACCAGATCAAAAGTTTAAGCTTTTGCTGACTTTCCTTCAACAACATTTCCATCAAAGAAACTGGCTGAAATATTTCTCAATCTAAAATTAGACCCAGCAGCTCTGTTCTCTTTCCTTACAAGTTACATTATCCTTTAAACTCTATTTCACTCTTGTAAGCAAGAAATTGTGACATACAACAGCCTGCACCATAGTGAATATATTAGACACTCCTGAATTTTTGGTGATGAACAGCCCCACACAGCAATCAACGTTTATACTCTTTTGCAGGTTTCTGTTATAGAGAGTTCTGTAGATTGAACAATACATACATGCTCATGCTACAGGAAACTTAAGGTGATCTAATTTAATCTCTCATAACATCATCAGATAACAGTATCTCTACCAAGATAATTTGGAAAATGAAGAAGGATAGTCTTGCAGAGAAGGACAGAGCAAGAGTTTATGAGATCCATTTCCACTTCTGTTTCATGCGACCTTGACTCAAATGTGATCCAGCTTCAGGTTTCCTTATTTTCTCTGTAGTAGCAGGAAGTTAGCATTTGTAAGGAGAGGAGAATTCTGAACAGAGATGCTAATGTGCTAATTTAACTGGTTTATTTTGTTGTTTTTACTCTTAACTACCTACAGGTGGGCAATCAAGTTTCAAATACGAACACAGAAAAACACTGAGGAGAAAGGCTGAGTTAAAGTTGTGCAGCAATTATAGCCAGCAAGAGAGTCCCACTATGCACTTATCCTAAATGCACTTATCCTAAATGTTTGGTCTTCAAATACAAGTGGTACAAAGTGTTCATTCTTTTAGCCTGTTTAAATTCTTTTGTTGGCAGAACACAATCTTCAATTCACAAGACACTCATCTGTGGATAAACTGGGTTACATCTTGTTTGAATGAACACCATTTGGCTGCAGTTAAATATTTCCTCTTGCTCATACAATGCCAATCACATATGGTAAATCAAAATTGAAAGTAAAATGGGTTTTAAGCCCTAGAAAAATGACATGATGATGGCTTTGCCACAGTGAGTATTTACAAGGAGCATTAAATATGCAGGCCAAATGTAGTTTCATGGAAAAGCCATCCCTGAACAGCTCTGTCGTGTATGCTGCACACACATACATATTTATATATAACTATACACATACACATATGCATGCACTGCACAAGTTAACAGAAGTTACAGGCTATGCTGGTCTAAAATATAAAGTTACCAGTAATTTTCATACCAGAGACAACACACACAGAACTTAAGAATAAACAAAGTAACCGCTGTGAAAGCAAAATCATGCTGAAGGAGTATGTCATGGCTGATTAGTGCAGTTTGTGATAACTGCAGAACAATGAGTTCATTCTTATTCCAAAAAATGTACTTTTTTTCCCCCCTCCCCTCCCCTCAAAAACCCCAGGTGATCAGAGTTTTATCTACAAATTAAAGTAACATACAAATGCAGGCATGGCTGTGATTTGGGTGATGACTATCACAGTCATAGCGTGAGAAGTTAACAGACTGGAAGCTATAAAACAAATGAGTTCTTCCCTGCATTGAGTCTCATGTCACTCCTATCTGGGCCAGGATGCAGCAAGAGGAGAGCTTACAGAACTAACTCTGGCTCCCAAACCGTGCCCAAGCTAAGGTGGACCTCCTAAAGCCAGGAATACCATCAAGCATTATTGAGGAACACCAGGTGAGCAGGTTTCTGTGGAGCTGGCATTCAGTGGTGGCTCACAAGCTCAACACACCAAAGCTGATTGCATGCAGCCAGACAAACCTCTACCATGCCCCCACCGTGCCCCACAGAGCTCCCTCCCACCCCACACCAGGGATACTGCACGTGGAGGATTAGTCCTACTCATACACTCTCATGCAACTCTGGTCCTTTATGTTGTGGGTTTAAAGAGCTGACAGAGTGAAGTTCTCAAATGAATTGGAGAAAAAACAGAATTGTATTTGGGGAGAGTGCTACAGACAGAAATTACAAAGCAGATGCATAAGCCATTAGCAAACCCCCTGAATTTTCCCCCAACCCAAAACTAAATCTACAATCCCCAGTGCTCCAGTCCTCCCCCCTCCATGCCACTGCCATCCTCCAGAGGCCTAAGCACAGCCTCTGGAGGCCCCAAACAAGACCTATCCTTACATGTTTATCCTGATAAGGGAGCTCCTGCCTGGCACAAGGCTGGAGGGGGAGGAAAGGAGAACAAGATGGCCTTGCCCTGAGCTTATGAAGAGATAGTAGAATTATGGGATTCAATAACAAACTTCCAGTCCCCAGAGGACTCTTTAACCTTATAGTTCCCAACCTGGGACACTTTGTTTCCATTCCATTTTCCTGCTTTGTTTTCTGTGCTGCTTTCTCTTATAATTTTCTCAGAGAATTCCTGCATGACACTGCTTTTTGCTGAGAAGTTGTTGCCAGCAAGTACTGAGAAAGACACTGAAAATGCTTGAGAGGTTGCTTGTCCCTCCAGCACTTCTGCAGTACCCCAGAGCCTGGGAACTAACACTCTCCATCTTATCAGCACATCTGACTGCCACTTATCTCATGCTTTTGAAACGTACCAAATATTAACATTGGAGTTATTGAGGATTTCTACCAATAATAACTTCTTCTTTTTTTTTTTTCCTGAAAAAGCAATTTTTGAAATCACCATTTCAAAGACTTAACAAAACAAACAAACAGAACCAAGCACCAACTGAATTAGAGTCCAGAGTGACTACAGCAATGCTCTTGCTTAGTACTGTTGCGTTCATCTAATCATTTCAAAACCCATTCTCAGTGCTTCAGTGGGGTTTTGCCTAATGAGTTTATGGATAGCTTTTGTCCATCTGTTCTTCTATTGCCCTTTTGCAATACTTGCTCCTTTTTTTTTTTTTTTTTCCCCCCACCCTCAATATGGAATTTCACTTTCCTGCTTTTGTCTTTATTCCTACTTTTCCCACATCTTCCTCTCAATGTAAAACCATCTCCTGGCAGTGAAGGCTTCACCTATGTTATCAGTTTCTTTCCTACCTTCCTCTCAGGTAACATCAAATAAGTATTTCATACTTACTCCTGCACATCCTGCATTTGCAGGTGTGATTTCACCTCCCTTTCCACATGGAGTGTAGACTGTTTTGCCCCGTCCTGCAGTGCACACATGTCAGGTTAGAGGTTTTGTTTTCTCTTTGACTGGTGCAAGATGAGACTGATTCTATTGTGTCTTTCAAGAAAATAGCTAAAAGCTGGGAGAGGTACGTGTATGGATCTTGCACAGAGCTAAAACATTTACTTGTACTTGCATTCACTTTACACACAGACACAATTAAACACTTGGCTATTAAAGTCAAAGTGAGAATTGGCATTTCCATTATAAACCAATCCTTTTAATAATTCAGAACTACACTGGGTTTTTGAGTTGGTTTTTGGCTTTGCTTTATTCTGGTGTAGATAATTCTTGCTGGAGAAGTTCAGTTGAAAGGATTGTCTCCTCTCTTTCCTCACTATGTGCATACATACAAGCATCACCAAAAAGGGCCACTTCTATTTTGCTTCCAAATGTATGACACACAAACACATGCACAGACAAGCAGCTTTACACAACACACACTGCTGTGCTGGAAAGGCTGAAAAATTCACCATGCAAAATAGAAAGAAGACTTCCCAAAAGTATCCAGTCTAGCTCCTTCCAGGTTTTGAACTGTATTTAATCATCAAAGCAAATCCTGATGGGTGTTAATGTTACTGGGGATACAGTTATTGACTGTTACAGTGAGCTCTTTTTCTAGACATGACAATCCTTCCTGCTTCCAGAACTGGCTTGAGAAGACAGGAAAGAAGGAAGTTGTAGGATACTTCTCACATATTATATGATTTTAACTGATTTTTAGATTATTTTTCAAGTAGAAGGACCTTATCACTCTCAAAGCCCCATCTAAGAAAGCAGGGCTGACTCACGTTTGCTAGACAGAAACTAGAATGTTTCTCCCTAGAGAAAGCAAGGGCACACACCCATGTTTCTTCCTCACTACAAAATGTGGGATCTGTGGAATGAGTTGACTGACATCTATGACCTGTCAGGAAAGGGAGTTGTTAGCAGCTCTGTCAAAGTTAACAGGTTTTGGGGTTTGGGAAGCTACAAGATTATCAGCTGGCAAATGGCCCTTTCCTACCAAACTAAAGAAATTCAGTAACCTCACAAAACACAACTAGTTCAGGAAGATCTACAGAGCATCAGTTTCAAGACTGGGCAACCCTTTATCAAGCTGGAGGCTTTCAATACAGGATTAAAACAGAATCAGACTAAATCAGGTAGTACCAATTTTGCACTTCACAGAATTGTTTTGGTTGGAAGAGACCTTTAGGATCATCAAGTCGAACGATTAACCTAACACTGCCAAGTCACCATTAAACCACATCCCTCAGCATCACATCTATATATCTTTTTAATACTACCACTTCCCTGGGCAGCCTGTTCCAATGCTTGACAAGCCTTTCAGTGAAGAGGTTTTTTTTTTCCCCAGCACAACTCAAAGCCATTTCCCGTTGTTCTAAGACTTGTTCCTTGGGAGAAGAGATCAACATACAGCTTGCTACAACTTGCTTTCAGGGAGTTCTGGAGTGTGAGGTCTCCCCTGAGCCTACTTTTCTCCAGGCTAAACAACTCCAGTTTCCTCAGCCACTCCTCATAAGACCTGTTCAGCTTCATTGCCTTTCTCTGGAACTGTTCCAGTATCTCAATGTCCTTCTTGGAGCGAAGGGCCCAAAGCTGAACATAGTACTCAAGGTGTGGCCTCACCAGTGCTATGTATGGGACACACACACACACAATCACCTTCTGGTGCTGCTGGACACACTGTTCCTGATACAGGCCAGGATGCTGTTGGATATCTTGGCCACCTGGGCACACTGCTGGCTCATGTTCAGCCAGCTATTAACCAGCACCCTCACGTCTTTCTCTAGCAGGCAGCTTTTCAGCCACTCAGCCTCAAGCCTGGAGCATTCCTGGGGTTATTGTGATCCAAGTGCAGGACACAGCACTTGGTCTTCCTGAATGTCACACTACTGGCCTCAGCCACTGATCCAGCCTGTCCAAATCCCTCTGAAGAACCTTTCTACCCTCAAGCATACCAACACTCCTGCCAAATCTGGTGTCTGCAAACTTGCTGGGGGTGCTTCAATCCCCTCACATCCAGATCATCGATAGAGATGTTGAACAAAACTGGCACCAGTACTGAGCCATGAAGAACATCATTTGTGGCTGCCTTCCATTCCCCACCACATTTTGGGCCCAGCCATTCAGGCAGCTGTTTATCCAGCTCATCCAAGACATAAGCTTTGGCAAGGTGGTTGTACAAACACAGAAACAGCCTCCACTTCTGACAGCTTCGCTGCTGCACTTGACATGGTGAGAAGCTGCCCGGCGTTAGAAGGATGACAAAGGCAGAGTTCCCCAGCTTACATGGAATACCCTTAAAAAGCCAAGCAAGTGCAAAGTTTTCCTGAGAGCAATTCGAGGTTAAGTCCTAGTCACAACAGTTTTTCTCTAGCTGAATCCTGGTCCTTCAAATGCCTCCTCTGTGAAGGAGCTGAATTTTTCCTTCCAGCTCTAAACCCATGTTTAGTCTTTGTAGAAAGGTATGGACCTCTACTCAGAACAGCACTTCTTCTCTTCCCATGGACATCAGGCAAATTGTCACAAGATATGGGGGTGAGACAAAATGACAAACCTAGAAGCCTTCTGCACTCTTTCCTTGTTCAAAAGGCACCACTGCCTTCTAGATGGCATTTAGCTGGACCCTGCTTTGTTTAAAGAGAGTCTAAAGGAGAACAGTAACAGAGACACTGCTTGACCTTAAGGTTTTGTCACGTTTTGAAAGAAAGAGGAGGAAAAGAGAAGTTCTCCCTTATTTAAGCTAGTTAAGGCAAAGTTAGTGGAAACAGCAGACAACCAATAGCAGACTTTGTACTGTGGGTCTTATTTGGGTTGTCATTTTGGCAATTTCCAATCAAATTCAGGCTGCCTATTCAGAAGGGTGAAGTGCATCTTGTCAAGACTTTCACTTGAAGGTCACTAAAAAGATGCAGTCCATAACAACAGGAATCATGCAGTGTTGCTGCAGCAGGTGATTTACCTCTTCAAAAGCACCAATGCCACCTCAATTGAAGGCTCTTGTTGAGGGTATTATCCATATTCAAGAACATATTATCCATATTCAAGAGAGAAACTGCTATACCCTGGGAACAGACACTTTTTCCAAAACTGGGGCAGAGCAACTTGACCTAGAACCTAGAAAAACAATGGATTTACTACAAGCTGGAGGAGGCTCCTCTTTGTTTTTAAGATCTATGTAAGTTAGAGAAGCTATAGTGCAATCATATAGTCTGTTATTGTAATTACCAAACTAATCAGGGGGGTTGGATTTAACAGTAGCATTAGGGCACACCATCAAATAGTGAAATGGAATGAAAGATAGAAAAATGCAGACTATTAGAAAACTAACAGTAATGGTCAAGCTTTGGAACACAAAAGCCACAGCAAGGAGTTAGGAAAACTGCAATAAGAAACCTCAGTGAGAAGTTTTAAAGTTAAAAGCATTTAGTTTTGCACTTAGTGTGCCAGCAACCACTGCTTGCCATAGCGTCCATATTTTCTGTTTTAATGTTAGAGAATGAAAGATGTTTGGAAGCTTTAGACCACTTTCTGAGTATCTCTAGTTGAACTGACAAACAGGTTGGCATTTAAGATTTAGATCCTACTGAAGCGTGATAATATCTTACACTGTGCTCACTTTGCTATGAGCCTGTACAACTGAAAGAAATAACAGGTCAAGTAACATATGCAATAACAATTTAAAGAGCTGCTGATGTAAATTCCAGTGGATAGAAAATATTTGTTTCCATGTATATGCTTTCTTGGAGCTTACTTCTCTTGTATGGTGCCACTACTGTCTTTAAAAGGCTATTAAGAATGAATTTTAAGCAGTAAGAAGTGAGCCTGTCAAAGAACTGGAAGTCCTGACTTACAAACTTTTTTGCTGCTTTTAGGACACAAAACCTCACCAGATATATGGGGAGCCTATATCTGACCTTTTCTCTCACCCTAAACACATATTTCACTGTATTGATGCAGTCCAAATTATATAAACTCTTGAGCCAACTCTGTACTATTTCGACAGGAAAAGAACACTATTCAACCTTTGTAATAGTAGATATCAAAACATTCATTCAGCTCAGAGCTTCTCAATGTCAGGGGGTTGGGAAGAATTCTTAGCTGCTTTTAAAGCTTTTAATTTCAGCTCTTACATTAATTTTCTTACTGATGCAATATGATCAAGAAGACGTTGTGCCCAGGAGAAATGCTCCTGTAGTCATAGGGCTGAAAGGAACTGCTTTATAAGGTGAGAGATCTGGAATATGATTTCTATGCCAGGTTAACAGACTTACATGACTTTCTGTTGGAAATTTTCAGTGGTTGAATCTGCACTTCTGGTCTTCTTAGTGCAAATCTCCTATAAAATGGGAAGTGATAGGGGAAAGACACAAACTCTTCAGTTTTCACTGCAAGTTTCAGATTAACAAACACTTAACATCATAAGACTATTGCAAAATATCCAGAAGGTTTTAAAAAATAATTTAGCTTCATGCAATCTATTCATCACTAAAAAAAAAAAAAAATTAAAGAATCCTCAGCTTCATTTTTTGGTTAGTTCTCCAAAACCTGCTGCAGTTCTTATTCCTGCAGGGCACACCACTGCAAATGCAGATTCTGATGTGCTATTTTCCATCTGTTTTTTTCTTTCAGTCTGGATCAGTGATATCCTATCAGTTTTTATCATTATTGATTCTAGCCAGACAAATAAGGAAATCCAAAGGATTCCAGCAACAGGTTTCCAAGTTCGGTTGTCTTGCTGCAAATGCAGGTTTATCACACCCACGTAATCTATGAGCAATACTTAAGTCAACTATGCTAACTTAAAACTTGGCAAATGAATGCCTTCTCTTACTACCAAAAAGAATGAAGCTATACTTCTCAGTAGCTCACCTCTCCTGGAAATGCTTTGAAGGGATCAAGCCTGCTCTGGGATTGGCATCACCTTCGTGTTTGGCCTGCCACCAGGTTGCATCATCCTGGCTCATGATCTGAAGGATATCTCCTTTTCTGAAAGCAAGTCCAGCTTCTTTACAAGGAATTGCTTTATCCTCATTAGGGTCATAGTCAAAGAGGGCTCTGATAAACATCTGAAAGAAACCATGTTTGATCTTTATAATCAGAGCATTAAAGCTAATCCAAAGGTATTTCTTTCCCTTTTCTGCCTTTACTGTTCAAAACTGTTGAACTAAACAACACGAAGCAATAAACATGTATTGCTGTAAAACATCCTCATAGAAGTCTAACATTGGAAGTTCACATCTGAATGTTAAATTCATTCCTTCTGCAAACACCATGTAGCAAAGTCTCTACAGTTCAAGGTAAAAAGGACTCTGCAGGTGCATAGTGTGCCCCTGTGTGGGACAGGAGAGAACATACTTTGGAACCAAGGTGCTATCAAGCGTATGATGGAAGAAAAAAATGCACTTGGAAGCAAGTACTATTTTTTTTTTTTTGGTGGATGAGAAGCTCAACATGAGGCAGTAGTGTGCACTTGCAGCCCAGAGAGCCAACCTGAGCCTGCTCTGCTCTGGCGAGACCCCACCTGGAGTACTGCATCCAGTTCTGGAGCCCCTAGGACAAGAGGGATGTGGACATGCTGGAGAGTGTCCAGAGAAGGGCCACGAGGATGCTCAGAGGGCTGGAACTGTTCTGCTATGAGGACAGACTGAAAGAGTTGGGGCTGTTCAGTCTGGAGAAGAGGAGGCTCCCAGGTGACCTTACTGTGGCCTTCCAGGATCTGAAGTGGGCTACAAAAAAGCTGAGGAGGGACTTTTTAGGCTCTCAGGTAGTGACAGGACTATGGGAATGGAGCAAAGTTGGAGGTGGGGAGATTCAGACTGGATGTGAGGAGGAAGTTCTTCAGCATGAGAGTGATGGGAGTCTGGCATGGGTTGCCCAGGGAGGTGGTTGAGGCCCCATCCCTGGAGGTGTTTAAGGCCAGGCTGGCTGAGGCTGTGGCCAGCCTGATCTGGGGTAGAGTGTCCCTGCTCATGGCTGGGGGGTTGGAACTGGATGATCCTTGTGATCCCTTCCAACCCTGACTGATTCTATGATTCTAATATTCTAAGTCAGGTCCTTGCAGAAGATGGATGATGACCTATGTCATCTTCATGGCTGCAGAGTTAGAGCTTAAGTACCACATTACACTCACTTGTAAACCCAGCGTGTGCGTATTGAAGTGCACCATGCGCTACAGGTTAGAAAAACAGAGTCAGGAGGCATAAATCACATTTTTTGTTCTGTTGTTCAAGCAAACAATATCCATCCTCAGCACAACAGTTACTGCAATAGCTTCTGGAAAAGTCTTGCCTACCTTGCCTTCCTTCACTGGCATTTCTTCCTTCACGCTAGGTATAATTTTAAATGTAATTGCTCCTTGAGACTGAGCCTGGTGAACATTTGAAGAGAAAACGCACTGAGAATGAAGCTCTACATTTCAAAGAGACCTTAAAAGAAACTCTAATTAATTTTAAAACACCGAAATGGAATTAATCTATCCTCTCACAAGCATGGCCCATTGAGTTTGACAGCTGCACTATGCCAAACTTCACGTTGCAAAGATCAAAATGCCCACTTGAAATGCTTGGTTTCATTTGCTTCATTGGTAGGCAGAGACAGATTGTTAGAATTTGGGACCTGCACGTTTGAGAGGTCCCACTTCTGCACTGAAAGCAGGAGCAAATGCTACAGCTAAAATATATGCATATTAGAAGCAACTGCTAGACTCCTGGCACAGTTCAGACATCCCTGGAAAAATCCAGCTAACATTTCATTTTTCAAAAGCACAGAAGATAGAAAAATTCAAACAGGCTTATGCCATATTTATCATATAAAACTACTGGGGGCGGGAGGGGGGATTTATTCTTTTGGCAACTCGAAGAAACTAGAAAAGAAAAACATATTTGAATAGTCTACGTGTACTAAATGGAATAAAAAGAGCTCCACTATAAATCTTAAAACAAGTTAGCCATCATCAACCACCTCATCCATTCATCTTTCCCTGTATCCCACTTAAAGTGTGTCTGGCTGCGCGTTACTTATTAACCGCAATATATTCCCACTGCCTCGGTGACATTTTGCTGCTGAAGGAAGTGCTAATCAGCTGGAGCCTCTGCTGCTATTGCATGTGGCTGACAAGTTCCATAAAACCAGGAGAGTGCAACAGCCAGCCAAAGATCCCAGCAAAATGGAAACAGGCCTGTCCACTACCAGGCGAGGCACACTTCTGCCAGCACATCTGCGCTCCAAGAGCTCACTGTTTGACAAGCAGCAGCCAAGCTCTGATTTCACCAGCCCTAGGACTGGAATCAATAATTCTGTTCCTTTTTAAATCTGCTCTAACTAGCTTTTGATGTTTATATTGTACCTCCAGGAGATAAATAAGGAAATTGTTCACACCTTTTCTAGCACCATGGTGTTTCTAGAGATTTTTAGACATTTGGTTTTGCTGGAAAATGTTTCTGTAGGGAGCATAAAACCATAAAGCAAGTAGGAATATTAGGAGGCTAACACTAGAAATTAATCATTAATATTGAATCAAAAGGGTGAGGCAGGCACTCAACTGGGCAGGTCAGTAAGGTATTTATGTATGTAGAAGTGCCTAGATCATGAACATTAAGATCTGTCATGACCCTCATCAGTTTCTTTGCTGTAAAAAAAATTAAATGTTTCATTAGAAGTCTAAATTACTTCATTTGCAATTGCGCTCCAGAAGTGAGTAATTAGACTGGTTTCAGGATTGCAAACCCAGTCAGATATATGGCTCCATACCTCCAATCCATACAAAACATAATACACCACTTAATTAATTACCACTTAATCAATTAACACGACCAATTAATTTACACACCGAATTAATGTGTTGCTAATTAATACATCTTAACTAGTTTAAATTCAACAGTTCGTGGTGTGCCTTCAAAACTGTAGGCTATACATGGAGGTCTGCAACATTCTGCAACACATTTGCAGTCATATTACTGTCATTAACTCTTTACATGTCATGGTGAGGCACAGTGAGGGTGGTGAGGCACTGGAACAGGTTGCCCAGGGAGGTCGTGGATGCTCCCTCCCTGGAGGTGTGCAAGGCCAGGTTGGATGAGGCCTTGAGTGACCTGTACTAGTGGGAGGTGTCCCTGCCTATGGCAGGGGGTTGGAACTAGATGATCCTTGAGGTCCCTTCCAACCTTACCATTCTATGATTCTATAATTCTATGATTCTATGTAATGTGTGGAAAATAATTGTTTTAGAGGAAGGAAATAGAGGTTTGTAAATGATGGCACTAGAAGAAAAGGCATTATTGTAGAATATGCTTTTCTTCCCTGAAACACATCAGAAATTGTAAAGTCCAATTATTTTTTTTCTCCACTCTCCTAACTGACTTTTAAAATGTTTGGTATTTACCAAGATGTGTATTATTTCTTCAGGTTTTTTATCATCTACTGGAATCCCGTTGACTTCTCTCAGTTCATCACCAACGTGAATAAGACCTACAGAAGACAAAAAGGAGTTGTTAAAGTAGCTGTGCACTACACCAAAACCACCACTAACACTTAGGGGTTTTTCCTCCTTTGTTCATTCGGGCCTAATTTAAAAGCAAGAATATATGGTGAACGTGCCAACTACTGTCCTGACAGATAAGATGAGATGGTTGCTTTACTCATCTCCCTTCCTTCCTCCTGAAAATTAGCACCATTTCTCTATGACTTTTCCAGACTAATACACAGATGTTTGAACAATGTCTCTGCCAATTCTTTTTCTAACCCTACTTTCTTACTGCTACACAGCTGCAAGCACTGCGAAGATCACTGAGGCTGCTGAGTGCTAATTTGTGGCACAAATGATAGCTAAATTTAACTATATTTATACACACATTTATCTAGGTTTACTCTATTACCCCATCTTCGTGTGAAAAACTGTCCTAGATTTTCATCAATGAAAAGAGGCACTTCAGAATCTAATTCAGGATCTCCTCCTTGAGTTCTTGCAGTTTTTGAGCATCCCAAACTAAACAGTGGCAGTCAAGGATGTGCTGCTATTTTAAAAACTGCCAGCTGAAACGCCAAATGGATGTCCTAATATAAAACAACCATCCTGAGTTACTCCATCACCAGGTTATAATCTTGACATATGCCATCATTACTAAGTGGATCTCTTCAAATACTGATAAAAAGATAGATAGACAGATAAATAGATAGATAGATAAACCACTGTATCTGCTAACTCAAAGATACTGAAGGGGGTAGAGAGGAGGGAATAAGCATAAATACTTTCACCAGTATTGAAATATCACTTTGACTAAACTGTCCAGACTCCCAAATATTTTTTGGTGACAGTGACATATTCCATCTCTACCAAAGATGCCAGGTAGTGGAACTTGAATGGTTAGTGCCAAGCAGCTACATCTTACCACTTCTGTCTGCAGCTCCTCCACGCATTATCCTGGCCACCACAATTGCACCAGTTTGTTCATCCCTTTTAATAGTAGCTCCCTTGGTTAAAAAACATGGAAAGGGAAGGAAAAGGGAAAATGGGAAAAAGAGGGGGGTAAGAGGGGAAAAAGAGGGGGGGGTGTGGAAAGACAGGGGGGAAGAGGGAAGTTATTTGATTAATTTCACCGTAACTTCTCAACACTACAAAACATTTGCTTTACAAAGCTGCAAGATGTTGTCATCACGTTGGTGTGTGAACAAGTCAGAAATGACATTTGCTCTTGAAAAGAGAATACAAAGCTTGTTGCTCTGTTGCCATCCTCTTAAAAAGTGACTTCTTTCCCACCTTCCACTCAGCAGTAATTGATGCAATCTGTATGGACACAGCTTTAAAGTACAAACGACAGCAAAAGTTCAGTTCTCAACTTAATGCTAGCTGCAGTGTACCTTACTTGAGCCTGCTGCTAAAACTATACTAAACTACCTCTAAAACCTGAGAAATTGTTGTTTCTCTGCTAAAGCATGCCAGGCTATACACTGTGGGTATGCAAAGATTATTCCCGTCCACAGGTGTTGCACTTCATACTCAGAACTGCCATTGCAGCCACTCTTCACCATTCTGCTTTACAGAGTTATTAATAATTAAACAGAAAACTGAGAATTGCTCCTGCATGTGGAGGATCACCTGGAAGGCCCACGGGACACAAGTGCAGAGGAGAGGAACATTTCCTGAGGTAGCCACGGCTGTTTTCATACATTACACAAACACGGCGCCAGGCACTCAGCTTAAGTGACATCATGCAGTTGAATTCCCAGCAAACAGCTGTCCAGAGGAGAGAAATGCCTTTGGAACTAGAACTGCCAGGCTGAGCTGAAGAGAGGCACAAGGTGATGGGGAAGCAGCAGGCAGCAGCAGTGCCAGTGACAAAGCAGGGACGAGGAGGTACAGAGATGCTGCCTTGGAGTCAGATGGGAACCAGTGAGGAGTGAAATGCTCGACCTGCTCTGGTGGGTGGAATTCCCAGAACAAGGAGGAGGATTTTAGCTAGATAACCATACTGTATAATCATCTCTGGTCAACAGCTTTTTACTTGCACAGGAATACTTTGCCATGTTGTAAGTCACCTGTGGTTGCTCTGACTTGGTCACCAGAGATGTGTTTAGGGCTCTGATAGGTAAGGGAATTTGCTGGAAACGTCTGTATTTGTGATTGGTGAAGGAACGGTTTTTACTTCACCTCTGAGTATAAGGGAGTGGTTGGACTTCTCTTTCATCAGAGAAGTGCTATGCTTCAATTAAGGTACATCACTACTTCATAAAGTTCCTTAATTAGATTGTTTTCATAGCTACCTTTCTCTGTCTGCTTACATGAAACCTGAACATGATTTTTATCACTACTTCAGTTTTTAACTGTTTCATAAAGTTGAAATCTGTGCAAATGAGTAACAAGGCTGACATTGTACTACAATTAACAGCTCAACTGACTGTAAATAAACTTCTTTCCCTTTCCCTCTACCTCTANGGAGATTAATTACTATTTCTTAATGTGCAAATTGCATGTATGGCAAACAGAGAAAAATCAGAACAGTCACCACACATTCTTTGTTTTGGTTGAAACTTTAATAGTAACCAGCACCCCACAGCAGGACTGATGTGCTGTGTTTAAGCATTTTATTCTACATCTTCAATTTATTAGTATTAAATTCTATTCTATTATTAAATTCTAATTCTATTCGTAAGCAGAGCAATTCACAAGCAGAGCAATTCACAAGCAGAGCAATTCATAAGCAAAGCAATTCATAAGCAAAGCAATTCATAAGCAGAGCAATTCATAAGCAGAGCAATTCTGCTCATTATGTGGCTTTTACAATGTGATTACATCAGGAAACATTTGTTTGTGTTACAGTTTTAAATGAGCCTGAGAGTTTCAAAAAAGATATTTAACTGCAGTTAGCCTCACTTGAAAAACACCCAGTTAGACTTCTGTGCAAGAAGAATCACATACCACCAGGAATATATCAAGCAAAGCATTAATGCCTCTGCCTTATATCTCAATAGTAAGTTCTGACCTTGCAGCAGCAGATATTAATTTGAAGTTTATTAATACTACCTTGAAAGTTACTCTGTTTAAAAGTACAAAGCCTCTTTTCTCTGAACACATCCAGCAAAAAGGAAGAAAATGAGCATTAGGATGTTAGAACCAAATATAAATAGAGGATATTTCCACTATATTTTTCATATAAAACAGAGGTTAATTAATCAGGGGGAAAAAAGCCTTGAACAGAAAGGCTTTATGCCTTTTACCTAGAAGTCAACACTATTAAATGCCACTGAATGCAAAAGGATTTCTGACAGCCTTCTACTGTGACCACCCAGCTACGCCAGCCCTGTGCTGATGTCTGAAAATGGGTACTTGATTTCATTTTGTTTTCAGACAGATGCTGGGGAAAAAAAAAAAACCAAACCCAAAAACCTAACAAACCCACCAAAAAACTGGTGTGCAATCAAAGCCCACAGTACTGACCCAGACAGCATCTGGAAGTAACAAGAAGGCTCTTGTCCAAGTGGAACGGTCATTTCATACTCGATGTGATTATCCCTACTGGCCCAGAACAAGTTTTCCTAGCACAGATTAGCCAAATTTGAAAGATGCCAGAGTAAAGATAACAGGTAAATTGGAATTTTTAAACAAAGCACAAACCCAAGTTCAAATTCACAGGTATGTTATTTAACCCCAGTTCGCTCACTGTCAATAACTCCTTCACAGCAAACCCAAAGCTGATGGGCAGACCCATGAAAACCACTTTGGAGTTTATGTATTTTTGCTGTACTTAGAGTACACAAAGGAAAAAAGGAGGTTCTTCAAATTCCCCTTCCCTCCCAATTTAGAACACAAAGCAAACACAAGTGGATTTCTTTTTTGAGTTGATTTTCTGAAAAAGCAGTTTCTCTTGTACTGCTGCCAGCCCTGCTTAAACTCTGAGGTATATATAATAATCTGGCCAGATTTCTCCTTATGAGATGTTCAGTTCCAGTACTTTCAGTTACATGTGCAGTGCAGCTCCTCATTTGGAGCTTTAAAAATGGAAGAAGGTTAGACTGGACCTTGAGAGCTGGAAAATATTTTTAGTGCTGCTAGCCAAAAGTGCAAGTTACCCTAAATGAGACATATACAGATGTAATAGCATAGCTTGGTATAAAATACTTTTAAGGGGAAAAATAAGGAGCTTGGGAGCCATATGGTGATCAGACTGAGAAAATGTTTAAAGGTATACTATGCAGAAGCACTAAAAATAACATAAGCCCCTTCAGCAAGGCTCTTTCACTGATTTTTGGGGTTGGTTGTGTTGAGATTTTTTCATTTTTAACATGATAATCACACCAATTGGTGAGCATCACTTTGGGTTTCACAGGTGGGACCTTCATCTATACATCTGCAGGTTCCAGAATATAAACAGCATAAGCCTTAGTTGTTAAAGAAAGAAAGAGGAGCCTATAAATCACTAATAAGAGTTTGAAACATCAGTGATATTTCTGCATACCTTTCTGTTCAATAAGAACACATGCAGGTGCTGAATGCAAGTACTTCAATAAGTTTGATTTTAATTAATACTCTATCAAAAATGCAAATACAAATATCAGTTACCTTATGGTGAAGAGTTACTCAAAACCAAACTAAAGCTGTCCCTACACCCAAATTAGTCCCTATAACATTGTGGGGTTCATTCATTAATGAGAATCATAGAATCATAGACTGCACTGGGTTGGAAGGGACCTCTAGAGATCTGAATCAGAAATTAGCTTTCTGTTTTCATGCATATATTTGGATTTTAAGTCAGACAATATAGTCACAATCTTTGTTTACTTCTTTAGAATGAGCTAATTAAATCTAACTAAATCTAACTGCTTTTGACAGAATAGAATAGAACAGAATGCATCACTTGGAAAGGACCTAGAGCTCAATCTCCTCTAGTAAGCAGGGACATCTGCAACTAGATCAGGTTGCTCTGAGCCCTGTCCAGCCTGACCCTGAATGTCTTGAGGCATGGGGCCTCTGTCACCTCCCTGGGCAATCTGTTCCAGCATTCCGTTACCTTCACAGTCAGGAACTTCTTCCTAATGTCCAATCTAAATCTGCCCTGTTCCAGTTTAAAATCATTACTGCTTGTCTTAGTGCTACAAGCCCTTGTAAAAAGTCTCTCACCAGCTCTCCTGTACCCCTTTCAGGTACTGGAAGGCTGCTCTAAGGTTTCCCTGGAGCCTTTTCCTCTCCAGGTTGAACAACCCCAACTGTCTCGCCCTGGCTTTGTAGGAATGGTGCTTCAGCCCTCTGATATGCAAGCAAGAGCTGTTGAATCTGCATGAGCAGAACATGTGAGTGACCATTTCATGTCATCACCATTCATTTCCCCCAAGTTCAACTACGGAAATCAGCTTTGTGGTTCAAGCTCCATTGGTAATGAAAAGAAATAGGAAGCTCCAGAGAATGACTCATTCCTTCCTCAAGGCAGGTGAATACAACAGATGTTGTTCTGTAGAGCTGCCTGTTTCTCTTTTGTCTATAGCAGCACAGAGATTAGTTTTCAAATGGTTACATTTATGTGAGCTGAGCCTTTGTGACAAAAAAAGGAACAGTTATACCTTGAGAAAGCATCCTGTTCAGAATAGTTGCATGACAGCTGCAACAAACCTGGAGCACCAGTTGGGAGTTGGAAGTACTGAGAGGGCAGGGACTCAACTGCTGCTAGTATGGTTGTGCATCTTAGCTATCAGGAACACTAACTAGGACTATGGTAGTGGTTGAAAAAGCCCTGGAGAGGTAAGCATAAATAAAACCCCTCCAAGCTGTCTAATAAAAAGCCTAATTGTAGCCAGGTAAACTTTGCACTATTTCTGAAAAGAAGATGTTTCTACTTCCCTTTATTTAAGGATCAAAGATGTTCTAACTTACCTTGTTCAGACAAAATCTTCTATTCTAACATAATTTCACCTTTATTGAATGAGAGACTGTGAGAATGGCATTTGCCAGTGGGGGGTGGGGGTGGGGTGGGGTGGAAACCAAACTAACCTGTGGAGGGATTAGCAAAAGTTTATATCATCTCTTCCAAAAAAACTGGAGGAAAGTTCAGTACTGACTTCTGAACTGATGAAATCTGGCAAGCAGAAGGTCCTCCCACAAACCATGTGTTTCCCTCTCTTTTGAGATGATTACTCCAGGGAACTCAAGCTTCATTAATATGTGATTAACACCGGCTCAGCACACCGGAGAGGTGCTTAACTTGGAGAAAAGCACAAAGCAGTGCAAGGGAAAAAGCGCTGCACTTTTCTATAAAAATGGTCACCAGATATATTCCAAAGAAGTTTAGAAAGTGCCTGATTTGCTTCACAGAGAGCACTGCTGAAAGTCATCCAAAAGAGATATCCAATTCAAGAACGTCCAGGGTGTGCGACTGATGTAAAGCTTAGAGCTTTGCAGAAAAACAATCTCTGCTGTTTGTGTACAGCAGAGAACCAGAAGGCATCCAAAGTGCAAAACAAAAGTTCAGAGAACTCAGTATCTTCAACTCAAGAAGCCAGAGAATCCCCATCCCAGAAAAAAAAAAAAAAAAAAGCTGTATGGTACCTCCAGTCTCAACTCAGTAGCAAGAATCCTGACACAATGAAGGAAGCAGAGGGCAGTTGACTCCAACTGACCAAAGGTGTATTCCAGACCATACAACACCATGCTCAGCATATACAGCTGGAGGAAAGGGTATGTTTGGAGTGATGGTGTTTGTCCTCCCAAGAGACAGGTGTGATGGAGCTCTGCTTTCCTGGAGATGGCTGAACACCTGCTTGCCCATATAAACAGTGACTGAATTCCTTGTTTGGATTTGCTTGCACATGCAGCTTTTGCTTTACCTGTTAAAGGTCCTACCATCAACCTAGGAGTTTTCTCACTTTCACCCTTCTAAATCTCTCCCACATCCCATTGGGAAAAAGGAGCAAGTGGGGTGCATGGGGCTGAGCTCCCAGCCAGGGTCAAACCACTACAGACAGAGGTGCCTGAAGTGCTCAGTATCCTTCTGGAGTGAAGGCACCAGAACGGAATTTGAGGTATGGACCAAGGATAACCTTTGACTAAGGCAACTCAAACTGTCTGTTTAAGAGTGTTTAAAATCTCAAAAGCTGATATCCAGTGTATGTATCTCATACAAAATGTCAAAAAAAATCCATCAGTATTGCTTTCAAAGTCGCTTCCAGTATCTGAAAGGAGCACACAAGAAAACCAGGAAGGGACTTTTCACAAGGACTTGTGATAGGATGAGAAAGATTGGACTGAAGTTGGATGAGGGCAGATTTAGACTGGAGATTAGGAAGAAATTCTTTACAGTGAGGGGGGTGAGACTGGCACAGGTTGTCCAGGGAGGTTGTGGATGTCCCTTCCCTGGAGGTGTTCAAGGCCAGGCTGGATGAGGTCGTGAGCAACCTGGTCCAGTAGGAGGCGTCCCTGTCGCTGCAGAAGGTTTGGATCTGGATGACCTTTAAGGTCCTTTCCAACTCAAATCATTCTATGGATTATGAATTTATCCAATCCATTCAGAGACACAATTAACTTACAGTATTTAACTCACAAAAGTCCTAATAGCAAGTCATGTTTGAAACATGTAAATTAAGATTTTAATTAAGAATTTTCTGACAAATTAAAGAAAAAAAATGTTTTCATTAACATTAAAAATAAGCTGCTCCATTAGAATTCACTGCATAGTCTGTGCTCTAATTCCTCCACACCTTTCAGAATACTGTTTCTGATGCAGATATCCTAAAGGAAGTTTGTTCTCTTCCCCCAAAAAATTTGATTAAACAAAAGAAGAAAGAAAACTTAAAGTTATGATTTAGATATTTTTTTTCACATGATAAAACATTCCATAAAGTAAAATTTTAATTATGCCCATGGACACCTACAGCCAATCAATACCAAAGCTTATTCCTTGTTTATTGATGGCAGAAATCCATCAAGAATAAGACTGATAGTTAAATATCTGCTGTGGGCCAGACTATCCCTGTATGTCTAATAGAGGCACTGCTCTCCCACTGTCATCTCAAGTACAAAATCATAGCCTTCCCAAAGTAACTTTGCAGATACTTGCCCAGGATTGCTCTCCATTAAAACCAATATCCAGCACAACATAAAACAAAGCTCTTACCAGTTTGCAGGAGAAATACAGTTAAATTTTATACAAGATGACTCCCACTCTACAGCAAATAAAAATATCCAAATCAGTACAGTATTTTAATATACTTGCAACACAACCTGGGTTTAGTCCTTTCATTTTTTCCAGATATCCCCGTGAAGATATTAACTTTCTAGTAGTCATAATCCAAAGTAGAACAACAGGCATCTTAAATTTGACCAGATTTCAATTCAAGCAGTTTAAAATATGTTTTTATGCTTTCTTTTAGTGCATCAAAAGGTCACTTTGTTTTTTTACATGAATGCTAACAGGCACAGTTCACAACCAAGGTCAAGATTTCTGTGGGGATTCATTCTCCCTCCTTCATTCTAAAACAAGTTCATGATTCAAATTCAAGATAAACGATGAATATATTGTTGGTCTAACTGCTCAGGCTGGCCCACATATATAATGCTCAAACATCATGAATGAACAAAATCTCATTATTCATTTCCTGTGCTTGACTAACAATGACAGTGAATGGAAGTCATGAGGGTATTACTGAATGTAGGAACTGTTGGAGAGAGTTCAATGGAGAGCTAGGAGGATGGTTAAGGGACTGGAGCAGCTCTCTTATGAGGAAAGACTGAGACCTGGGGCTGTTTAGTCTGGAAAACAGAAGACTGAGAGGGACCTTATCAATATGTGAAAGACTGAAAGATTGAAAGAGTTGGGGCTGTTCAGTCTGGAGAAGAGGAGGCTCCCAGGTGACCTTACTGTATCTGAAGGGAAGGATACAAAAAAGCTGGGGAAGGACTTTTGAGGCTGTCAGGTAGTGACAGGACTAGGGGGAATGGAGCAAAGCTGGAGGTGGGGAGATTCAGACTGGATGTGACGAGGAAGTTCTTCAGCATGAGAGTGATGAGAGCCTGGCATGGGTTGCCCAGGNCAGTCTCTTTTCAGCAATACCCAGTGATAGGGTGAGAGGCAATGGATGTAAACTCAATCACAGGGAATTCCATCTCAGCATGAAGAGAAACTCCTTTATTGTGGAGGTGCTGGTGCTCTGTCCCAGGCTGCCCAGAGAGGCTGTGAAGCCTCCTTTGCTAGAGACCTTCAAACCTGCCTGGACACATTCCTGTGTGACCTGTCCCAAGTGGTCCTGCTTTGCAGGGGTGTTGGACTCAAAGATCTCTGGAGGTCCCTTCCAAGTCCTGCCATTCAGTGACTGAATAAACATGTGCCAAGTCCACCTATCCACATTTCAGGGTAATGTTGCCCATTCACCTTCCTTATCTGAGCACAAACACAACTCCCCCAAACAAAAGAGTCACTCACCAATGGTTCCCTGTTTTTGACAAGCCTGATTATTTTAACTGAATCTTCTTCCTCGTCAATATCATCAGGCATGGGAGGCAAGACTGGATCGTAGTTCTTCTGAGCAACAGTATCATGTACAGAGAGCAGAGCCTGCAAACATTAACAGTCAGGATGTTACTTGGCATCTGCAAAGGTGTGATGGTTTGGGAGCTCCCTGCCCCCCACCTTTGTAAAATCCCCCAGACTAGACTCAGCCAGCTGGGAGTTAAGGACTGAAGCTCTATGTACAGCTTAGCACAATGCACAAGCAGAGATACACACTATAGACAGGAATAGTTACAGACATAGACAAGTTAAAGGTAACACAGAAACACAACTCCCCTCCCAGAAATCAGAGACCCCAGGAGGGGCTCCCAACCACCCTTCCACCTTCTCCCCACCCCTATACCTTACCCCACAGTTTGCCTTATGTGCAAGGTGAGCTTGGAGGATTGGCCAGGGGGGTTAGAAGGAGAGTGGTTAGTGAGGTTACTCGGCAGAGAGGAGAAAACAAAAAGCTAGACAGCCCCAGAGTGTCTGAGCCCAAGTGTCTTTGTTTTGTATTCTTTGTCTTAAACATCTCAGCAAGCCTATGAGTGAAGCAGACATCACCATTGTTTCCTTTTCACAGCCTATAATTTAATTTTCTCCATTAAAACATTCCAATTAGCCTCAAACCAGCACAAAAGGTTACGAAAGATAAAGCAGAGTCCAATGTATGGGGATTAAATGTCACTCTGTATACAATTCTAGCATAGGGCAAACTGCTGTAAGAACTCCATAAAGCAGGTGGCTGTGCCTGCATGATGTAGCCATCTAGATAGTGGTGCCTACAGAAGTGTCTTTGTACAAGCAAAAATACCAGGGGCTTTGCAAAGTATCTTGAAAGTACAAGAACTATGAGAGAATACCTAGTTTCCTGAAGTAACAACATCTTTCTCTTGCTCATGGATAAAACTGTCCTTTGTTCCAATAAGCATTCCTATCAACCAAATAAGCAACCCAAGCATCTTCCAGTACTTCTGATCAAGCATGAGATGCATGTCATTAACCATCCCCTTCTGAGTGGTTCTAGAAGCTCCCCTTTCACTGGATACCTTTCATAACAAGACCCATTCATACAAGTTCCAAATTATGTTAGGAATTTTTAATTTATTGTGGAATTCATGACTGAGATTGAAGAACATAGTGCTGAAACATCTAGGTTCAGGCAGGTGCTTATCAACCACTATCAGGCATGTGATTTGGATAAAAACCACTGCAAAACCACCAGGCATTTCTGGTTTCCTTCCCAAGTCACAGTTGTACTAGTTACCACCAGGAATTATTAGCTTGTTCTTAATAAAGTTTAATTGTGCTTCAGATCTGAGCTAAAAACCTTTCTCCTAGAAAAGTGTATTATGAAGCATTACCAATGTAAGTGGGGTGCATCAAAAAAAGTGGACTAGGGAGGTTCTCCTCCCCCTCCACTCTACCTTGAGGAGCCCACACCTGGAATGGCAAGTCTGGTTTTGGGCTCCTCAGTTCAGAAGAGACAGGGATCTACTGGAGATAGTCCAACAGCTACAAAGATGAGTGTGCAACTTTATCATCTCTCCTATGAAGAAAACCTGAGAGACATGGGGCTGGTTAGTTTTGAGAAATGAAGGCTAAGAGGATCTTAGCACTGTCTATAAACACCTGAGGGGCAGGTGTCAGGATGAAGGTGATGGTCTCTTTTTTGTGGTCCCCAGTGCCAGGACAAGGGCAAAAAGCTACAAGCTAGAACACAGGAGGTTCTACCCTGTGTATCAGTCCAGACTGCTATAAAATAGGTTGGGACTTTTATAAAAGCAAACAACTTACAAGTGCCAGGAACTAAAACTTATATCCTATGATGAACAAGCTTTACCCAGAGTGATGGTGCAGCAAATGTACACTGCCTTGTAAAGGTAGAAGTGATCTGCTTTGGGTTTGTTTTTTGTTTTGTTTTTTTTTTTTTCACATAAGAGGGAATTCACTTCCAAAATACTAATTTTGACCTGCCACAAGAAAACTGCACTAAGTGTAAGGTTTTTTTTATTATTAGCATGATTATTTAAGGTTTGGGGGTTTGTTTTCAAATAGACAGCTCTTCAGAGTTGCAGAAAGACAGAATTAATCAGGTTGGAAAAGACCTTTGAGATCATCAAGTCCAACCTATCACCTAACACCTTCTAATTAACCAAATTGTGGCACTATACGCTTCATCCAGTCTCCAGGGATGGTGACTCCACCACCTCCCTGGGCAGCCCATTCCAATGCCAATCACTCTCTCTGGCAACAACTTCCTCCTAACACTCAGCCTAAACCTGCCCTGGTACAGCTTGAGGCTGTATCCTCTTGTTCTGTCACTGGGTGCCTGGGAGAAGAGCCCAACCCCACCTAGCTACAACCTCCTTTCAGGTAGTTGTAGACAGCAATGAGGTCTGCCCTGAGCTTCCTCTTCTGCAGGCTGCACACCCCCAGCTCCCTCAGCCTCTCTCCTGAACAACCTCAGCCGCTCCTCTTAGAGCTTGTGCTCCAAGAACTATGCACCTGCAATCCAACATTCAGGTCATGTCTATTTAAGCACCTCTGGAGAAAACAGATTTTATTTCAGCTCTAAGTTCTATGGTTATGATTCACTAACATAAACACAGTCCATATTTAGAACTTGAAAGAAGGTATGATTCAAACTCCTGCACTACCTAAACATAAATATTGATGTTCAGCTAAATTCTTAGACGTGACCTAGCTGGAAATGAATACTTCCATCAGACCTCTGAAAGGTCTAATAACTAGTGCTGTATTTTTCATATTAAGTCTATCACTGATTATTTCACAGTTTATAAATTGGAATTTTACTCTATCAACTTACACATAGAAAAATCTGGAAACATTCTAAGCTCTTTTTATTTTTATTTTTTTTTTTCTTAAAAGCCTCCTGGAACTTTAAATGTTTATTTAAATTCAGAATGTTATTAATGAAAACAGTTCTATATTTTGAAAAATGTGTACCATCTAACTACACTGGTTACATTTTTGCTCCTGTAAAAAAAAAAAAACAAAAAAACAAAAAAAGACAAATTTAATAGCATTTTTTTGCTTTATATTTTGAGATCTGTAAGAGAAAAAAAAAAAAAGAAAATACTGCAACAAGCCCCTGACTCGTGAACATGGCTCAATATGTTTTTAAATGCTCATTGTTAAACACATAGACAAAAAAAAAAAAAAAAAAAAAGAGATCTCAATTTAAGCTTTGCATTTTGGAGATAATTTGCTTACCAGGCTGCATTTGAGACATGTTTAGGAATGCTAAACATTTAACACATTTAACAGAGGGAAGATTTAGACTGGATGTTAAGAGGAAGTTCTTTCCAGTGAGGGTGGTGAGACACTGGCACAGGTTGTCCAGGGAGGTTGTGGTTGCTCCCTCCCTGGAGGTGTTCAAGGCCAGGTTGGAGGAGGTCTTGAGTGACCTGTGCTAGTGGGAGGTGTCCCTGCCTATGGCAGGGGGTTGGAACTAGATGATCTTTGAGGTCACTTCCAACCTTACCATTCTATGATTCTATAACACTAGCAAGTTAAATAAAGAAGGAGGAGAGAACAGATGAAGAGACAAGAGTAGCCTTTGAAGGAAAAACCCCAAATCTATTAGAAAAATCAAATAATAGTTTGAAGAAACAAGAGCAGCCTTTTGAAGGAAAAGACAAATCTATTAGAAAATCAAATAATTAACAATTTGAAGAAACAAGAGCAGCTTTTTGAAGGAAAAAACAAATCTATTGGAAAATCAAATAATTCATAGTTAAAGATTATCACAGGGTCTCAAACCAAGCTTTGTGAAGGCCAACAGCTGTAGCAGGCTGTGTCACTGCCAGTCCAGCTGCTGGTTACCTTGCCCATGGAGCACATTAATGCCCTTGGCAGCAGAGTCAGCAGAATGGGACAAAATGGCCCATGACTTTGCTGTCCTAGTTCACAGCTCAGATCATTAGCACCAGCCACCTTCTCTGGCAGTTCAGCTTGAACTCTATCAAGTGAGATCAAGACATTTTTCCACCTCTTTGCTTTGCAAGGGTGATGGTAACTGCCACTGGGGCTGGCACACAGAAGTTACATCAGAGGGGAAATGTAACTCCATCAGCAACCAGAGCAATGTGCCTCTGAATTCACCTGGCAGAGCTCATCCTCCTGAGAGCCTTAGTCATATTGGATTTTCTTTTGAGGGAAGGTTAAGGAAGGAGGCAAGAAGGAGGCAAGAAGGAGGCAAGAAGGAGGCAAGAAGGAGGCAAGAAGGAGGCAAGAAGGAGGCAAGAAGGAGGCAAGAAGGAGGCAAGAAGGAAGACCCACACCAAGAACCCCAAATCAAACTAACCAAACAAACCAACTAACCAAAAACCAAACCAAACCACCACCACCCAAAAAACCTCAATAAAAACCAGCAACCAACAAAACTCCAAACAAAACAAACCAAAACAAAACCAACCTAAAAATATTGGTGGAAAAAATTGCCCAAGGCTGGAAAGATTTATTTATTGAGTAATTTGCATAAAGTTAAATCAAGTGAGTGAAGTCATCCTGTGATACATATTGAAGAAGAAAAGCTGAAAGAGTTGGGAGAAGGCTGAAGCCACTGAACAAAAGAAAATCAGAGCATGAAAATGGAAAGAGAAGCATAAGAAAAGTAACAGCTAAATGTGTAAGAATCTGAAGAGTAGGAGAATAAAATTAAATCCTTTACACTATCAACTTGACTTGGATGCAGTTGGGTCACGGTAGTGATTAAAGCTATTTGATCAAATATTTAATTAAAATGCAATTAACATTTAATCAATAATGTAGATGCAATGGGTTTGTATTTTTAATATCCAGCAAAAATTACTGGTATTAGCATAGCAACATCTCCGTTGGATCAATATTCAGTACAAATCACTTTTTCCTCTTCATTATGGTGGATTTATTCAGGACTGTGTTAACTTCCTTTCACAAAAGGGTAATTCCCTTGCCTGAAAATGCAGTTTCTTGATTTCAGATTCACCAGTCTGAACTGATGGGTTTACCTGCAGCTGGTAGCCAGACAGTGACAGCCAACAGAAAGTGAACATTCTGCATCTTCAGACTCCGGCTTCCTCTGCTCCTTGTTCGCAGCCCCTAGAGATGCTTCCGAAGTCAAACTGTTCTCAGTGTTCACAGAAACACGAAGCCCATCCGTGTCATCTGGTAAAGGTGTTAATATTCTTCCAGATGACAACCCTATGCTTTTCCTCAGCTGTGGATAATGGTGGAATATGCACTGCTTTTAAATCAATAGTGGAGAATCCGAACGAAGTCTCTTGTACAGTTGCAATGTGATTCATTTAGCTGAAGTGTTCTCCAAGCTTTAAGTCCTATTTAAATAACTTCCCAAGAGGACAAGTTGCTCTCAGAGTGGAAAACACTGGGACAAGAGCACTCTTCCAATATCTTGGTAATCCTTGATCAACCCTTTTTTTTTTGAGGAAGTGGCAGCATCCTGACAACATGAAATGTCTGCAGCAGTAGCATCTTATCTTTCTGGGTTGAAAACCACCTGAAAACACTCACAGCCCTGCAAGAAATCAAGTTCAAGAAAACACTTGGAACGTGTCCAGAGAAGGGCAACAAAGTTGGTGAGGGACCTGGAGCACAGCCCTGTGAAGAGAGGCTGAGGGAGCTGGGGGTGTGCAGCCTGCAGAAGAGGAGGCTCAGGGCAGACCTCATTGCTCTCTACAACTACCTGAAAGGAAGTTGTAGCCAGGTGAGGTTGGGCTCTTCTCCCAGGCACTCAGGGACAGAACAAGGGGACAGAGTCTCAAGTTGTGCCAGGGGAGGTCTAGGTTGGATGTTAGAAGGAAGTTGTTGCCAGAGAGAGTGATTGGCATTGGAATGGGCTGCCCAGGGAGGTGGTGGAGTCACCGTCTCTGGAGGTGTTGAAGAAAAAGCCTGGATGGGGCACTTAGTGCCATGGTCTGGTTGGTTGGCTAGGGCTGGGTGCTAGGTTGGGCTGGATGAGCTTGGAGGTCTCTTCCAACCTGGTTTATTCTATGATTCTAAGTGAAAATATGGACTAAAGGAAAAGCTGAGCTGGCAGTTGCCCTTTCTGAAAAAGTGTCATTTAGAAATGAGCCAGCATTTACGTGACAGCAGCACGACGTAAAAGACTTGAAAAGTAGCTATAGCTTATAGCTTAGAGTTATAGTAGCCTTCCAGTATCTGAAGAGGGCCTGCAGGAAGCCTGGGGAGGGACTACTGACAAGGTCTTGCAATGACAGGACAAGGGGCAATGGGTTTGAACTGGCAGAGGGGAGATTTAGACTGGATGTTAGGAGGAAGTTCTTTGCAGTGAAGGTGGTGAGGCACTGGCACAGGTTGCCCAGGGAGGTTGTGGCTGCTCCCTCCCTGGAGGTGTTCAAGGCCAGGTTGGAGGAGGCCTTGAGTGACCTGTACTAGTGGGAGGTGTCCCTGCCTATGGCAGGGGGTTGGAACTAGATGACCTTTGAGGTCCCTCCCAACCTTACCATTCTATGATTCTATGAAAAGAGAAGAAAAACATCTACTGCTCCATGAGGTTAAAAGAATTTGGATATAATTAATTCCTCCACAAAAATATATGTTTGCTTATGATAAGGAGGGTCTTAAATTCAGCTACAGAGTACTCAGAGTACGTGGACACAACTAAAAATATTGAAGCAGTTTAGTTTTTTGCCTGCTTTGGACTTATCCCATACTGAACGTTAGAATTTGTATTTTTATATATCATTTGCACTAAATTCATGGATCATTCTGGAGAACCAAAGAGCTGCAGTCAGTATTATCTTCAGCACTAAATAAAATTAACTCTTCTTGGAGTACTTAATAAAGTTGTAACCAAAGAATTAGAGAAATATTAAAAATAGATGTGGTGCAACAGGATAAATTCTGTCTCTTAAACCAGCTGCACTCTTTTTGAAAGCCTGGCAGCATAGCAGGTGTAAGGGAAAAAAAAAGCTCACAATTCTCTAAAATAATTGTGATAAAGGCACTTAGAGATTTATGAGTTACTTACTCCAAGTCTTGCCAGTGACCAGAAACCCAGCAATGTGCAAAAACAGAGGAAAAGAAATGATAGTGGCCTGCTATTTAAGATTCATCAATGAACTAGAAAAGAGGAGGCTGTTGAACAAATGAATGGAGAATTCAAATAAAATACGGTCTGGCAAAGGTGAAGGAAAATCACCACTGAAGGAAAAAGCAGCATAAAAAGATGACAGCTAGAAAAGAGATGATTTGCTTCATATTGTGCAGTTTTTCCATTTTCACTAGCTGAATAGAATTGCTGCTTGAATGGGATGATTCTGTCCACAGTGATTTTTTCCTAACCTTAAATTACCAGCTACAGTGGCGCTGCCAACCTTGGCGTGCTGGATGTGAACACTCCAGTTAGGTGTGTACAGTTCAGCCTTCTTACATCGGCTAGAGTTGGGTCAGCATCACAGCATGGCTTAGGTTGGAAAGGACCTCAGGGATTGCAGGATCACAGGATGTTAGGGGTGGGAAGGGACCCAAAGATATCAGCAAGTCCAACACCCACCCCACCCCACCAGAGCAGGACCATAAATCTAGCTCAGGTCACACAGGAACACATCCAGACAGGCCTTCTCCTCCAGAGGAGATGAGTCCACAACCTCTCTGAGGAGCCTGTTCCAGTGCTCCGTGACCCTTACAGAAAAGAAGTTCCCCCTTATGTTGAGGTGGAACCTCCTGCACCACAACTTAACATCCATTGCTCCTTGTCCAGGGAGCAAAGAGCAGAGCCTGTCCCCCACTCCTGACCCCTAGCCCTCAGATACTTGTAAACATTTAATTAATGAATTAATAAACATTAAATTCCCTCTCAGTCTTCTCTTTTCCCGACTAAAAAGGCCCAGGTCCCTCAGTCTCTCCTCACCAGGCAGTGCTCCAGTCCCCTCAATGTCCTCATAGCCCTCCATTGGACTCTTTCAAGCAGATCCCTGTCCCTCTTAAACTGGGAAGGCCAAAACTGAATGCAGCACTCACCTACTCCACCCCCACTACCATGGGCAGGGATGCCTCCCAACTACACTTAGTTGCCCAAGGCCTCATCCAACCTGGCCTTAAACACGTCCAGAGAGGAGGCATCCACAGCCACTCTGGGCAACCTATTCCAGAACCTCACCACTCTCATACTGAAGAACTTCTTTCTAAAGATCCAGTCTAAACCTACTCTCCTTCACCTTCAAACCACTTCCCCTTGTCCTGTTGCTAGATGCCTTTATGAAAAGTTCCTCTCCAGCTTTCCAGTCTGTGCAAATCTAGTAAGATGGATGGGATGCTGGTACCAACAGTTGCTTATCAAATCCAGTTGAGAATCTACAAATTTCCAAGTAAACACACAAAAAGACAGAAGAGGAGAGGACAACGGATAAGGTATGCTTCGAGCTGGAAGAAACACTGCTGCTTTTTTGAAAGAAACCTCAACAAACATTGGAAACATTTATATGAAGAACAAAGAGCCTTGTTTTCATCATCTGCAGCTGCAGGGTTGAGTTTGGTTTTTTTTTCCTCTCACGTTTCCATTCTGAAGAAAAGGTAAAGTGGAACTTTTTAGATTACAATGTTTACAGATGCAGATTGCTTATGCTTTGTGAAACTGAAAGTCAAGGATACATCAAATGAATGGCAAACAGAGCAGCAAGTGTAAAGCCTCTTCATCATGGTGCCTGCGTCTTTACCATTTGAAATTGAATTAAAAACACCCAAAACCATCTTAAGGCATCTGCATTTTCTTTGAACAGCACACTGAAGCTGTCCATGGATAAGTTAATCTGAAAACATTCCCAGTCATATGAGAGCACTTTTCCTTTCACTCTGTCAGTTATCTTAAAATTACTTGCAAAATTCTGTTTGTTCTGCTTTAATGAGAGAGAAGCCAAGAAAAATACTTCATGCATGCCCACTGCTTGTTCCCTGGGCTACAGGTACAATGCCCAAAGTGATCCAAATACTTCACATTCTTGTATACCACAATGCATTGAAGTCATTCACAGTCCTGCCTTGTGCCCTTATTTAGGTACCTGCTTTATGATTCAGACCAGCAGCTGCAAAGCTTTCAGCGCACATAAAGGGAAGATAAACTCTACTGAAACAGGCAGAAGCACCACTGGCATTCTTAGGAGGTTTTAAAAAGCTTCATTTACTCTGAGTCATAAGAGGTACAAACATCCTTCAGAACAGCACAGTGGCATAAGCTTTCAAAATAATTGTTCTGCCCATTACAGCAAGGACCACAAAGGATGCATTCTGCAGGAATTTCAACCACTCTAAATTTACCTTAATAGAGATTAAGTTCAAATGGTGAAGTGCTCATTTCAATATGCAACGATCAGGAATGTAACTGCTGTTATAAACAGAAAGTTAAGAGCTAGTTAGATCTGAACAATACATCCTCAGCCTGTCTCAAGGTTAATGTAATTGGGATAACATTGTTCAATGGACAGCAACGGCACATTCTTTTCACAACCTTTCCTGTTTGCAGCCCACACTAGAAAAATGAGTGCCTAAAATGCTCATTCCTACAATTAATTGGTTTAGGCTTTCAGATTTCAAATAATTTTTTAAAAATAACTATTATGCTTTTGTGCATTGTCTCAGGAAGAACAGAGCTTTCCCAGCTTCTTATAAAGGAAACACAGAGTTACCATTCAAGAAAGCTTTTTAGAATCAGAGAATGTTAATTAAAAGTGGAAGTTACTTTGGAAGTTCTGACGTCTTTCATCAACAGTTTGATGTGCACATGCAGCCCAGGCAGCCAACCGAGTCCTGGGCTGCAGCAAGAGCAGTGTAGGCAGCAGGGCAAGGGAGGGGATTCTGCCACTTTACTCTGCTCTCCTTAGACCCCACCTGGAGTCCTGTGTGCAGTTCTGGAGCCCCCAGCACAGGAAGGACATGGAAGTGTTGGAGCGGGTCCAGAGGAGGCCACAAAGATGCTCAGAGGGCTGCAGCAGCTCTGCTCTGAGGACAGGCTGAGAGAGTTGGGGTCCTGCAGACCGGAGAAGAGAAGGCTTCCAGGAGACCTTAGAGTAGCCTTCCAGTATCTGAAGGGGGCCTACAGGAAGGCTGGGGAGGGACTATTGACAAGGTCTTGCAATGACAGGACAAAGGGTAGTGGGTTTAAACTGCCAGAGGGAAGATTGAAACTGGATGTTAGGAGGAAGTTCTTTCCAATGAGGGTGGTGAGGCACTGGCACAGGTTGCCCAGGGAGGTTGTGGCTGCTCCCTCCCTGGAGGTGTTCAAGGCCAGGTTGGAGGAGGCCTTGAGTGACCTGTACTAGTGGGAGGTGTCCCTGCCTATGGCAGCAGGTTGGAACTAGATGATCCTTGAGGTCCCTTCCAGCCTTACACTCTATGATTCTATGACCATCTGTCATATATACTACATCTCCTTCCTCACAGTGCCTCTTTCTGAGGTTCTGGCCAGTCACAAACAGAGCAACTCCAGTGCTCATTTCTCTTCTTCCTACCTGCATCCCTCCTGGCAGATAAGGCCATTTTGCTAACTTGATTGTGACACAGGCTTTAAAAATCCAGAATTACATTCCTTTTGAGGTACATTTTGTGCTAATATCTTGAATCTTAGTCTTGCCCAATTATGTTTTATTGGGTTTGTTGGGGGGTTTTTTTTTGTGTTTTTTTTTTCTTAACAACCAGCTCAGCAGACCTTTCAGACTTGCATACCCTGGAAATGTAAGCAGTTATTAACTGTTATCTTCCTCAGCTGACTGCAAACGTTTGATCACACACTTGTGGTTCTGAAGGAAAAGAGCTGAAGCTGAATAAGCTGCTGTGCTTGTGCTTCCTGAGTCAGAGATAACAAGATGCATTTCAAAGAGCTAATTTCTGATCTGCTTAAACATCAAATACTGAATTCAATTGGATTTGGGTGCTAAGGTAGGGAAATGCTCTTTTACTTGTTGATATCTTTAACAAGGTACAGCAGGATTACAGAATGTAAATTCTAAGTCTTTATCCAACGTTGGAAGTTTAAAGCAGCAGATGTGGCTGGCCTGCATCCATGGGACTCAGCAATTATATTTTAACTCTATAAGGCAAATGCAATATCTCACACACAGATAAACAAATCCACTTGATTTCCTGGAGCTACAGGTTTTGCTCTGCTCCCAGTCCTCTGTTTTAATCAGAAAAGATAAATCACAACCATTAATAATTCATTTAATTTGTGGTAAAAGATGCCACATTTTAGAGCAGGGGAAAAAAAAAAAATCCCACTTGGTGTAACTGGATATTGCAGGCAGCTTTAATAAAGACCAGAAATACCCCATTTATTTTTTTTTTTCCCCAGAAGAAAATGCACCTGACAAAACCTTGGAATGACTTTTAAGACATTTTGCAAATCTTAGCTGTGCTAGGTATAACTGCCTCCCAGAAATTATTTTGTTCTTTAAAACATTTCTTCATGGATGAAAACCACCAACACCACAACTTGTCAAAACTTCACTCATTATACACAAGCACTCAGAAATACATTCAAATAAGACAATGTTGTAACACAAAACTAAAATAGAGAAATACTGTTGATGAAAAACTCTCCCAGCATGTTAACCACATCTGCAATACTCTTATCACCTTGCTAGACCTGCCCCTTTACATCATCAAACTGGTGGAAGCAGTGATGTAGAGCAGTAAGCTAATCCTAACCATCCTTCCTTATGCCACGAACATGAGATGCAGAGCTGCAGGAAGGTGGATGCTCTCCTGCTGGCTCCAGCTGACACTGCAGTTAGAAGCCAGGTTACAAGAGCAAAGTTCCTCCCCAAGAATAACATGCAGCCATCTTAAATTAATCCCAAATTAAACCATATATAAGTTTTAAAACAAAGGCTGTGAAACATCATTGGAAAAGACAGATTTGTTATCCCCAGGAATTTCAGACATTTGGGGAGAAGTTGCTCTAGACATAATTTTGCCCTTGCAATCTAGAAGGAAACAAAGAAACTCTCTCCAGCTGTCAACCTAATTGTGAAGAGCTAGAAAGTCATATGCAATGTAGAGCATAAGCTCAGATACAACTGAACAGACACGAGGGAAGGAACTGGAAATGCTGAGTCCCAGCAACTTTGTTCTTTTCCCTTTTCCACCCTTGAGAGAGCAGGGGAAATCAACAGAAGAATCTCAAGTGAACAGCCTCTGACTGAACGCAACACACCTGCCTAGTCAATGTGATGGAGGGAGGAGCAGTGATAATTTGCCACCTTTTCCAGGCATGCTTGCCATGAGGTGGCAGATGGAGATGATAATGGATAGGAAAAAACATCACACCTACAGTCAGCTCTTTCCCCTGACTCACACAAACACCTGCAAACTACGCAGGGCAGGGAAACGTGCACCTTGTGTAGGATTAGGCAGCGTGGCCACACAAAGGGCTTGGTACTCGGCAGCTCCCTCTGCAGCCAAGACAGACATCTGCTGCAGTTCGATCATAGTAAGCACACCGAGAGTTTCCCTGAAGTCCCAGTAAGCTTAGCGCATTGCATTTAACTGCTTCCAACACACAGCAAGAGTGAATGAGTGGATGTGAGAAAGGGAAGGAGGGGGAGCAAGACAGCAAGGATGGGAAGAGAGAAGATAGAAAGGGAGCGATGCAGTTGTGGCAAACAAGTTGTCTTCACACTCAATCCACTAAAGGTTCAGAAGTATGAAATGTGGACAGTCAGAAATTGCTACAGTACAGCTTAGGATCTGTGAAGTTCCTCCTGTAGTATGTCATTGGCATTGCTTCCCCCCCAGAGAAAACAGCTTGTCATTTTGCAAACTATAACCAACTGTGCAAAGACCTTTAAAAAGGAGGCTTAATTGGTTTGCAAAATTTGTAGCACTCTGAAGATATCGCAGTGCCTCGGGTTTTGAGATCAGTGCTTTACAGGGAATATAAGGAAACAACAGTCTTAAAACAGGCTCTTTTCCAGTCCAGAGTCTTTCCTCTGAATTTATTGAATGCTGCATTTAATTACATTGAAATAGGCTCCTCCAGCATTATATTCCAAGTGGAAGAACAATGTGATAGTGTCATCAACAATGATGCACAAGGGAGGTTCTCGTTGGATTTAAGGAAATAGTTTTTATTAGGAGGCTGATCAGTAATTGGAGCAGGTTGTGCAGAGAGGTCCTGGAATATTTGCTCCCAGGTATTTTCAAGATTTGATGGGAGAAAGCCCTGTAAGCAGTATGCTCTGAACTCAGTGTTGATCCTGCTTAGAGCAGTATGTTGGACTAGACAACCTCATTCCAACCTGGACAACTCAATGGTTCTATAACCTACTGTCAGATAAAAGATACCAAGTTCCACCAAACCACCACAGACAACTCCAGGTGTTTTCAAGATCAGATTTTTTTAATAAAATAATATTCATCAGGAATTCTGAGTACCAGATTGTGTTACTCATGCACAGTGCAATTAAATCCATGGTATGACTGAAAAGCTTTTAGTAAAAGCACATTTTAGTATGTTCACAAGGTGTGTGCAACAACAGTGAGTGAAAGACAAAAGAAAAAAATAATCTGTTGACTACTTAGGGGTCAGTACTGGCACCAGTGCTGTTTAACATCTTTGGCAGTGCCATGGACAGAGGAATCACTGCACCCTCACCAAGTCTGCAGATGACTCCAAGCTGTGTGGCACAGTCGACTTGCTAGAGGGCAGGGATCCATCCAGAGGGACCTGGACAGGCTGCAGAGGTGGGTCCAAGCCAACCTCATGAAATTCAACAAGGCCAAGTGTAAGGTCCTGCACCTGGGTGGGCACAATCCCAAACACAACTCCAGGCTGAGTGGTGAATGGCTGAGAGCAGCCCTGAGGAAAAGGCCCTGGGGGTCTGGGGTGATGAAAAGCTCAACATGAGCCTGTAGTGTGCACATGCAGCCCAGACAGCAACTGTGTGCTGGGCTGCAGCAAGAGTAGTGTAGGCAGCAGGGCAAGGGAGGGGATTCTGCCCCTTTACTCTGCTCTCCTTAGACCCCACCTGGAGTCCTGTGTGCAGTTCTGGAGCCCTCAGCACAGGAAGGACATGGAAGTGTTGGAGTGGGTCCAGAGGAGGCCACGAAGATGCTCAGAGGGCTGCAGCAGCTCTGCTGTGAGGACAGGCTGAGAGAGTTGGGGCTCTGCAGCCTGGAGAAGAGAAGGCTTCCAGGAGACCTTCTAG
>VWZE01012045.1:86820-98912 GCA_013396675.1 Eubucco bourcierii | reverse complement strand
GAGGCCTTGAGTGGCCTGTGCTAGCGGGAGGTGTCTCTGCCTATGGCAGGAGGTTGGAACTGGATGATCCTTGAGATCCCTTCCAACCTTACCATTCTATGATTCTACTTTTTGGATTATCCACTGTAAATGTGTGATGGCTCTTCACTGAAGTCCTTTTATAAATATCATGAAAAGCCTAACAAGGTATGAGCAACATTAAACATGTTTCTGCCTAAAGGGCATTTTGCCCCTTCTTAACAGCACAGGTATTCCTTAAGGCAGACAACCCCCAGGCAGACACCCATGCAGAAAGCACTTTGCAGGTGCAACACATCCTCACCTTGAGATTGGGTTTTGAGAGGAGTTTCAACAGTTCTCTGATCTCACTGCTCAGCGGCTTGCTCTGCAGCTCCTCAGCCAGCTGGGGGGAGATGGAATCGACACAAAGACGGTCAGCAAAGTGTTGTTTTACCCAGTGCATCAGTGACAACCCAGAATCTATCTTGCTCAAGGTTATTGCTTTCCAACGTGTTCAAACAGAAGCCAGCATGAAGAGAAACACCATCAATCATGGCGCTTCTTTTTCTGGCCCTCAGCGGACCAGATTTAAGCCAGGCCTTTTGGCTCTGTTTAACACAAGTAATCATTTCTGGCAAGGGTGCAGCCAGATCACATTCTGATTTATAGCAATGAGGGCAAATCCCAGCACTTCATTGAAGTGAATGGTCCTTTGCATGCAGACAAAGGCCTGCTTGTAAAAATGACTGGATCAAACTTTGACACTGTCTATAAAAAACAGTTTTGAATGAGGTGGTGAAATCCACACTGCTTCCAAAAACCCACAGTAGCTGTGCTGTTTAGGAGTGGGATAAGAAAGGAAAGTGCCCCTACAGTGCAAGCAATCTGACCCTTTTATTATGTTTACACATACACTGGAAGGAGCTCGTTAAACGTGAAGCGGGTTAATCATAATATAGTTTATAACAGGTCATCAGCAATTCAAGCCCTTAAAATGCACAAACTAGGTCCTAACAACAAGATCAGTAATTTATGTTTGGTTGTACTACAAAACTGTGGTCTGCTGAACAATAGAGCAGCAGTCTAACGTTTGATCCTGAAGCTATTTGGCTCGTGACTTGAGTTTTCCTTATCATGACATTCTCAGTTAATTTGGACTCAAGAGGCAGATTTTATTGCAGGATTTCAGATTCAAACTGTTTTTCCAGAAGGAGAAACTAAAACATATTTCACAACACTGTGCTTTAAAATCCTGAAGCTACATAGCTCGTAACCCAAAACATGATTTCAGATAATCACTTATTTTCTTTGCATTAAAACGGCATCATAAAAAACGTCTCAAAGAAAGATTGGTTATTTGCTGCAAGTTACTTCATCCATCTAACCAAATTTAAATGTGTATTTTCATTTTGTATAAAGCTTCCAGATAAATGGATAAAAGCATGTTTTGTACAACTATATATAATAGACAATTCTAGAAGCAATTATACACATCAGACATGGTTTGAATGCTTTTTAACCTTCACATCAACACAAGGGTAACAGGATTGAAACAAGGGCATCATCACCCGCAGTTTGACAGCATTTTAACTATAAACCAGCCATCAACATCAACTACATCAATGCTAATCTTAGCAATACTTGTGTCTTAAACCCAAAAGATTGGAAAATTATCTCTGTAGGAAAGGTCAGAAGGAAATATTTTAGGCACATAAAGCCAAGTATTGAGGTAATCTGACTGCAGCCGGCAAAGCTGAAAATCATCTATCCTAGGAGTGACAGCAGGTATATGGCACAGGTTGCCCTTGGTTCTCTTTTCATTCTTTAGCTTGTGCTACTCATCACCAGACAATAAAGCCTGTGTTCCATTGCTGATGACAAGTAATCAGTAAGAATTTCTCTCTCAGATGAATTGTGCACGAGCATCTATTAACTTCAGCAGAAATGGGAGCAAATGTAAGCACGGGTACAGAAAGTTTAGGACTGGGAGGAACAGGAGGATTTATTTTGTTATTGCTTTAACAGACTTTTAAATCTCATCACTCAGAAAACATTTGTTTGGAGATTAAATAACTCAAAACTTGTTTTCACTCCTGTAACTTCCAAGGTTTTTCCAAATATTTCCATGTCTTATAGGCATTTTCAACACCCCAGGACAGAAGCAGAGGAAGACAAAGACTGAGGAAGAAAAAGACAAAGCTGTGTTTCAAGATGAGCAAACAGGTATCATCACAGCTGCTTAGTGTGCTTCTAGCTGGTTTGGACTGGATTTTTATTTGTTGCCACTGTTGAAGTGCTACCAGCAGCACTATGAGCTGTATGAGGTACTTTAGGCACAATGGTACCATGCTCATCACCTCTTCCACCAAAGACTGCAGGAAAACCTGTGTGAGAACCTGCTCTATGATCCCTGTTGAGGGAACCATCACTAAAGTACTTTATGAAGAGCTGCCAATATAGAGAAAACAAAGCAAAAGAGAGAGGCAGATGTGGAGTGAGGCTGGCAAGAGGAGGAGCACCAGGGCCTGGGGATTTAAAACTTCTGGAGGAAGCACAGAAACTTTATCTCCCAGAACAGTCTCTCTCACAACCTAGAGGCAGCAGCTCAAATTTAGATTTTAGATCAGGTAGGATATATTCACCTGGTAATAAGAACATCTCCTTCACTGCTTAACTATAGAACAGTTAGTATCGTAAGAAGACAAAACATTCAAAGCCTACTGAAAATCAAAGTATGTTTTATATCACCAATAGGCTCTTAAATTCCTGAGGCTGGCATCCAGTCAGGCATACGTGCCAAAAAATTGAATAGCACTTCAACCCTGGAAACCTGTGGGGTTTGGAGATATAAACCCCACTGCATCTAAATGATCTTCCTCAGAGTTCACTGATAAGTATTCATAGATTCATAAAATGGGTTTGGTTGGAAGTGACCTTCTAACCCCCCTATGATGAGCAGTGATACCTTGACCAGGTTGCTCAAGACCTCATCTAGCATGGTCTTGAACATCTGCAGGGAAGGGGCATCAATAACTTCCTTGGGCAACCTATTCCAGTGTCTCATCACTCTCGCTGTAAAGAATTTCTTGCTAATCTTCAGTCTAAATCTGCCCTCCTAAAGCTCAAAACCATTGCCCCTCATCTTTGTGTCTCTACAAGCCCTTGCAAAAAGCCCCACCCCAGCTCTCCTGTTTTCCCCTTCAGTTACTGGAAGGGCACTCAAGGGTCTCCCTGGAGTCTTCTCCAGGCTGAGCAGCCCCAACTCTCTCAGCCCATCCCCATAGAGGAGGTGCTCCAGTCTGGTGACCATCTTCACTGTCTCCTCTGGGTCCATTCCAGCAGCACTGAAACACCCAAAATCCTGCACTATGCTGGTCTGACATCAGCTACCAATGGAGAGATCTTCACTCTATGGGATGCTGCCCATAAAACCAGCTCTTCAGCTGCACATAAGCACATGAGCAAATTGGAGAACCACCAAGAGGATCTTTAAAAATAAGCTGTGCTTAAAAAGTAGGCAGATGTCTAGAGACACTCATGTCCCAACATGTGTACATTTAAAATATACTACCACATATATAATAATGCTCTCATGGGGTAAAAAAACCCTGACCTCATTTAACTGAGGAGTGACAGAGAACAGTAATTTGGAGATTTCCAAGAGTATGTGTTTTAAATGGGGCTGAACAAAGAATGAGATTGCTCAGCACTTCTGAATATAGAAAAAAAACCCTAAGCTTTGCATCCAAAAATAAGAAATGAGTCTTATTAAGAATTTTAGTCCAGAGATCCATAACACAAATGTTAACAAGGATTATTAATATGTCACCAAGAACTTAATGAAGAGAATTTCAACCAGCTTTTCTAATTTTAAAAATTACTATCAACATTATTCAATGCTACTTGAAGGTTAAAAAAATATTACTAATATATGCCTGATGTCAAAGCTAATGCATTCTAATATTTGGTATGTTACAGGATATAGCTCTCCTACTGAAACATGATTAAATTACATTAGATTCCTTTTTTTTTTTTCAACTGACTTCAAATATGTTTAATTTACTTTTTGGTTAACANATATATTTAAAAGACAGGTAAGATTTAAAACCATCTATGAAGCATGTTGAAGTTCCAAGCATGTTGCCTTAGAAATGGATCTGAACAGATTAAACAAAACAAAACAAAACAACCCAAAAAACCCTCAACCTGAGATCATCAATTGCAAGAAAGACTTCTGGATTTCACCTAAACCACAGTTTATTAAACATTTCTCTATCCTGGCCTACCTCAGGTTCAGTCATAGTTTATACAGGTGTGTGCACAATTCATCTGAATCCTAGAATTAACCAAACAGCAAGAAATGGCAGGTTGGATTTCTTTCTTTTTTTTTTTTTCTTCCCCCTTTTCTTCAAAATAAAAATTATAGTATCAGGAAATTAACTACTCCATCAATGCCCACCACTTTCACAATTTAGGTTTTTTGGTTTTTTTTGGTTATGAAGGTAATCTGGAAAGCTCCAATATGAATAAATCACTACTGTATTTTTTTTTCTTCAATAGTTTCTGTATTATTTTTTTTTCTAACAAGACTTCTTCCTAGGCATTTCATATGCTCCATTTCTGCAGTATTATCTGCCATTTTTCATGTTCTGTCAGCAGTGCTGATATCTCATTTGTCTTTATTTTTCCAAAGCATTCCTCTTGCCTGTGACTTTCCCAAAACACTAACAGTTGACAGCTTCTCCCCTCCCAGTAGACTTCCAACCTGTAATTTCTATTACGTAGCTACTAAAGCGGAACAAGAGGCTATCTAGATGCAATGTTTTTGTAACAGGCAAGTGAATGAAAATCAAAGTGATATCAGCAACAAGCCCAGTGATGACAGCACCTTTGGAAACATTTGCAGCTTCTTAAGATTTCAGCTCAGAGGATTACATTCAAATGCTTGCACTATGAGGAGTTCTGCTTGCGGGTAGTTTTTGAGAGACTTGGTACCAGTGATCTCAGCAGGGGACACTTACATCATCAGCCAAGGCTGCTGCACCGTGGAGTATGGGCGCTGGGTTCTGTTTTTCATAGTAATGGAGTTTTTCATGAATCTGGAAGACAATAGCACAAAGTGACAAGTTTATTTAGTAGCACCAAAAAATACAAAGCACCAAACCAGGACAAAATGACCCTGGTTGAGCTAAGCGATCTGTTGAGTGCCTGTAACTCAACGAAGCATCCTTGCAGTAACCTACAGGCAGCAGTCGTGCAAGTGTAATTCATCATCATCCTCTGCTGAAGTGCTAAGAATATGAAATCAGATGGAAAAAATGCTTGGCATGTAGACCAACCCACAGAGAAACTAAACAGTTGTGATTTTTCTCTCCTGGCTCTCTCTGTCCATATTTCTAACATATTGCTCTAAGTATCAATTACATTTTATATTGCTGCTGAAAACACAAAGCATAAAGTGTTTATCCCCAAGATGGATATAAAAAACCCTGTAAATTATGATTTATGAAGTGAAATAATAGCTTGCCACCCACATCTTGACAGACAGCTTGGTGGAGTTGTTGCCATCATTAAAATAATTCAGAAACAAGGGCAAAGCAGTGCTAATATGAATTCTAACACATCTGAAAGAAAAAAGGCAGTCCTTCAGCGAGTTAAAGTCATTTAGGAGCACTTGAAGTTTTTACTGGGGAGTTAGCAACATTAAAAATGCAGTGTGTTTTAGTCCTTTCAAAAGGGGCAAGGATACACCATCATTTAAATACTCAGCCTCTTCCCTCCTCCACGAGTTATGCATTTCAAAATTCAGATTTGTTTTCCAGTGTCAAAGCTTTCAAGAGCCAACATATTTTTTAAGGTTTCTAACAAGTTTCTTCGAAGTTATTTCAGAATGGTATAAAGTGCCATCATATTTCACATTTTAATGTATTTACATTGTTTTTCCTGAAGATGCAGAGACATACAAATATCAATTAACTTTTTTTTTAGCAGAAGACAACAGTAGTCTGAAGTGATGCAAACACCTTTCCTTCTTACTTTTCTACTTTAGCTCCCCTGCTCTGAAGAAAGCGTGGACTCCAGATGGTTGGAGGAGTTGCAGAAGGAGCTAAATCAAGGACTTCTGTGCTTGGCAAAGAAGGGAAAGATAAGGTCTGGCAGAGGCCATGGGGTGCAGAACTCAGCTGGGAAGCCCCTTGCAGAGCTGGAGAATAGAAACCCCAATAATACCCTATAGTATGTGCTGGGGCCAGAATGGGACAGATACTGGGTAACCAAGGCAGCCTTAAAGAGCCACCAAAGCAGTGGTGTTTGCACACAGAAATTGTATGAAGTTGTATCTGGTTTTCACTGACTTGAGGGCAGTGAAAAGGAGGCTGAGGGGAGACCTCCTTGCTCTCTACAACTACTAGCAAGGAGGCTGTAGCAAGGTGGAGCTTGGTCTGTCCTCCCAAGTAACAAGCAACAGGACAAGTGGAAATGACCTCAGGTTGTGCTAGGGGAGGTTTAGATTGGATATTAGGAAAACAATCTTCACTGAAAGAGTCGTCAAGTCTTGGAACAGGTTGCCCAGGGATGTGGTTGAGTCAGTATCTGAAGGAATTTAAAAGACACACAGATGCAGTGTTGTGGGGCACAATTTAATGGTGACTTGAAGAGTTTTTTATTTAATAGACAGCATTTTGTCTTTGTTAGCTGAACATTTTTTGTTTTGGTTTTTTTTTTTTTTAAATCAGATCTCTCCCTGATGATATCCACCTTCCATCTCTTGGTAATTTAAAAGATTTACCTAGGAAAATTACCAAAGCATTGGTATGTGCACAAAGCTGTAACCAACACAAAATACATATGCATCACAAAAATGTGACTTCCTACTGTGCTCCTACAGTTACTGCCTACCTCTAATTTCTGGATAACTAAAGTATTCATAATGTATGCAGCACACATATAATAGCTTCCTGAACACAGTGAGACAGGAGATTCGGTGCAATTCAACTAACAAAGCAAACATTTCAGTGATGCAAAACCACATTTCCAGGCATTTTCTCTCTATGCATTTGAAAACGTGTTTCAAGATGTTTTGGTTCATCATTTTCCCCAAAGATCACACTAAGGCTGAATTTTGTCTCCCACATTGTACTTTTGGTCTTTTTTGAAGATGGTTACTGAGATTGCTCTGTACAGTTCTGGAGCCCCCAGCACAGGAAGGACATGGAAGTGTTGGAGTGGGTCCAGAGGAGGCCATGAAGATGCTCAGAGGGCTGCAGTAACTCTGCTGTGAGGACAGGCTACAAGAGTTGGGGCTCTGCAGCCTGGAGAAGAGAAGGCTTCCAGGAGACCTTAGAGTAGCCTTCCAGTATTTGAAGGGGGTCTACAGGAAGGCTGGGGAGGGACTATTGACAAGGTTTTGCAATGACAGGACAAGGGGCAATGGGTTTAAACTGGCAGAGGGGAGATTGAAACTGGATGTTAGGAGGAAGTTCTTTGCAGTGAGGGTGATGAGACACTGGCACAGGTTGCCCAGGGAGGTTATTGATGCCCCTCTCCTTCCCTGCAGATGTTCAAGACCATGCTGGATGAGACCTTGAGTGACCTGTACTAGTGGGAGGTGTCCCTGCCTATGGCAGGGGTTGGAACTAGATGATCTTTGAGGTCCCTTCCAATCTTACCATTCTATGATTCTATACCATTTCCTTCGTCACTGGGGACTAGATCACCTCTGCTGTCTTTCAAGAAGCACAGTTGCAAGCTCATCTGGAGGACTATGAATTTCCTAAAGTTGATGAAGTTCTCCATATGCTGATTCTTTTCTCAAGCCTGAAGTGCATTAATCACGCTAATATACGCACAACCAGCATTAGGCTTCTGAAATTTAAGCCTTACCCAAGCAGAACTGAGAATCTACCTATCTAGAGTAAGTCACCACACCAATGGAAATGGATACAGTGTGAGCTAGTCAAACACTGAAATAAAATGCAAAACAGGAGAAGGTGGCACAAGTAACTTCAAAGATTCATAGAATCTATGGTTGGAAGGGACCTTAAAGATCATTTAGTTCCAATCCTCCCACCATGGGAGGGGACACCTTCCACTAGCCCAGGTTGCTCAAGGCCTCATCCAACACAGCCCGGAACACCCCCAGGGAAGGGGCATCCATCACTTCCCTGGGCAAATTCTGCCAGCATCTCACCACCCTCACTGCAAAGAACTTCTTCCTAATCTCCAGTTTGAATCTGCCCTCTTCAAGCTTCAATCCATTCCCTCTCATCCTATCACTACAAGCTCTTGTGAAAAGTCCCTTCCCAGTTTTCTTGTAGGCCCCCTTAAGTTACTGGAAGGCTGCCCCTTTACAAATCTCACTCAATGAAATTAAACTGTAACACAAATGAAAACCAGCCTGGAACACTTTGAGACAACTCTAACAGTGGATTTGAAATAGCAGACTAGAGAGAATTTGCCTGCTTAGGGTAAAACTTTTTTCTATTTGTAACCATCTATTTGAGCTTCATTCTGGAGAATTCTGTTTAATACAGCAGACAAATCCATTTTATATTCTGTGGCTGTGTCAGATGTCAAATATCTTTAATTCTTCTCTCTAGCAGAAACATATGGAATGTGTGGAGAATATAGGACTGGATCATGTTTTTAAAAATAGAAATCATGGTACATCACTTTAAAGTTCTTCTAGCATTTAACTGTAAAGTCTGAACCCTGAAAACCTCTTTGTGGATGAGACTGAGCCTGTTAAAGCAAGAGCTACGTATCGCAAATAAAAGATTCAAAACTGTTGTGCTGAACAGATGACAGTTGCTGGGGTTTTGGTTCTGGATTTGTGTTTTTCTGACTACCTCTTCATTTCACTACTCTGAGAAGACTTATGAGGTTCTGTGAATACTGACAATTTACTCTGAAGACATACCCCAGGAGGAAAAAACAATCATTTGCAAATCTACACAATTTTTGGCACATTTTAGTAGGCAGGGGAAATTGTTTCTGGATTTTCTAAGAGGGACTGGATTAACAAAGTATCACCAAAATAGGTTTTGTGCAGCATCCCCAGCTTGGACTATTTCAAAGTCCACAGGGGGATCTCTGAGTAAGAAAAATAAAATTCTTTAGCAAAGAATCCTACAACATAATTTTAATTGCTCCTTTTATATTTCCTAATTTCCAGGTACGGATCCGACTGGGGAGGGACTACTGACAAGGTCTTGCAATGACAGGACAAGGGGCAATGGGTTTGAACTGGCAGAGGGGAGATTTAGACTGGATGCTAGGAGGAAGTTCTTTCCAGTGAGGGTGGTGAGACACTGGCACAGGTTGCCCAGGGAGGTTGTGGCTGCTCCCTCCCTGGAGGTGTTCAAGGCCAGGTTGGAGGAGGCCTTGAGTGCCCTGTACTAGTGGGAGGTGTCCCTGCCTATGGCAGGGGATTGGAACTAGATGATCCTTGAGGTCCCTTCCAACCTTAACCATTCTATGATTCTATGATTCTACATCATTCCAAGGCCCTCATGGCTGCAAGTGACACATCTATGAATAGTCCCAACATTTACACAGTGAGTCTTTGTTTGATCACCAATGGTGTTGTCTTAATTCCAGGATTTAGAGAGCAAGTTTACTGGCCCAAGAGCTTTGAGTCAAGGTAAACCAAAGTACTTAGAATGAAAAAAGAAACAATAGGCTACAGTGAAACAGGCAAAAATACCCATAAAAACTACAGCTGCACACCATCAGCTATGCTGACAGAGGATGCACATTTGCTTGATGTAGAATTTTCATTAAAAGTTTATTAAATTCCCTCCTTTTCTTCTCCCAGAGCACTACTGTATCAGATGAAAAGAACCAGAAAAATTAGCCTTTTTTCTCCCCTCTTTATTTCCATCATTTAGCATGTGTCTGTAATACGGGCTGAAGGCCAAACTTGCTTTGCATTTCTTTCCAAAGCCACCTGGTCGTGTTCCAGTGTGACCTCCCCTGGGTGATGCTGCTCTGACAGGGAGGTTGGACTTGATCTATGGAGGCCTCTGCCAACCTCTAAGGTTCTTTGATTCTGTGATTCTTCTCAAACTTTCCTGCAGTAACTATCACCACAGCTTTGGTACACACTAATGAATATTCATAGAATCATAGAATGGTAAGGTTGGAAGGGACCCCAAAGATTATCTAGTTCCAATGCCCTGCCATAGGCAGGGACACCTCCCACTAGTACAGGTCACTCAAGGCCTCCTAAAACCTGGCCTTCAACACCTCCAGGGAGGGAGCAGCCACAACCTCCCTGGGCAACCTGTGCCAGTGTCTCATCACCCTCACTGCAAAGAACTTCCTCCTAACATCCAGTCTAAATCTTCCCTCTGGCAGTTTAAACCCATTGGCCCTTGTCCTGTCATTGCAAGACCTTGTCAATAGTCCCTCCCCAGCCTTCCTGTAGGCCCCCTTCAGATACTGGAAGGCTACTAGAAGGTCTCCTCAAAGCCTTCTCTTCTCCAGGCTTCAGAGCCCCAACTCTCTCAGCCTGTCCTCAGAGCAGAGCTGCTGCAGCCCTCTGAGCATCTTCATGGCCTCCTCTGGACCCGCTCCAACACTTCCATGTCCTTCCTGTGCTGGGGGCTCCAGGTGGGGAGTTAAGTTAATAAATTAAATAAACTAATAAATTAATAGATTAAATAAAATGATGAATCAAATAAATATTAAATACATGGGTAACTCTGCAGTAATACAGCATGATGGACACATGAGTTAGGCAAAAAATGAGCAGCAAATTGTATGCTGCAACTCATTTCAAACACCCAATGCAACATCTTGAAAAGTGGCTTTCTTAGAAGACAGAGAGGCTTTAAATCACATTCTCTTCAGACCAATTGATTTGAATTGCATAGAATATTGTTTTAGAATTTGGCATTAGGTATTTTAGAAGAGACAAACAAATTCAAAATGCATAAACCATAGCTACCTGCTCAATGTTTGCACAGATAATTTAATTCCCCAAATTGCCTCAAATATAAATTAAGTGATTGCACAGTGCAGAAAGGTTTTTGAGAGAACAAGGATCAATGCAAGCCTCTGAAGACATTAAGACAGATATTCAGAAACCTCAATTCAGGCCCAGTTTTCCACAATAAAAACTCTCATCGCAACAGATGAGCAATTCTCTTTCAGAGCTTTGCTTCAAAGAGTAGAAGCATTAAATTCATAAGAACTGAAAAGTAGGCTAATGGCACGGAAATATTTCTGCCTCCACTGCTAAGTCAGAAGTGAGAACAATGTTAGACAATCTCAACAAAAGAGCTAAAATATTGCACTACAATAAAAGGATCACAAACATTTTTATCACTATAGCATGAAATCATGTTAAAAAAACAAAATCAGAAATCTTGCAGACTGTCTGGTACAAATTGTTGTAATGGGCCTGGCTAGGAGGGAGTTGGTTTTCTTCACAGCAGCCTGTATGGTGTTGGGTGGTAGATCTGTGACCAAAACAGTGCTGGTAGCAGAGCAGTGCTTTAGCTGTTGCACAGCAGTGCTTGTGCAGCATCGGGGCCTTTTCTCTTCATACTCTGCCCCCCACAGTGACTAGGTTGTGAGAGGACACAGCTGGGAAGTTGTGCTGGTTTGAGGCTAATTAGAATATTTTAATTAAAAAATGTAGATTACAGGCTGTGAAAAGCAAACAGTGGTGATGTTTGCTTCACTCATAGGCTTGCTGAGATGTATAAGAACAAGAACACAAATATAGATAAGATAGAGTCTGTCTCTCTGGTTGCTGATGTGTCTTCCCCTCTCTGCTAACCTAACTAGTCACTCTGCTTCTAAACCCCCTGGCTGATCCTCCACACTCTCTTGCATTTAAGCCAAACCCTGGGGTAAGGTAGAGGGTTGGAAAGAAGGTGGAAGGGTGGTTGGGAGACCCTCCTGGGGACTCTGGTTTCTGGGAGGGGGATTGTTTCTGGATTACCTTTAACTTGTATATGTCTGTAAATATTCATGTCTATTGTGTAAATATCTCCTTGCACATTGTGCTGAGCTGTAAATAGAGCTTCAGTCTTTAACTTCCAGCTGGCTGAGTCTAGTCCGGGTGACTTTTCACTGGGGGGGGG
>VWZE01012045.1:0-73986 GCA_013396675.1 Eubucco bourcierii | reverse complement strand
CAGTGAGGGTGGTGAGGCACTGGCACAAGTTGCCCAGGGAGGTTGTGGCTGCTCCCTCCCTGGAGGTGTTCAAGGGCAGGTTGGACAAGGCCTTGAGTGACCTGTACTAGTGGGAGGTGTCCCTGCCTATGGCAGGGGGTTGGAACTAGATGATCCTTGAGGTCCCTTCCAACCTTACCATTCTATGATTTTAAGTTTATATTTCAGTATATAAATTAAAGTACTGCCTACAAATACTTTGGATTAGAAGAATACTGAATTTCTAGCACTCCTCCATAGATATTGTGTACCTACAACTCTAGCAGGAAGCACCAAAAATTAACTGGAGATCAAACTTCCTCTTCAGACATGAAAAAAAAAAAACAGAAAAAAAAAATCTTAAATTTCTTCCCTGCAGCTTTCATGCTGCTTTGCAGATGGAGTATCCTAATAGTGTCTATGTATACCTTACTGTTAGATAGTTCTGTAGGGTTGGAAACTTTGTGGATTATGAATTTTCCCAGTAGGACCTGAGGCACACTTTTTTCAGCTAGAGACATTCACTGAGCATCCCTACAAAAATTCACATTTCCTTGAACTGTGATGATCTGGACTGAAGGAATTGCTGCCTTTTATCTAGCACATCAACATAGTCATTTCCTTCTCCTCCTGCCAGAGTAGTAAAGGCTTTCAAATCAGCACGTGGGACCCCATCTGCGTGGACAGTTGGCATTACGAGCACGATGGGTTCACTCTTGCCATCAAAAGGCTTTGCATGCTTTCTCTGACTGAAAAATGTAAGCCATAACAGAAGCAGAAGCTTTGCTGGATTCTCCTTTCCAGCAGGAAGAACAGCCACTTCTCATTGGCCATGAATTGTTACTGGCTGCCAACCACCACACTCACACCTCCTCCTCCAGATGGCCAGGTGGCAAATGCTTACTCACACCGCCTTTGCCTTCATTTTTTCCCCCCATCTCCAAAGCAAACAGCACTTCAGACCTCCACATGAATTCACAGCATTGCAGCCTATTTCCTCTACCAGGCAGGCACAGCTTTTCAAAAATAAATACAGTTGAGAACTCAGCAGTAAAGAACCTTAAGAACTTCAAGTACCAAAGCATCATTTCAGTGAATGAGATATCAGTTTCAGTAATTCCACCCACTCTGAGGTGGTCCATACATCTCTCAAACTCTCCAATGCTTTCCCCAAAACCCACAACCCACCCACTCTGTTAGATCTGAGGTCAGATGCCACCTATGGTCTACCACATTCCAGTCCCACTTTCTCCTCTTCTTTTCCAGACTTGCTGCTCTTGGGTAACACAGTTCCTCTGAGCTCCTTCTGAAGAAGATGGTTTTGTCTGCCCTGAAATAAGAAATCACTTGCACCACTCCTTAACATAGACAATCTTATTAGCCATCACAAACCCCCCACAAACACATCCCACTTTCTACATCTACAGAATGGAACAGTTAACAGAAACATGGAGCACTGGAGCAGGCTGCCCAGAGAGGTTGGAGTTTCCTGCTCTGGAGACTTTCAAAACCTACCTGCATGGCTTCCTTGTATGACCTGTCCTAGGTCATCCTGCTCTGGCAGAGGGGTTGGACTGGATGACCTTCCAAGATCCCTTCCAACCCCTAAGATTCTGTGATATGATTCAATTTACACGTCAAAGAAATGACACCAGGATGCTTGGTCGCCATCGGCACAGACAAACATTAGCACATACATAATGATCTCTCAGAACTTCAAGTTAAGTCATATCTAGGTGGAATTAACAGAAAAATTAGCATGAATTCAGGGCTGCAGGGCCAGCTACCGAAATACTATACAGTTATGATAAAATTAGACTAGATTCAGCAAATATTCCTTACTCTGTAGTAGCTTTTTTCCCTTCCAGTGCCACGTACTGCTTTTTGGATGTACAGACTCTTTGCTCTCAACAGCAACACCACTTGCTGTGGTTTCTTTTACATACTGCAAAGTACAGTACTGGCTGAAGAACTGTGCATGCTCTTAGCTGGCCAAAATCAATCAGTAAACTGCAATTGGTTAAGAAACATTTCGGTAGCAGCCCAACAGATAAGCTTACTCAGTTCCTGAGCGTTACATCCACAACCAGAAATGTTTTAAGGCGACAATTCAAGTAGAAACTTCATCCTGGAGCTAAACAAACAGCAAAACATGTGTGGTGCACTAACAGCAAGCAAATGCACATGGAAATTCTTGCAGCTCCTCTAAAAATAAGCTGAAGGGTAGTTAGAGCAGGTATTTATTTATCCCTTCTGCTCCTCTAAGAAAAAACTCAAGGCAGAGCCCACGTGTACTATTTCAGGTTTCAGCTATGTTAGTGCTGGTAATGGCCCCAAGGGATCACCTCTTCTCGACAAATCTCTCCAGAATTACTGGGATCTCTGCTACATAAAAAGTAATGAGATGGCTGAAGACTTTTGGTAGAACTTAAGAGTCATGTAATAAGACAAGGAAGTAACAAATTGAGAGAAGCAGAGACAAATTTTACATGTTCACTGTCCAGAGCCAATTTTCTCTCTCAAATTGTCAACAGTGGGTGTGGGCTGCCTCCTCTCTATACTTTGCAAACTAAAATTTAATCAACAGATTCCTTTATTGAGAAAAGGGACAGTAAGAAGAGTTGCATCAGTCTGTGCTGGTTTTACTTACTACAATAGGAATGTACTGTAGGGAACAATCCAGTATTTGCAGGGGAATGGACTGGATGATCTAATACAACTTTTCCATTCCTAACTTCTCAGAACAGCTCAGGCTGATCCAAGTTCACAAAGAGGTTTCTGTCCAACAATGCTGAATGAAGAGAACTCCCAAGACCAGGTTTTTGTTGTTTTCTTTTCTTTCTTTTCAATACTATGAGAGCCAAAACAGCAAACTGTATGCCATAGTATACAGCCATGAAGAAAATACTATGATAATTAAATAACCATAAAACGTAGAGTAACTGCAGGAAAAATAGTAAGTTCATTTCATGCTTAAATGTTTCAGGCAATTTGGAGCATTTTATCAATTTTATTACTCAGAAAAGAAAAACCTTTTTTCTAGCATTTGAAATTATTGAACAGTAAGGTAAGAACATCAGAGAAGTATCAGTCTTAAACAGAGACATTACTGCCTAATTAGTAATGTACTCATGCAGATTTTCTTCCAAAACTGACACATACTGGGACTGCAACATCCTTGGCTCTAAGTGCTTTTATTATTATTATTATTACAAAATATCTGTCATCATTCTCTGCCTGAGGAATTAAAAACATTTGTCTTTGCAAGTACAGTTGAGTTTAAGAAGTTATTGCTAGGAAAAATAGCCTTTCAAATGAGACATCAGGATGAAGATTTGGTACTTCTGAAGCCTTATAACAGGGAAATCCATGGCAGATGAGGTGCTGTTTTTCACTGCTCTCTTCCAAAAAGACTATGGACTACCTGCTCTGAAACTTGATAGGACACTGAATAACCCTTCTAAAAATGTCTTAAAAGTCAAAGAAATGCCACTAATTTCAGAGAGAGTTAAGCCCCTCTTGAGGCAGGGATATGAACTAGATAACCTTTTGAGAGCTCTTCGTGCCCTGCTTTATACATATGACCTTCACAGAAATCAAAAGGTGAGGTTTGATAGCCTGGGATATGCACTGAGTCAGCCCAGATGCTCTGAATAGTCTCAATTCTTAAATTAAAAAACTTTGTCTTTTAATATGCCATCTTGAATTGCATTCAAAGAAGTGCACTTTCAGGCATTAAGTGTATTTTAAAATAGTGTAAGACCTAATAGGACATTAAAAGAAGTGTCCACAGGGTCAGAGTTACACATCCCTTTCATACCTGGACCTAAAACATACAAGATAAATAGCAAAGATGGTTGGAATAGTTCAATGCCTTCAGAGTTTAACTGCAATAAAGTGGCCATTCACTGCTCTCCAAAATTTTGTCTCAAGAAAGCTTTCTCATTAATTCTTTTTTGTTGAAATCAGCAAGACCAATCCACCCTATAACAACAAGCAACATGGGTCTTTTCCAACCTGGATATTTCTGTGGTTCTGTATGGCTACTAGGAGAGCTAGTAGGAGAGTCAGCTTTTCCAGAGAACATACTGGAAGGTGAGCAAAGCAGTTGATGTCATTCTACCTTTGTCTTCTTTTGCACGAAGGGACAAGGGAGCAAGTAAAAGAGTTTGAAGAGGCTTAGGTTTTGCCTCAACAGAAAACTAAAACAAATGCTAAAATGTCAGTGTTTTGCAGATCCATACTCACTTTCCATCCAGCCTTCTTTAATTCTCAATCCAGCATGAAAACTAATTGTCCAACTGACCTAACATTTTGCTTATATGCACACTACTGTTGGCTTGTAGTAGGAAGATGACGAAGGTGGTCCTCCTGCAATCACCTTCTGAGCCACCTGAACCGACAGCAGTAAGGAGCCTAGGAACCACTGCACTTCAGAGATGCAACTCAATTCTTTAGGCCAGCAAGTATGGCCAAGGACTGTTCCCCTGGCTGTTGCATTTGTGTTATCAGCTGCCAGAGAGTAGAATCATAGAATCATAGAACGCACTGGGTTGGAAGTGACCTGTAACAGTCATCTAGTCCAACCAGCCTGCAGTAAGCAGGGACAAGCAGCACTTGTGTTACTTTTATATGTAAATTCTCTCCTGTTTTGAAAATAATTTTAGCCAGGTAGCAACACACTTCCATATTTTTCCAGGAAAAGATAGATGAAAGAAATGGAAGAAGATAACTCTTCCAAATCTCCATCAAAATAAGCCCAATGCTAAGCTTCCTCTAGATCAGCAACTGACAGGGGTAACGAATTCTGCTCAATTATGTTGTGAGTCTGGATATATTTATGACAGAGGTTACTGCAACCTCCTGACTCATCTGAGACCTCAGAATTTCCTTCCAGCTTATATGAGGTCTGCACTGAAGATGCACTTAAGCCTTTTGTTCGAGTGGGACATATCTAACCAGCTGACTGATTCCATTTTTGTGCCACAAGCAATTTTAACAGGGTAGCTCTGCACACTGCCACAGCACGCTTTGATTTCTTGTTGCTGATCGTTTTCATAGGAGGACACTTAAACTCGAGTATTCTTCCAAACTTATTTTAGGTTGTGCTTTAGTCCAACATATTTATGTGCAAAACACAATTTTAAATGGAAGCAAGCCAGTAGGAGAAACAGCTTACTAGAATTTCAGTTGACTTTGTTAAAGGAAATTATTTTAAATTAATGTGGCTACTGAACTGTTGCCATACTTGACCTCAGAAAATATATCCCTTCTAATTTTTGCTGTGAACATTTATTTACTTAAGCTAAACTCCAGGTCTTGAATGTTGACCATAAAGAAGGCTCAGATTTCCTGCTACTATTTCGTACTCCTCTCTCTCTCTCTCTCTTTTTTTTTTTTTTCTCTAAACAAGGGCAAACAACATATGTTTGCTGCATTAGCATTGCACTGCCAAAACATCACTCTTAAATGAAATCATCTATGTATTTTTGGTTGAATCTCATTTAACAACTTCCACCCCTGACAGAAACAGGGTTGAAACAAGGCTGTTTTGTTTTCACTGAGCAACAGCTTGATCGCTGGTTTACTAGATGGCGCTCAAAACATTTTTCCATATGCTCTTCTCAAAGAGAATCTGACTTAAATGTGGTTTACCTTCAACAGTGAATGAAGGCTTTTTTCACCAAACATATCCCAGAGGAAGGTCAGGTCTTCCTGGCTGTCCACATGTGGCTGCAGCTGGGCTGGCAATGCAGCCAGCAGCTCGTACAGACCTATAAAATGAAAATAAAACACAAAGTGTAATCTAGGGGTGATCTCATTAATTTCACTTAACAGTTCTGTGTAATTGGCTGCCTGGAGCATGTCATTTTAACTGAACTGGGAGTCTGGAGTATCCAACATAACATTAACTTGTAGAACCAAAAAAGGAATATTTAAAAAAAAAAAAAATTACTAAGAAGTAAGCATTAGCAGTGTGCTTTTTACCTTGTCACAGTGCTCAGGCTTCTACATCCACATATATTTACACAAGGTTATGCAGAAAATTCATAAAGGTTTGGGGGAAAAAAAAAAAAAAAGGACAAAACCAGAAAAAAAAAAAAAAAGAAAAGAAACAACCCATACATTCCTTTGCTTAATCGTTATTCCATTTCCCTTGATGTTAGCCAAAGAGTGAAATGAGTCATGAATAGGAAAAACTTCCTTAAAAGAACAGAAACTGGATAGGGTGGTCTATTAAAAAAAGGTTCATGGTTTCTCTAAATACTTCTTGCTAATAAATTGCTTGGTTTAGTTGTTTTGGGGTTTTTTTGTTTGGCTTTTTTTTTTTTTTTTTAAAAATCTTGTGTTCAGTAGGAATCCACAGCATGACAAAAGGAACTTCACTGTTTCGCACGATTCGACCTCGAAACCCCAAACCGGCGCAGTCCTCCGCAGCATACGCACACAGACACGCAGAGACAGAAGCATTTCAGTAAGAGTCTGGATCTGCAGGTATTTCAGGTTCTCTGCAGGGTTACAGCAATTGCTGTGCCCAGTTATTTGTGGCACAGCTCACCTGCGGTCTCCGAGGGGCAGACAGTAGCGCAGTGTTCCTCAGTAGCATGCAGCATAAAACATCCATCATGCACACAGGCCATCGCACCGCTGTCCAAGGAATGGAGCAACAGTGTTTGCAGCAGTCCTCTTTAGGGAGGTAACCTGGCACGAGTCGATATCAATTCATAGCACATGTTTAATTTTCCAGTGGGATTACTTGGGGTAAAAAGGACAAAATGCCTTTTTCTCCTGTCTGCTGTCTACAAAAACACCAGCGGTCTCCTGGGATCCAAGATACACGGTCCCGTTATTATTTTTAGTCTGAGTAAGTGCTGCTGTGCATCGCAAGGACAAATTTACAAGCCATTCTGCTGCTAAAGAACATTGTTCTGAGTTATGGGTTACCTATCATTTCATGCCTATTATCTCCCTAAAGCTTATTATTTAGAATGTTTATTGGGAGGCATAATTTCACAACCTTTCCAGGCCCTACATTCCCCTTCAAAATTACATACGGCACCTTTGGGATCCGATCATTTAACATTTTTGTCTTTTTACTGCCTCTCTCACTGTAACATTCTGGAAATAAAAAGTTCCTTCCAGATACATTCTTCTGTGGTCCAAGCGTTTTTTGGTGGCTGACATTCACCTCTATTAGAATCTTGCTTTTATTTAAATCTGCTCTTGTTTATGCTGCACAAATACTGCAATAAAAGGATACGACTTAAACCGCTGCAGTTTTGCATGGACAGAAAAAGAACACTGAGCCTTGTCTAGCAAAGGCACAGGTAGTGATTGAGATGACACCCAAAGAACAGAAATTCGAATGGGACTCTTGGCTCCAACGTGCTGGACTATTAGAACTTCAGCATTTAGCAAAAATGGTTAGTTTTATCAGGCAATTTACGCTTTTCAAACATTTTCACTTAGAATATTTTTTAAAATGTCTTTACACTCAGCCTTAGATTTCTGCACACAGCCACTTCTGTTACTGCAAATACATTTACCTCAGAATAACCTGAAAGTTGTTGGAAAATGGAACAGAAGGTTCAATGTAAGCTACACTGTGGCATAACCTCTGCTGTGAGCATTGGCTGAGGGAACTGGGCTTGCTCAGCCTAGAGAAGACTCCAGGGGGAACTTAGTGATGGTTTCTGGTACCTGAAGGGAGCCTACAGAAAAGTTGGAGAGGGTCTTTTCATAAGGATGTCTAGCAAGGACCAGGGGGAATGGTTTTAAAGCTGAGGGAGAACAGGTTTAGATGGATCATAGAAGTTCTTCAGTATGAGGGTGGTGAGACTCTGGAAGAGGATGCCCAGGGTGCAGATGCCCCTTCCCTGATGGTGTTTAAGGTCAGACTGCATGATGCCTTGGGTAACCAAATCTCGCTGAGAGGCATTCCTGCCTATGGCAGGGAGATTGAAGTAGAGGATGCCTCAGGCCCCTTCCCATCTAAGTCACTATATGCTTCTATGATAGCTGCCACACAACCCACAAGTGCCATTCCTTTCAAATAAGACTGAACTCTTTTCCCTGATCCATCAGATTGGCTTAAACTTGACACAGAATCAACTATAAAGCTATTCCATCCTTGGAACTTGCTCCTCAAAGCTTTGATAATTCCACCCCCAATGAAAATACAATGAAAGTTTATGTTTCTGATGGATTTACTGCTCCAACCAAACAAAAAAGTGCTTTTTTATACACTCTTGCTATTCTAGTCAGGATCTCACAATTTTTTAAAAGTCTGGTTTGCCTAAATTTAACCAGCTTTAATCTCTAAAACAAATTACATGCCCACTGGGATTTCCTAGTATCAGAATCCTTCAGGTGTCAATAGTCATAGAATTGCAATCAAAGAATTGTCAGGGTTGGAAGGGACCTCAAGGATCATCCAGCTCCAACCCCTGTGCCATGGGCAGGGACACCTCACACTAGATCAGATTGCTCAGAGCCTCATCCAGCCTGGCCCTAAACACCTCCAGAGATGAGGCTTCCACCACCTGACTGGGCAACCTTTTTCAGTGTCTCACCACCCTCATGGTGAAGAACTTCTTCCTAATATCCAATCTGAATCTGCCCACTTCTAGTTTTGCTCCATTTCCCCTATTCCTAGTCAGTGAAGTAAACACAACTTACACAAGAAAAAAAAAACCAACTCATTAACTTCAATTCGTAAAAGCAAATCATTTGTAAAAGCAAAGGTCACAGAAGACCTAAGTATACATTAATAAAGATCTAAAAGTGGTTTGCAATTTTAAGAGGGCAAGTATGTTCAGTCAATCCTACAAAATAAAACCCACAAACAGAAAAAAACTCAAAGAGACCACAATGTGATCATCCCTGACATTCCCAAATCACTGAGGAGGGAAAAGTGCTTCTTCTAGGTTAATCCAGAAGCAGTGAGAAGTCAATTCCAGAGAAACAAGAGAACTTCTCATTTTAGATCTTACTTGCTGTTATTTCTATCCATGTTATATAAATTAAGTAGAGTACCTAAAGCTTACACAAAGTAAAAACCTATAGCATGGGAATGTTAATAAAAGGAGACAAACTTTGCACAGAACAATACTATAAAACTTTGTTCTCAGAGTGAAAAGGGCTTGTTTGAAGGTGTTTATATAACCTATTAAAACCAACTACCAGGTTGGAGAATAAAGAAATTTAGAAGCACTCAATTAATACTGCACGTGCAAGACATTTTGCATGAAATTTAGTTCGGCCAAGAAAAGCAAGAGAAGGAATTAAAAAACAATGATTAGATAACCTTGCCTACAGAAACAGTCCATATAAACTATACACATGTATACACTATACACACTTGTCCTGGGCAGAGAAAATACTCTGAAGATTTTTGGGCTTGTTGCAAGAGCAAGTAAAATAAAATGGCTGCAGAATACAGCTTACAGCAGTCTGCCAGTTTGGACTGAGGAAATAATTTCAAGGGAAAAAAAAAAAATCCAGCCTATGTTTGAAAACTCAACACTGTCCCTGCTTAAAAAGGTAATAGATACATTTCAATTTGCTCCTTTTAACACACTTAGGCAGTCCTCCTCTTTAGACTATCTTTAGCTTTTCCTAAGCTTACTTAATACTATTTATTTTTTATTTGACTTGAAAAACAAAGCGTAGTATAATAATAATAATAATAGTAATAATAGTAATAATAGTAATAATAGTAATAGCAATAGTAGTAGTAGTAGTAATAATAATAATAATAATAATAATAATAATAATAATAATAACAGCAATTCCAATTTCAATAGGTATGTTAAATTCACAGTACAATTTCAGACTAAGCAGCAATGGAAAGCTTTTAAATCAGAAACAAGGAGACATAAAGAATTTTTCCAGTTCCAGAAAATTGCTTCCTTCATAGTGTTATACTCTGTAGAAGCCTGCTTGTTCCTAGGAGAAGAATAAATGGCCAAGCAATTGATGAAAGTGTTCCCGTACTGAACCACTCACACTGCAGATTCCAGATGCTCTACATTCTTGACATCAGAATGGAAAAATTTACTGTTAGTCTAGAGAAATTTAATATCACCATTCTTGTCATATCCTTCATAGCTTCATTATTAGGACAAGTCTGTGGAAGCTATAAACTAGTGCTAAATGATAAAAAAATATGGTCCCTGCATTCCATCACTCTTGCATATTACAAGAAAACACCAACCTTGTTTTGGTTAGCCTAAGGAGAGAAAGGGAGACAAATGGATGTGCATTTGCTTTCATATGTTAATTTCCTGAATTAGCATCCAGAATAATGATGCCAGGCTTCAAATCAAAAATTTTAACAGTAACAGAGGGACAATAAACACTAAAGAACATATATCTAAGCCCAGAACAACACTGTAAACTTTTATTGTATTAATAAAACGGGACACACCAACCTTTAAATTTTCCACTTTGTCAAAGGTAAAGTAATCAGCACCGTTTGCTGCCATTTATAACAAGCTGACATTTTTTCACATTTGAACTGTACTTTACAGTTCTATAAAGGCTCAGACAACCTTTGCCTTACACAAAAGCAAACAGCGCCGCAGCAGAAACGCTCGCTCCGACATCCTTGCTGCCGCATAATAAAATCAGTCACTAACACCAAATCATTTCATCCTGAAGTTTGAGATCAGTATTTATGCACGAGTTCAAATAAAAACATATGCAGTACACATGCCTTAGGACAGACTGCACCATCCTATCGGGCTCCAGTGGTAAAAAGACCACTATGTGCTCAATTTTATGTGCTACAAATAGTTCTTTTTTTATGTCCTCTTAAGTAATTCCACCAAATATATGGGCTTCCTAACACTGCAGAAAGTTAAAGACTAACAATTTTTATTTTGCAGAACCATAGTGATTAACTCATTCCAGCATGTGCCTTTTTTTTTTTTTTTTTAATTTTGCAGTGCTTTAAAAGAAGAAGAAAAAAAGATTAATCTAAGTTTCACAGGTACAGAATAGTAACTGGATAATCACCACAGGCGAGTGATTGACATCTTTGAAAAAAAGATCTGGTTTGATTTATTTGCCAACTCACCAAAAAAAAATAAAATAAAATAAAATAAAAAATTAAATGCTGAAACCCTTACAGATGGCACAGCAATAGAAATGTCAATGTTTTATTTTTTACCTAATGAAAAACAATGTCTTCAAAGAAAAGATCATATACCCAACTAAGGGCAACACAGTCTTTTAACTTCGAAGTTGTACCTAATTTTTATTCCTCCAAGCTCCAGTAATTTGTTAACCCACCTTAAAACAATGTTATGACAGCAAATGTTGAAAGCAAGTCATCATTTAAGCCCACCACTTTTAAAAATATTATTTCCTTCAAAATGGAAAAGTCTTTAGCTTTGGAACTTGGCTTCTGGAGCTAAAGAATCCGCAGTTGTTTGAAGCCATTATGGGCCTTTTAGGAATTGTCTCAACATGTGTATTTCAGATTTAGCACACCACATACCATTACCAGTTAAATGGATGATCCCTATTTGCATTCACACAGGGCAAGGCTGCTGCTGCAGAGCTCTTTCTCTTACAGCTCATCAAAGCTGCTCCAAAATCGAAGCCCTCGATGTAGCTACTAGACTCTGTGTCAACAAAGATACTGTCAGAGTTCATAAAATGTACTTTCAGGAGCAGTCAAGAGCTCTCCCATTATCTGCAAGAATAACACACACATAGAACTGATTTAAAGCAGCCTATCAAGTATAACTTAATAAGCAGCTTGTGGAAAGCTGATACAAAGATCTGACATTTTTCAACAGCTCTTGGCTCTTCCAGGGACACCTTGAATGACCTTGACTAATTGACTGGTCCTTTGTACAGACAGCAGCACGCTGAGTCTTCAGCATTTCTGTGCTGAACTTCATCAGCCCTGGAGAAGGCAATAGCAAGTACCTGGCAGGCAGGCAGGAAAGAACTCATTCCAGAACAAGGAAGTCACTGGGCACACTTGCCACGTTTAACTCTTTAGTTACAGCTTACTAAGTTAAGAGATCCAGGGCTCTGGGGAAAAGTGGTAAACTAAAAGTGGTGTTTTACACCTGGAGAAGGAGCAGATCCGGAGATCAGCCATCAGCCTGTCCTCACACAGCTTCTAGAATCATCAGCCTGTCCTTAAGCAGATCCTGGAACAGTCATCAACCTGCCCTCAGGCAGTCCCAACAAACTTTGTCACTCTGCAGGATCCGATTCCAAGTGTGAGCTGCTTTCTTCTTGTGTTTCCCAAAGTGATTTTGCTAACTCTGGGTGTTCAACATGAGAAATCCCATCTAAACATGAGGAAAAAACTTATTTAATTTAAGAGCAATGGACCTCTGGAAGGGGCTGTCCAGAGAGGTGGTGAAGACATTCAAAACCTTCTTGGACACATTCTGAAGCAACCTTCTCTAGGTGAACCTTCCTTGGCAGGGGGTTTGGACTTGATGAGCTTCAGAGGTCTCTTCCAATCTCCACAGTTCTGTGAATTTGTGACACTATCTCATTAAGAAGCTGAATGAAGAGTTCTACTGTTAACAGAAGCCAAGACAATTTTCAACTTATTTAGGCCTAAAACTCCTGGAAACACCACTTGATTGTCACATATCTCAGCCTTTCATACTGCATCCTGAAAGTAGAAGCAAAAGTCCTACAATTCCAGCAGCACTGATGCCTAGAAACACAGAAGTATTCTTCAATTCAGTGCTGTGATTTATTGTATGGCTGAATTTAAAGTCTAACACCTAAAAGACATTATCCCACTACACCAATTAGTCACATGCAGATGCTCACACTTCAGGTTCAACTACAGAGGTATACAGGAACATACATAAGTTGAAAGAGTTGAGTACATCATCTTATCTCAAAAGTCACTTTAGAAAATATAACTATTTGATATACCTAAAACTATTTCTTTGGTTATCCCTAATATTAATGCACCATACAGGTTGGGTTTTTTCTAAACCAATGTGCTCTTTTCAAAGCAAAATGGTGTGGGCAGCAGGGTAAGGGAGGGGGTTCTCCTTCTTTACTCTACTCTCCTCAGACCCCATCTGGAGTCCTGTGTGCAGTTCTGGAGCCCCCAGCACAGGAAGGACATGGAACTGTTGGAGCGGGTCCAGAGGAGGCCATGAAGATGCTCAGAGGGCTGCAGCAGCTCTGCTCTGAGGACAGGCTGAGAGAGTTGGGGCTCTGCAGCCTGGAGAAGAGAAGGCTTCCAGGAGACCTTACAGTAGCCTTCCAGTATCTGAAGGAGGCCTACAAGAAGGCTGGGGAGGGACTATTGACAAGGTCTTGCAATGACAGGACAAGGGGCAATGGGTTTGAACTGGCAGAGGAGAGATTTAGACTGGATGTTAGGAGGAAATTCTTTCCAGTGAGGGTGGTGAGGCACTGGCACAGGTTGCCCAGGGAGGTTGTGGCTGCTCCCTCCCTGGAGGGGTTCAAGGCGAGGTTGGAGAAGGCCTTGAGTGACCTGGACTAGTGGGAGGGGTCCCTGCCTATGGCAGGGGGGTGGGAATAGATAATCTTTGGGGTCCCTTCCAACCTTACCATTCTATGAAAATCATCTCTGAACCTCCGTGTTCCACAACAGGCAACTAACAGCTAGCAGGAAAGCTTCTCACTACTTCTTAGCAGTACTACATTTCCTTCAGATTAACAGCCTTATTTTTATTAAATTAGCCAATGCTTGATGTGATGTTGGGCTGAGAAGCCACAGGACCTTTCATCCGACACCAAATGCACACAGTACCTAGGCTCTGCCAACTAATCTGGATGCTGGCACAGTTGTGTGTGAGGGGTACAGCATGGCAGTCTGCTTTCAGCAAAGGACATCTGGCAGCACTAGGAACTTCAACCACTTGTGTAATTGCAGCTTTTGGGTCAACAAACATAACTATACATTTAAGCTTCTGGTTAGAAACAATATAGGCTGTCATATTTTCAAATTTACCACAAAATTACACATCATTCACCAAAAAAAAAAACCAACAACAACCAAAAAAAAGAGTAAAAAAACGATGCAGCTGCCAGACCATCTGAATTTCAACTTGTGTCCAAGAACTATAATAGTTTTAAAGAGTTTACCATTAGTAAATACAATGGCACACATTTTCTGATTCCACATGGTTGAATCATTCTAGTGTAAAATATTAACCTAACACAGCACAGCTTAGAGAAACTTCATTTTACTTTGGTCAACTCCAGTGTCCAACCACCCTCACTGTAAGGAATTTCTTCTTAATATCCAGTCCAAATCCACCCTTCTCAAGTTTCAATCCATTCCCCCTTGTCCTAACATTACAAACCCTTGTAGAAAGTCCCTTCTTGGCTCTCTTGTAGGTCCCCTTCAAGTACTGGAAGGCCACAATAAGGTCTCTCTGGAGCCTTCTCTTCTCCAGGCTGAACAGCCCAACATCTGTCACCCTGTCCCCATAGGGGAGGTGTTCCAGCCCTCTGAGCATCTTCATGGTCTCCTTTGGACCTGCTCCAACAGGTCCATGTGCCTCTTATGCTGGGGCCACCAGAACTGGATGCAGTACTCCAGGTGGGGTCTCAGCAACTTTCCAACACCATTGAGTTTTATTTTTAAAGATTAAATCTGATAGCAATTGAAGCTTAGCCACGGGTCTCATACTTTCCCAAATCTTTCATGCAACCATTTGCCTACAGACCATTTAATGCCTCTGGCAGCTGGAGATGGGGAGAATTCAAGAGTGCAGGGTAAAAATATTGGCTCTATATATTCATTCAGTATAAATTTTACCTCAGTTGGTGTATTGGTTTTCATGAAAATCTAGCCATATTTGTGCATTGCAAGGCAGTGAGAAATTTAAGCAGCCTTGAAATTGTGGTTTAGCCAAAAGTCTTTACAGACTGCACTTGTGGCAGCACACCTACTCCTAGGAGCAATGGAGTGAAGCAGGCAAGGGAAGGCTCTCCATCTGCTCTGTCCCCACCATGGCACACCACCAGGGAAGCAGAGGTAAGATGGAGCAGGACCCAATCACCCTGCAAGCTTTCACGCTGGTGGCCTCCGATGGAAGAGCTATTGCTGAAAATCTTTCCTTCATCACTCTCCTAAATGACCTTTCTCTTCATCTCACAACAATGAGCCCTGATCTTTGGCCACCATTTTCCCTAATTAGTCTTTTTTTTCAACAGATTGCATATGTCTCAAATTTCTACCTCTCCCCTCATTCTGAAAACTGGTCCAAAAGACTACAATCTCTAGCCAGCTGAGTTTAATTCATCCTTCTTCTCTACAGATGTCTCTGACGTTCTCTTCTCAGCTCAGCTTTTTCTTTGTGTTTCTTCTTTTTCCTTTCCACCTCTTTATCCTTTACATTATTGACAATTGTTAGAAAAGACTATGTTAAAACTGGCAAGCTCATCAAAATGGATTGCCTGGAACAGACTGCCACGGGGAGATTCATACTGGAGATTAGGAAGAAATTCTTTACAGTGAGGGTGCTGAGACACTGGCACAGGTTGCCCAGGGAAGTACTGGATGCTCCCTCCCTGGAGGTGTTCAGGGCCAGGCTGGATGAGACCTTGAGCAACCTGGGCTAGCAGAAGGTGTCTCTGTCCATGACAGGAGGGTTGGAACCGCATGATCTTTAAGGTCCTTCCAAGCCAAACCATTCTATGAATAAATAAAGGGAAGATACCTCTATGAAAAGAGTAAAAGCAAAAATAGGGTTTTTGTTGTTGTTGTTCAGATGAGTGCAAAATCATCTTGAACTTCACATTACTTGTAGTGGTCTCATCTCACCAGCAGGTAGCCCATAGGGACTATGGAGCTACCATACCAACTTAAACTAGCAATATTTCCTACCAGCATTAGCAGCATGCAGCTTCACAGGTGGAGATAACTCTTAAAGCATCACAGAATATACTACTTAAAGAGCAGTTTGGGAGAAAAGCCACACAATATTTACAACAACTTTCCTCTCTGGATGCTGTATTACTACAAAATGGAGAAGAGAACATAAACATTGGGAAACTTTTGAAGGCCATGCGAACTTACTGTTTGGTTAGTAATGAATGTGTTGGCTATTATTTTTTTTGGTCTTCATTTAAAAACTAACATGTGTTCAGTTTTACAGGCTTGTAATACCACCAAAAAAAAAAAAATTAGAACAAACCTCCACTATCTGGCACAGACACAGCACTCACTTCTATATGTACTCAAGAAGAAACTAACAACAGCCCTGCACATTTTTCCTTTCTATAATTTACAGTATTCAAATTGAAGAACTACTTCTGACTCTCATTATATTTAAGCAATCTCACACAGTTTTTACTTGGTGGCCAAACACAGCCCAGAAATGTGATTTTTCCCACTGACAATACATGAATCAAAACCAAAGTCTGCTTTGCACATTCATCTGCTAGTTTTTGAGGACAAACAGAAAAGCACTTTTAAACTTGTCAGCCGAGCAAGCCCGGTACAGGCTTGAGAGGAAAGAAATCTGTCACAATTTTATGATATTTTTCACACTGAAACAACACTTTAAAAAGTACAATGATGTCATCTAGGCTCCACCAAAGTCAGCAACGAAGCTGCCATTAACTACTGTGAAGCCAGGACTGCAAATCTAAGCCTTCCTAAGTAAACCAGGTTAGTGAATGCCAAGTCTCACAGACTTGCTTTACCTGCAGAGTGAAAGTCATCTTCAGCCTCCACTTGATGGGCTTGCACATAGAGTCCAAGCAGAATTTTACATCAGAAAACATTTAAAGCTTCAGATGCAGCCTCAGGCAAGGAGCTCAACCTTCCACTCAAGAAGGCTGTTTTAAAATAACGTTGACCTCACAGTGACAGGACTATAAACCTTAGAGGAGGAGTAGGATCATGTACATGTTATATATTAACAAGTAATTTTATCATTATTGTCACTGTTGTTGTTAAGTTAGGGATTCAATGTGGCCAATGGAGAGTGGAACGGAACGAAGCATGTGCACACTTTAAGTCCTTCTCCTCTGCCTTAAATTGAAGGAGTCAGATCAGACTGCTAAGGTACAAGATTAATTTTAAATTCACTTGAGGAATCTAAATTAAATATCTGCTTCTAAACAAAACCACTGCAAATATTGCTTTTGATTTATCATAATTTAGAGTCTGGTAAATGTTTCTGGAAACATATTGAAGAGGCATGGTGTGTGTGTTCAGAAGGATACACAAGTTAAAATATGGTATAATAGATGCACATATAAATAGATGAAGAAAACAGCTCCAGGGACATGGTGACACCCTTAAAGTTTGTTGACAAAGGAAAAGCGACATACACTTAATACAAGTAGATGAGCAATTAGTCTGACGTGGCCTACCATAAACGCTGCCTTGCTTTTGACAGTGGTTTAATGTCTAAGACTATTGATATTAAAAAAACCAAGATCATCAATGCTTCCATACTGGTGTCCAAATTTCCAATGGTCCATGGCTTGGCAACTTTCCAGTACTCACAGATGGTACATTTCTATTTAATAGCCCTCAATGAATTCTTTCCTTCATTTTAAAATTCAGGTCTACTTTAACTTCGCTAGGATGTAACAGACAAAAATCAGCTAGGCTAGGGCTTTGTTTGAATGCCTTAAACAGCCTTAGCAGACAGGCTAAAGGAAGTTGCACCTTTACCCTAAAGGTCCCCTTTAAGTCCCCACTAGTGCCTTGCTAATTCCATATAGTCCACTCACAGAGTTTCAACTCATTACACATCACAACAACAGTTTATGCATGCAAGGTAAGAGGAATACTGATCTGAGGAGCAACAGAGATAAGAACCTTAGTTTTGGGGTTTTCTTTTAGTTTCTCTTGTATTTTAAGAGTGAGAGTAATAGCAGAAAACCCAGTGCCTTGATTAGAAAACACCTGCATTATAAAGAGAACAAAAGGCACAGTTTGACATAATCATTCAAAGCCACATGAATACCTACTACCTCCATCAGGAAATACCATAAAGAAACAGGAAGAAAAGAAGTAATTCTCTTTTCCCTCCAAATGCAACTTTTCATTTTAAAAAACAATTTACCCCTTCAGCAGAAAAAAAAAAAAAAAAAAAAAGGATTTAACAAGTAGTATTACTTAACAGCAAGATATTAATGATGCATGCCATATTTTATTAGAGACTTTTTGGGAGAATGGAGTGAGACAGCTGAGATATATCCCACCCCATAATCATTGAAAGTGTATTTAGAGCATCAGATTCATTAAAAAGCAGACTAAAAACATTGTTAAGCATACAATTTTCAAATTGGCTTCTCCCCTCCAATTTTTGGAGCCCTTTCCTTTCTTTATTCAGAAAGTATATCCATGAGTATTACTTTTGGACATATCAGCAGCCTTTAAAACAACAAAAGAAGCAAAATTGTCAGCATCAGCCACCAGTCTCCACATATCCTCCTGCTCTTCATCTCAACATGTTACTGAGACTCCTGATATGTCTGAAAGCATCTGACCAAGTAATAATAAATATATAGAGTTGTATTTTTATATATATATAGATAGATATATAGTTGTCTTTATATATTTATTTATTTATTAAAAAATATACACTAGGAAGGACATTAAAGATTGCATAATAAAGACATCAAAGATGCAGAGTGGACAATCACCTTCAACTGAGCTTATTTCCATGGTGAAAGGGGAAGGGGGAGGGAAAAAATTATGTAGAGGTATTGGCATTGGCAACATGATGGCCAAAGGGGGCAAGTAAATCCAAGCACAAACCTCCCTCCACGTGGTAAGAAATAAATAATGAAATATACTCCCAAAACTCTAATAATTACATCATTTCATCTAAAAAATTTTATGTGGACGGGAAGTGGAGAAAAAAATAAAATAAAATAAAATAAATACATTTAAATAAAAATAAAATAAAGTTGAAATCAAAACTAAACCAAAATAAAAATAAAATGAACTAAAATAAAACAAAACCAAAACAAAAGTCACCACTGTGCTGTACAGTCTTTTTAAAAGAAGAATCAATGCTATACCTATTTTTTTGATTCTTGGCTTGAAACCTTCCTATTTGCTCTCAAAATCCTGCTGCTGCTTTTCACACATAAAACTATGTGAACTAGAATAACAAAGGTGCCTGGAAAGCAAAGATCTGTAGCCTCAGTCTGGTCACCTATTTATCAAACATCCCCCGAGCAAAAGAACAGTACCTTCTGTTGTGACTAAAACAGGGACAAAAATATCATCACCCAGAGCATGTACACATACCAGCAAGATGAGATTTTAACCTGTGCAGTTTTAGGCTCTATCCAGCAAGAATGGTGAAACTCTGGAAAGCTCCCTATCTGCATTCCCACTGCCTGCAGTCAGCGATGGGAACTCTGATGTGGAAGGCAAGGGAAGGAAGAGAACTCGAGACAGTATTTTTCTTCTCCTAATTTGTTAAAGAAGTGTCAAAACTAAATAGTCTGTGTTCAGAAATAACTGCACTGATAACTGTAACTCACTGAGGGGATAGTCTAGACTGTTGCAAATATTAAGGCATGTATGATATCATCTTTCTTTTTTTCCTTCTCCTTTTTCAAGTTAACATTGTAAGAACCACGGAGGTGAATCCAAATTCCTCGGATCCATTTCTAATATCTCTTTGGAGTTCTTCCTCTCCATCCCTAGCCTCCAACAAACAAGGCAGTGGCGGTAATTAAAAAAATTAATTTTACCTTTGGTGTTTCAGGAATCTAAATTAACTCCAGGGAGAAAAAGTTGTTCAAATTCTGAAATCGAGCATCTGCTGCAACCATAATTAACTGCCTTATTTGATGCTTTTTGGAATGGAGACTGCAGACTTAACAAGTAAGATCTGGAGGAAACATGTGGTCCTCCTTGGCTTGCATACCTGTGTCACTTCCAGATCCAGCTGATAACGCTGGCATGATTTAGTCTGCAAAGTATCAGGCAGGAACGTCAGACCAGCACTCTGCAGCCAGAAGGCAGAAGTTAATTTCAGTTTAACTGCTCACAGCCAAGTTGTCTACGAAGATTTATGCTATTTCCCAGCTTCTCCTAGAAAGAACAGAAACAGAATTTTACAATTAAGAACACTGTTAAACTGCAAATTACTGCAGCTAGCCAAATCCAGTCATTATCACAAAATCAGCTTTTGATTTAAGACTCTCAAAACAAAGTGCTCTGCATTCATTTACGACTACTAAGATTTTCTTTTCTCCCCAGGTGAAACAAGTTTTGTTTTCTTCAGTCTAGCCTATAATCCCATTCTGCTGTAAAAATAATTGAGCACATTTCTCTCATGTGAATTATACTCTTTAACTCCAGTGTGTCAGGTATTTTGGAAATAAAGTCTGGAGTTATTTTATTAAAACAGCGAATAATTTAAGTCACTCAAGTTTCGCTACTGTTTATCCCAGAAATAAAACCATTGCTTACTAGCATAGGTTATTATTATTTTTTTTCAGTGTTTCCACTTAACCTCTCTTCAATTGTTTTTAGTTCATTTAAGATCTGATATGCAATTTTTTAAATTTTTTTTTTCTCATCTGGAAATATAATCAAATTTTAACTGGCATTGTAAAAAGCAGGACTGGGGCTCTAAGGTAAATCGCAGTTTGATTTGTGGAATTGACAGAGCCATTATCACACACATCATGTAAAGAGCTCTTCTGCAATTCATTACTACAAAGCCAGTATTTTTTTAAGACCTATTTTTTAATAACTGCATAGGCTTGTTCATATTAAACGTCAGGTACTTGCTTTAAATATCTTGAAGAAAATTGAGAGCAAATGTAACAAAAATAAGCAGCAAAAATAAGTTGTACGTGAAAATATTTTAATTTGAGTGCGCTAAAATGTGAAACTGGAATAGAAACTTGTGAAATTAAATTCAGAACTAAGACTGGAAACGTTTACTAATAGCAGGGCAGAGACTGACGTGTTTGCAGGGAGAAGGGAGAGAGCAAAGCAGAAGCTAACAGAAAACAAAGGTTTTCTTCAGATTTCAGCAAACAAAAGATCCTTATAGAAGAAAAGTAGAGTTCTGCTTTAGCATAAGAAAACAAATAAAAGGGAAATTTGCTTCTGCTGTTGTTGGTTTCCTTTTTGTTGTTTTGGTTTGAGATGATTTTGGTTTGGTTCGGTGGTTGTTTATTTTTCCAAGACATTCATAATAATCAGAATGATTTTTGAAGTCATCTTGGCTTTGAAAACACAGATTTGGGACACATTTGCATTTGGCAATAGTCTTGTGAAAGGCAAACATACAGGTGCTGTAAACACTGTATGCTGCTCAAAACATTTGTAGGGGAAAAAAAAAAAAGAAGGGCCATCCATGGGATTTAATAAGCCTAAAACCAATTTTTAGACATCGATTAATTAACTTATCCCTAGGCATAAACAAACCTATAGCTTAAAAAGTCTAGCAATTTTTTAAAGTGTTTTCTGCCTCCCCTAAGCATTTACCCAGAGAAAGATTTTGCACATGAGCTCTTGATCTTCAGTCGATCTGGTTGGTTAGTTTGTTTTTAAGAAAACAAACACAGCAGAAGTTACTGCTCTGGACGACTTCTATGATGACAAGGAACGAAGAAAACTTTAAAACCTATTCAGATTGTTTTAGGGTTTGGGGATTTTCTTAATTATAAAAGTTTGTGGTGAAGAAAAAGCAGTAAGTTTTCACTAGAAAAGAATCATCTTCCAAGAATTTTTCATTCTTCAAATTAGCACAGTCAATTAACTTAAAACTAAAAGCAGAGATAAGGAAACGTTTATTTCAGAACGAAAGCTCATCTTATGATGACAAAGTTTTAAAACATCTATCTGTAAAGTTACTTAGTACAGTTTAAAGAGAGAAAGAAAAAAAAATTATAGCAAAAGTCAGACTGTGCCAATTAAGAAGGAACACATTCGCTTTGGATTAATTCTGCTTCTATACTTTTAAACACACACAAGTGGCACAAAGGAGAAGTCATGTCCTAAGCTCACTCAGTCCCAGCGGGAGCACACCATGCAAAGGATGGAAGCACTTTCAGTTTCCACATGAGTAAGAAGCTAGTTTAAACAAAATTATTTACTATTAATAGGATATCTTTGATTTGTATGCAGTTTAGCATACCTTTGTCTATCAAAAACAAACAAACCAACCAACCAACCAAAAACCAACCCCCAAACCAACAGAAAACAAAAACCCACAAACACCCACATCCAAGGCATTCTTATTATAGGTGCATACTACTGATCAGAAGTTCAGCTTCCTTTAGAAAAGTTGGCTCTGGAACATGCAGAATCTTCTTGATCTGCATACATGTCACATGTTTAAACTCGATGCTTAGTTTTTGTTATTTCATGGTAAATCATTCAATAAAAAAAAAAACCATAAAATTCAAGCTCCTTATTATTTAAGAAAGTTATATACTGCATAAAGCTATACCCTTCAGATCCTAAACACATATGAATGAAAAATAAATTAAAAAAAAAAATTGACCTGATGAAATTCTTAGCAGTAAAATGCTTAATGTTTTGCTGGAATGGAGCAGGGATTTATTTTTATTTATTTTTTCCCCCCCCCAACTTGCAAATTAAGTTACATTTTTTGCAATGATGATGCTATTTTCTTTGGCTGGCTCTATTAAAAATGCTTTGGAAGTTTTTGCCGGAGCTCAGCCATAGGCAGTGCTGACTGCTGTATGGAATCGATTTGCCGCAGCACAGCAATACCAGCTGTTGCAGTATGTCCTGAGAGGGATTACCGAATATTCTGAAATTGAACTTCAATCCATCTTTCCATAAAAATCAGAAGCCAACGCCAGGAACGTAACAGCAGTATCAAGTGCACCTGAGGCATTTACAACACCCGGCAGGACCGTTACAGCCCGCCTTTAAAAAGGGCTTATTTTCTGAGGTTTCACGATTCCAGCCGTGCCTCGCCTCGGCACCTCGCACCGGATCGGGTGTTGCTGGCACCGCCATCTGCGCACGGCGGCAGCGGGCGGGCGGCGCCTGACACCTAGCGGCCGTAGGGCACCGCGGGACTGCCCGCGCCGGGTCCGCCGCGCCCCGGGTCAGCCCTGCAGCCCGCGGCCGCTCCCCGGCTTCTCCCGGCTGGCGAGAGCGCAGCTCCGCGAGAGATACCAAGCCGCATTCGCGACTTCTGCTTTTGATTATGCACGTACAGAAATTGAACAGAACACAACATTTTAATTGTTTCTGCCTGCATTTACTGAGCCGTGGAAGCGTTTCAGTTGGAAGAGACCTTTAAGATCACTGAGTCCAACCCTTCTCTAACTCTGCTAAGTCTGGTGTTAAACCGCGTCCCTCCGCACCACATCTCTGCAGCTTTGAAATGCTTCCAAGGATAGGGATTCAACCACTAACCCGGGAAGCCTGCTCCAGTAGTTGAGAAACCTTGCAGTGAAGACGTTTCTTCTAACACCCAACCTAAATCTCCCTTGGTGCTACTTCAGGGTTTCCTCTCGGTTTATCACTCAGGAGAAAAAATTAACCCCCACCAGGCTCCAACCCCTTTTCAAGGTGTTGTACAGAGGGAAGTCCTCTCCTGTCTTTTGTTCTCGAGACTGAAGCAGCGCAGTTCTCCTAGTTGCTTCTCACCAGACCCCTTTTCCACATCCTTCACCAGCTTCTTTGCCCTTCACTAGACTGATTCCAGCATGTCAATGTGCTTTTTGGAGCCCCCCAAAAAAAGAACCCAGTACTCATAGTGTGGCCTCACCATCACTAAGTAGAGGGGCACGATCATTTCCCCGGTCGTGCTAGACACTGTACCTGATGCAGGTCAGGTTGCTATTGGTCTTGGCCACTTGGGCACACTGCTGGTTCACATATTAACAGAAGTTTGTAATTCTAGTGCTTTTAGGTTGAATGATGTAGTTTTGAAAAAAAAAAAAAAAAGCAGCTAGTTGTCTGTGGAAGGATCAGAAGTATTTCCCCACCTTGTGATAACTCCTGCACACTACAGAAGCACGTTCACCAGACAGTTCCAGTTGGCTTTGCTGCCAAGGTCATTCAGGTGACATAACTTACCAGATTGCCAAATCTCCCAGCTGTAAAGAGCCAGAAGCAGGGTAGAAACCTCATGAGAACTTGCAAAACTGCAAAACCTTAAAAATTACAGCTCTCCAAAGGAACAATTTTTCTGCACATCCTACAACTGAGAAGGGTCCCTTACCAAGGCAAGAAGGGATAAAACTTATTGCTGATCCCCCCATGTTGTCAATACAAGAGGACTAGTAATGACGGACAGAGGTTGTCAGGCAAAACAAGAGTCTGGGAGGCAGTTGAAGACAGCCAAAATGAACAGCCTTTCCACATGATTTTAGCTTGAGTAGTTTCTTTCTGGCATCCTCTATCACTTGAATGGAAGTGACTCTTAATCAGAGTCATTTTATCTTTGTCAAGCTCATTTTTCTATAAAAGATGATGCAGGAAAAGTGATTTGAACTTGTCTTCATAGCAAGCATCATGTAGACATCTGCAGACAGCACGCATGAAGACTTGGTTCTACCTCTGACTCCTCATGCAACCCTCAATAAACTGCATTATATTTATTTCTGAACATTACCTAATCTTTTTGGCACTTTAATGAATATAAATTGGGTTGTGGGGTTTTCTTTCACATCTAAAAAGTAGGCTGAAGACTTTTGACTGATTTAAAACAGGTAAAAACACAAAAAGCATGACCCTAGTGATGTTAAAAATTAGGTGGGTGAAACGCAAACCCAGTTTGTTTGACACACAAAACACTCAACCTGTTTTTCTAAAGGATGATACAGTTATGAAGACTATAACCTTTATTTCCAGAACTGAACCAGTCTGCCTGCAAATGGTATTTGAACTACCAGATAGAGATTTCATGTGGAGACAGGAAATTTGACAGCCATTCAGTCTTGTATTCATCATGGGGCCTCAAATAATTGAATGTCTACAGACATGTGTACAAGTTCCCAAAATCTACTCAGCACAGGAAATTGACAAAAGAGGTTTTCTAGACTGAGAGAAGTAAATCTGTTTTGGTAGACAAAATGTGAATTGAAAATGGTGGTCTACTCTTTTGGAAGTTGTAATGTAATGATCCTTAAACTCTTCTGTGAAAGTTTCCACCTCTTCAATCACAGGGTCTCTGACAGGCTACTGGAACCTGCTTGCAGCTCCTGACAGGCTTCCAAAGCTGTTCAGCCACCCTTACAGGTGGTGCATGCACGTGGTCATCAGGAACCTTCAAAAAAACCCAACTTGAACTGGAATTGCAGACAAATTGGATGTGACTTCAAAAGCACTGCAGAAGCAAGAAGCTACTTCTGACTCCCTCGGCTGCAGATATAATGAAAGTAAAAAGTGGCAAAAACACCTTCTGGCTGTGGAGTCCAATAAAACCCAGGAATATCTGTGGCAATGACCAGATGTTACCAACTACTACACCAACACAGAACATGCACTGTCCCAACCTGAAAAGCACAACTGCTGCCTCCACTAACTTTCTCCTTGTTTTGCCATCATATCTTCAGCTATCAGAAGAATTTAAGGGTTCCTCATAGTATTTTCCCATGTAATGTTCAGTCAGTGCTCTCCCTTTGTATAGCTTACATAACTTTTCAAGTTTGTACCATGAGGGTGTCAGAAACAACCTCACCTGGCTAAAAGGCAATGAGAATTCAGACACTCTTAAGCACCTGAGAATGTGTACCTTCTTGACTTTTGGTTTATGTATTTGTAGGGAAGTTTTCCAATGTTTGGGAAAAACATATCTCTGAACTCTTTGTCTTGTAGGGTGCCTTGTACTTCCCCACCCCCTATTTAAACAGTGAAGCCTCAGTGCATCAGGAAAGAGACCTCCCTGGTTTCTAATGTTGTCTTTTTTTTTCCCTCCATCTGTGAAAAAAATTATCTAAATGATAAACTGCAACCGCTACTAAAAAAGTATTGAAGAAGTCATGAGCTGATAAACTTTTATACATTAGAAATGAATCCCCATTATTCTGCAATGGTTATTTCTGAGAGCGCTCAGATCTTATTACAATAAACAGCTTGATCAACATCAGAAAAAACCCAGACTGATTTCCAGTAGCCTTACTGACTGTGGTGCCTACGCTACATGTTTCGGCCTTCACACTTCAAGGATAAGCTCACATTAGACCCATCCGTCTCTGGATCACTAACAGAAGACACAACTCCAATCAGCACTTGAACATTCATTTCTGAAAACATGCCAGGAACTCATCTGTTGAGATGTTTTATCTTCTACTATGCTTGACTGATTTTATTCCAAGGGCTCGGGAAGACAGACAGGAGAGAGAGAGCGAGAGCGTGAACACAGCAACAGATTTGCTTCCTTCACAACTTCAGCAATCTATGTTCCTCCTCCTCCTGAAGAGCTTCATCCTGTGTCATTTGGAAAAACGTCACTTACCTAGACACTCCCACAGCAATATTAAAATTTATATCCCAATTTTCTTATCCTGGACTGTTTTCCCCCACATTCCTCCACTCACATAGGGACCATAATGCAAAGCACCACCTTTAACTGAACCTTGTCTAACAGAACTCTAAAGTACATTCATTCAGTGACTCAATCTAACACAGAACAAAAAAAATAGAAAGAAAATACAAAGTATATTAAAATATGCTGTAGGTAAAACAATTATCTCTCTATTAATTATACTCTACTGTACATTTAAAGTATTAGATGCTAGCTGCCTTAACACCCCTGTGCTGCAAGGAAAACCTATTCAAAAAGCAGCAACAGTGAAACAGTGTCAAGACTGCAATCTGCACCTTCCCCATCTTCAACACAAAAATCTCCACGTGAGCTCTGTCCAGACTCAGATTTTAGATGTGTTGGAATTGAGCACATCCCTTTAAATGCATTAACACATTCCTTATAATATGTACACTGAACCTAACAGTTTTAAACTAAACAGCGTCACCATAGTTGATGTCAGATACCCTTACAGAGATCCAATTTTTTTGCACATAAATGTACCAAGAGAAAAATATTAGCTTAATAAACTAGTTTTTAAAAGCTATTCATTAAAATGTGTCCTAAATTATGTCTCAGATTAAAAGTTTTTCTTTTGGTTTGAGTTACCAGTTGGGGCACAATTTTAAACACATTTCCTCTAGCTGCAAACTATTCCTTTCCTTGGAAAATACCTGTCAGCAGGTACCACAACCTCTCCATTAATTACCTGCACAAACTGATTTGTTCTGGCATGGTTTCTTGAGAGCCTGTTAGAAAAACTTCAGTAACTACAGTAACAGATAAACCTAAACTACCTCCCCAAAATACTGACAAAAAGGTAACCTTAATATTTTCTATAAATGAGAAAGCTCAGCAAAACCTCCTGCAATGTTCAAGAAATGCGTGGACATGGCACTTCAGGGCATGGTTTAAGAGCCACAGTGGTCTTAGGCTGAAGGTTGGACTCTGTTATCTTAAAGGTCTCTTCAACTGAAATGATTTGATGATTCTATGAACTACTGACTTGGGTTAGGAAATTTCACATATACACACACTATTGGGCTTTACCAGACTAGCTCAGACAGTTTGGAAGCAAGACAAAGCTATATTTACAGCAAAACAAGATTTACAAGCATATACACACCTACAATATTTACAAGTATTTACAATTCTATACAAGTTAGAAACAATGCAGAATCAATCCCAAAGAAAACTGCCCAGAAGGGTCTCAAGGTTACCCCTTCTTTCTCCCTCTATTTTTCTAGATAGGCAAACAAAACAACCAGCAAAGCTTATGTTGTTTCTACCAATCTTGGCTAAGAGAAAAGATGTTAGAGTGGAGTAAGGAGGAAGTTAATAGATCCAACATCCATAGTAGATAGATTATTTACATTTTGGTTTTTTATCCCTCTCAGTGAACTAAAGAATGATACAGACTTCATCATTATTTTCTTTTTACAACCAATGATCTAATTTCTCTCATTTGAAAAATATTCCAATTAGCCTCAACCCAGCACCAATGCTTTGCACCAAAGGACTCTGCAAATCCAATTTGCTAAATATGCTCCATATTTTAATAGTTTTGTAATTCTACTGGTTTAAGCTGACTGGCCCCACCAGGTGGGACAAGGGGCAAGGAATAGAGGGATGTGGTTATCTCACCTCCTTGCTATTGGCACAGAGCAACAGAGCAAGCTGAAATGTATATTCTACACCATCCTGACATCATGCTCATTGTCAGGAAGGGGGTTGACTGGGTTTATGAGAGTTGTCCATTCTATACTTTGTATAGTTTCCTCTTCTGGGTTTTTTGTGTTTCTTCCCCAGTTTGTCCCCTTTGTTCCAGTTTTGATTTGCACACAGCGGTTGGTTTCATCTGCTGTGGATACTGCTACCTTTTCTCCTGTTTTCTTTCTTTTTGTTGAAAAAGAGTAGTAAATTTTTCTTATCTCAACTGACATTTGCCAGCTCCTTGCCCACCCAGAGGGGAGGGGGTTGGGGGATGAAGGAGATAACCCTTCTGTTGTAACTGGACTGCCAGGACTCAGCTACCAGCTGAGTTAAACCCAGGATGTTCTGCTTATTGCAGGGCAGTTGGAGCAGATGACCTTTAAAAGGTCCCTTCCAACCTAAACCATTCTAATATGCTATGATTTTACAGTGCTTCCATGCTTTAATTATGGAAGTTCTGACCACTCATTTTCATCTCAAGCTTCTGAACATTTCTCCTTTGTTCACAGCATAGCTTCCACTAAAAAAAGGTGTTTGATGGAGAAGTAGATAAAAAGGGAAGAGATTCATGAATAAACAAGCAATATGGTTTATTTGCAACAGTGAAAGCAGAACAACCCCTGCTTCCTTACATAAATTCTAATAATAATGGAAAAAAAACTCACTACATTAATTTTCATTTTAATCAGTTTCAGGTTGCTTTCTTAAATGTGAAGTTTTTAAAATTTACTACGAGCAATGTGAAAAGCATATGCCTTTACCTCAACTTTGGAACAAGTTTTGATTTATTATGTGACAGTTTATTAGTTGCATCTTGAGCATAAGTAACAAAAAAAGCTTCTTTACATGTACATGTGCACAGTACAACCAAAGTACTGCACGTGGACAGAGAGCTAGTCAGAGGAAATCCATGTGTTTGACTTCCAGAAGTTTATAAGCTCTGCTAACCAGATTGCTCTGGGATCCTAAGTCTGTAGGAGAAAACAAAGGTGAATCTGAATGGCCAGGCAGTGACATGTTTCAGAATCTCTGCACTGATGGTACATTAGGCACACCAAACACCCCTTGTAGACTTCTGTTCCTCCCTGGAAGCTCCCTGTAGCTATTCTTTAACTTGAATTCTCCAATTCCATCTGACTCCCAAGTGCTACCACAAAGTGCTCATCCTGCTTAACATTCTCCCCTCCTTTAGCTTGGCAAGCTTTGGGAGCACCATTGCATGGAACCCACTGTGCCATTTGTCAACTAGAACACCCTTCCTCACAGTTTTATTTTCATAATCTTTTCTCCATTTCCCTCTTCCTAGAAGAATCAGATCTTGCTGCCCAATTCCACTCTGCAGTTTCTTGCTTCACATCTCTATCCATCTTATCCTTTCCCTGGATGACACTGCTAGATACTCACTGTTGATGCCATCCTCCACTAACAGATTTGTTTTACTCCTCTCTTTGCAACATCCCCACCTCCTGACACTTTGCTTTAATACTTCCCTTACAACTTAAAAATTTTGTCCTGTTTCCATTTCTACTCCTGTCCTGTCACAGCCCTAACAACCCTCTCTGTTTTTCACAACACTGCTTTCCAAACCTATATTCACTTCCCAAATCTATTCTTGACCAGCAAGTTCCTACTTTACTACTCTCCAAACATCTTCTTTAGGTTCTTTCTTTTATTCTAGATCATGGATAAGCTTAGTTCATATGGGCAAGAAACCTTAAGCTTCTGACACATGCAAGTAGCTGCAGACAGGAGCAGGTGAGGTGAGGAAACTTCTCTGCCTGCAGCTTTGTACTGTCTCCAGGGTGGAACCACCCATGTTCCAAGCTACATCTAAGCAACGCTCAGTAACATCTGGAATACTCCCTAAAACAAAATGTGGAACCAATCATGCATGTAGTTTCCAAAATTATGCATGGAAATAGAGATGCAGTTAAGAGTTTGTCTTTAAGCTTGATTTACTCTGAGTGCAGTCATTGGCAAATTTTAGTTGTGTACAAATTTAATTAGTAGAAAATTGATCCATTAGAATTTATTGCAAGTTCTATCTTGCCAATCTCTACAGCCCAAGTTACCTTACTGCTGCCAACCTCTGAAAAATCAAGTCATGTTTTCAAGTTTAAAAGCCACTTCTCCAGTCTGAGATACTAATGGATGAAGAAGAGTTAAATTCAAGGCAAGGGGTAAGTTGTATGTCAAGTTCACACTGCAGTGAAGACAAGCTCCCAGATTTCAGTTCACTTGGCCACAAAAATGATACTCAATCTTTATGATGAAAATATTTCAAAATTATAAAAAGGTCAACACACAAATGGTAACAGAAATTAACTTGGCAGTGTTACCTACATGATTTTTAGGGTTTTTTTCTGTTTTTCTTGTAAAGTTCAACTCACAGCTTAATACATGACTTTGTCTTAACATATACCAGGAAAACACAGGACATGCAATGAGTCCAAGTTAATGTTGCTGTTGGAAACTTAATGTTTACATTTCCTGGATTTTGCAGTTTTAACTAGGTGAACAATACTGCATTGACTGTGTTTTGGCATTTGCTACAAGTAGCAAAGTATTTCTTCTCATTTTGTCTGAAAGTCTATAAATCAGAGCTCAGCAGTTTGGTATTTTCTGTTATTCACAGTGACCTCTGCAGCTTACCTATCTTGCAGCTTCTTTGGTGCTGACAAAAGTGATTCTACACACATCAGGGAGCATACCTGCTCCAGCAAACAGAGGAGCACACGAACAAAACCTGATCCTTTAAAAACCAAAGTATTGTAAACACACAGGTTTTGATGAACAATGCAAAAAGATTCTACATGACAAAAAGGTCTCCTTGAGATGGTGGAGTTGATCTCCTAATACAAGAGGAGTTAAAACAGGGATGTGCACTCCTCCTGTACATGTCATATGCTCCCTACTGCTCATCTGGGACAGTGTAACCAGAGGCAATTAATCCTTCCTCCTAATTCAAAAGCTAAACTACCCAGAAGTAAAAAAAAAGAAAAGAAAAACCAAACCAGAGGGATGGCAGGTAACTGAATTCAGCTAAGTGCAGCTTCTTGAGGAAACAAAAACTGTACAACAATTAACAGCCACTGCAAAGTAACTGATGTCTTCAAGTACCTACTGATATCTGCTCCCTGAACTGGTAGGATAAGAAACTGAACTGTGGCTAGTGCCCATCTGGCACTCTTGGTTCCTGTTTTAACAATAATTTAAAGGTACAGCATTGATAGAAGTCAGATGAATATTTGGTTTTTGTCATCCTGCATTCTCAAAATTAAGAATTTCACTGAGTGTTGGGTTTTATTTTTTTCCCTTCTCAAAACAGCTACAGTGAGTGATCTCTTCCCAGTGTTACCTTTTCCAGTCTGGTTCCTAACCTTTGAAATGTGGCATGAGACACTGGGGTTCTGCCCTACCAAATTTAACTATCTCCAGAACTAGAGCATTTCTCTGAGCTCCTCCAACATTGGAGTGGCTGTGAAAGAACTATGACTGAATAAACACAATCAAAGAAGCCTCTTCTCTCCCACTGCTCACTAGATGGGTGGGAGGGGAGAAAAGAGGTCACAACATCAACTGTAAAGCCCTTTCAATGTTCTTAGAAGACCCCAGTTCTTTCTAAGCATGAGGATTCATGGGGCTTTGTATCAAGCAACCACCAAGGACTTCCTGACTGCTAACAGTTGTGACAAGCTCAAGGAAGACTTCAAGGAAGAGAAGACACCAGGTTTGCAACTTATACCTACATTAACTATTGCTGCCAGAACCATGCCAGCAACAGCACACTGACAAAGAGGGCATGTGCTGTTTGTGATGGCAAAGCAGATGGGGTTGGACTAGATGATCTTTGCAGGTCACTTCCAACCCAGACCATTCTACGCTGCTATGATTGTGTGAAAGTAGATTTGCACCTGGAGCAAAATCAAAATGAGCATCTAAGGGCTGAACTATATTTTACCATGCCTGCCAAAGAAACAAACCACTCACACATTTCTGCAGGTAAATAGTCAAAATAATTTATTAGATTTGCTGAGAATATTCCCATAAGCTTTGAATTTGAATCCCTCTAAGCCAGAAGAGGGAGCTCCTGCACTTCTCAAATATCAACATGGATTTCATCTCCTCTTTGGTAGCCACAATGCAGCTCTGCTTATGCTCCTCACAGGTCTGCATCTGTTTGCTTAAAGAGCAAAGATACAGTAAGAAGCTAAGATGGAACCTTAAGATATATCATGTTCTAATTATGGAGATTGATACAGATCTTTAAAATGGAATAAAAATAGCTTTATTTCCCCTCCTAATAAATGTGATCATTTTCACATGATGCAAAGTTAAAATAAATGACTGCAAACTGTTTTAATAGGTGAAATTCTTTCACCTGTAAACACCACCACAGTCAGTATGAAAACCCCACTGAATTTCCTAGCAGTGAAGGAGTGGTTTTCCTGTCTTCAGGCTAACTTGAACACCTCTTGTCTAGAATTAGAGGTAAGGAACTGGATTTTGAACATTTTAAAGAAAGTTAAGAAAACAGAATTCAAACAGATATTTACCATCTATTACTGCAGGTGCATACTGCCAATCTTCAAGCCACAGTAGTTATTTAAAGCACTTATTTTTTCTGCTTTTGTATTTGGGGGCTGATGTTGCTGGGTTGGAGGGCAGAAGGGCTCTGCAGTGGGACCTCGACCACCTGGACAGATGGGCAGAGTCCAAGGGAATGGAGCTCAACAAATCCAAGTGCCAGGTGCTGCACTTTGGCCACAACAACCCCATGCAGAGCTACAGGCTGGGGTGGGAGTGGCTGGAGAGCAGCCAAACAGAAAGGGATCTGGGGGTGCTCATTGACACCTGCCTGAACATGAGCCAGCAGTGTGCCCAGGTGGCCAAGAAGGCCAATGGCATCCTGGCCTGCATCAGCAATAGTGTGGCCAGCAGGAGCAGGGAGGTCATTCTCCCCCTGTACTCTGCACTGCTTAGGCCACACCTTGAGTCCTGTGTCCAGTTCTGGGTCCCTCAATTTAAGAAGGACATTGAGGTACTTGAGCGTGTCCAGAGAAGGGCAACGAGGCTGGGGAGAGGCCTGGAGCACAGCCCTATGGAGAGAGGCTGAGGGAGCTGGGATTGGTTAGCCTGGAGAAGAGGAGGCTCAGGGGAGACCTTCTTGCTGTCTACAGCTACCTGAAGGGTGCTTGTAGCCAGGAGGAGGTTGCTTTCTTCTCTCAGGCAACCAGCACCAGAACAAGAGGACACAGTCTCAAGCTGTGCCAGGGGAAGTTTAGGCTGGAGGTGAGGAAAAAGTTCTTGACTGAGAGAGTCATTGACTGCTGGAATGGGCTGCCCAGGGAGGTGGTGGAGTCACCGGCCCTGGAGGTGTTCAAGGCGGGTTTGGACGTGGCACTTGGTGCCATGGTCTGGTCTTGAGGTCTGTGGTAATGGGTTGGACTTGATGAGCTTTGAGGTCTCTTCCAACCTTGGTGATACTGTGATACTGTGAAATGACAAACACTGCACAGAATTTGTAGCCTGGTTCCTTACTAAAGACAATATTTACCCAAAATAAGAGTAGACCAGGAAAACAAAGGCAGAGGACAAAGCAGGAGTTTTCATAGTATGTGTCATTGGAACACATTCCTTAGACCAGTCATCACTGTGTTGCAAGTTACATTTTCTAGGTTGAGGAGGAAATGAATGCAATTAAGTGGGACTAGGTATTTTTTTTAAATAAGTTTAATATGACTAGAGTGTACTCACACCTGGTGACTTGCCTGGATTGCAACTGAACTAGCACCTGAATGCTGGAGATAACTTCTGCTTCTCTTTCAGTTAAAATGCCTGAGACTAAGCCAATTCTTATGTTTGTCTGTGACAGTCTCATAAAGACTGTCCAAGAGATATGTTCCTATGGAAATAACTTTAGCTGTGAAAGCTTCTCCCTAGAAAGCATCTGGCAGTTTGAAGAGGAAAGATGTCCAAGATGTAAGATGCAGTTTGCAGTGAGTTTAGGAAATCAGGTATTTCCATCTCCCAGTCCTTTGTGTTGCAGGTGAGCACTCCACTTTCCCACTTGACATCCCTTTTTGCTACTTTGATCAAGACTCTCAGCATTCCAGGTTCCCAGACCAGAGCTCAAATTTGGACCCCGATACAGGGTTTCATTTTGCCCAGGGTAAAAGTGACAACATCCTGCATTTCCTTCCAAAGGAAACGAAGCAGATTTCTTCCACTCCCTACTGATGACTGTATTAGCATTTCCCACACAACTCTCAGCTTAATGAGAAATATAAAAATTAGCATCATCATATTCCAGCAACCAATTAGCCATCTGGTCTGTGTAACTTTAATTTGACAACCTTAATATTCTTGAACTAATGTTCTTCTTGAAGTCAGAATTGAAATACAACAGACTCTACTCATCTGTGTCAAAGACTAACTGAAATAGTCTGTGCTACAAACTCTAGACCTCTTTTTTGTCCAGCTTTGTGGCCCCCAACACAAGAGACACAGACCTGCTGGAGTGGGTCCAGGGCAGGGCCACAAAGATGTTCAGAGGGCTGGAACATCTCTCCTAGGAAGACAGGCTAAAAGAATTAGGAGTGTTCAGCCTGGAGATGAGAAAGCTCTGGGAAGTCCTTAGAGCAGCATTTCAATATCTGAAGGGAACCTAAAGGAAGGCTGGGGAGGAACTGCTTAGAAGGGTTTATATTGATAGGACAAGGGACAATGGTTTGAAACTAGAGCAAGGGAAATTTAGGTTGGACATAAGGAAGAAGTTCTTTATATGCTATTTAAGTCAGGGTGGAGGAGACAGGCTGAGTGAGAGCTAGTAACTACTCTCCTCCCTTTGCTTTTTGAGACCCAAGGAGCTTGACCACCTGCCAGCATCAGATGCTCAGCGTGACTCCTGAAGCTAAACGCCAGCAGTGAGCAGCCTAACCACCATCTCTCACAGCTGACAACACCAGAAAGCAGCCATCCTGCTAAAGTGGTTTAGTAGATCTCCAAAGGCCCACAACACTTCTTCAGCCTCCTCGTCTAGTTGGAACTAGATCTTCAAGGTTCCTTCCAACCCAAACTGTTCTATGAATATATGAACTTCCAAAGACTTACAGTGGGAACTCCAACTCAAGTATGTCTATTCAGCAGCATCTCTTGAACAATTTTTAATTACCTTTAAGCAGTCATTAAAATGTGATTGAAGTTACTAGAACAGCTCAGCTGCAAAGGCAGGAACAGTGCACCCTTCCCTGTTCCAATTATCCACTGCCTTAATGCTACCTGACCCTTCCTTTCCTTCAACCTTTTGCAATAGCTATAACCCCTCCAGCTTTGACAGTACCTGAGACTGAGGCCTCTGTTCAAAGAGCATATTGTGACACGCAAGGCCAGAACACCACTTAAAAATAACTAAATTGAGCTAAATTAATCTGCTCACTGTCAGTGCACCTTTATTTTACTGCTATTCTTTCACATTTGGTTGGGAAAAAAAACAGTTTCCCCACAGTGTTCATACAAAGACTGTGCTATGATGACAAATCAACACCTACACGGTTCATTAGCTCAATGAACTGGAGCTTCCTGAAACACTGCACATATCTTTGCCAGCAGAGCTTACTCTAACTGGCAGCAGTCAGCTGCCACCACCTACAGAGCCCAGGAGCAAGGAAGCGCAGAAAAACCTGCATTACCAGCTCTGCCCTGCATCCTTAAAGACCTGCTAAGCTCACCGGTGTTTGGCAGGCTGTGGACACAAGAGCAGCTTAGCAAGAAGAGCGAAGTGTAGCATCATCTGACACAGAGACAACACTGCCCTGCCCTGCTGCTAACCAATGCAGAGAAGTTGTTTAGCGTAAACCCCTCAGTCTCCATAGCTGTCTCTGCACTAAAAGTGAGAACCATGCCAAAACGAAGGAGAAAATACAATGTTTTCCCTGTGTTTCCAGGAGTGAATACACAAATCAGCCTAACACCATAGGGAGAGGAGTATCTGCATGCAAGTTTACATGCCATAGATGTTCTGCTTTATCTGTCAGCACACAATGTTCTCCCCACTTTCAAAAAGCTTTCTTTAAAAGACCAGATCAGAAAAACACAAGTCAGTCATGGACAAGCACCAAAGAGAAAGTCACACGGAAAGTTATGAAAGGACCAAGGTGAAACTTGTTGTCTTATTAATCTGCACTAAAGCACTGGGAGGCTGCCAAGTTAGTTAATCCAAATACACAAACAAGTTAATGATGTCCTGAGGGAGCAACAGTGGATTTACACATGGAAGGAAACACCGGGTAGGAAAACGTTAAGAAGCTGCATGTATTTCAGAGCCCTGTGCTATGATTTCAAAAGCTCTTTAATTCACCAGATGGAACAGTGTAATGAGAACAGAGAAGTGAAGCCTCCCTGAGGAATCCAACTGCTGTCCCCGTTCCCATCACAGGATCAGCATTCACTTCAAAGAAGTTGAAGCAACACCCTGGTTATAGTGATTTTGGAATATTCTAACATGCAAGGTCCTCCTTCTAAGGACCAAAAATGGCTTACTGTGTTCATCAAGTTCCTCTGATCTAAACAAAAAATACTTGGCTTTTATTTATTATCAGAGCAAAACAGAGCCAACATCACTGAGGTTCAATAAGGCAAAGTGCAAGGTCCTGCACCTAGGTCAGGGCAACCTTCGACACCAATCCAGGCTGGGGGATGGTGGAATGGAGAGCAGCCCTGCAGAAAAGGACTTGGGGGTGGCTGAGAAGCTGGACATGAGTCAGCAGTGGGCACTTGCAGCTTAGAAGGCAAATGACATTCTAGGCTGCACCAAAAGCAGCACAGCCAGCAGATGGCCACTCTGCTCTGTTGAGACGTCACCTGAAGTACTGTGTCCAGCTCTGGGGCACCCAAAACAAAGGAGACACGGAGCTGCTCAGGCAGGTCTAGAGGAGGGTCATAAAGATGGTCAGAGGGCTGGAGCATCTCCACTATGAAGACAGACTGCAAGAATTTGGCCTGTTCAGGTTGGAGAAGAGACAGCTCTGGGGAGACCTTAGAGCTGAAGGAGACCTACAGGAAGGCTGGGGAGGGACTGTTTAGAAGGGCTCAGACTGATAGGACAGGGGGCAATGGCTTGAAACAAGAGCAGGGAAGATTTAGATTAGACAAAGAGGAAGTTCTCTACAAGCAGTGGTGAAATACTGCAACAGGCTGCCTGGGGATGTAGTTGAGGCTCTGTTCCTAGAGACATTCAAGAGCAGACTTGATGTGGCCCTAGGCAGCCTAATCTAGTTGAAGATGTCCCTGCTGACTGCAGGAGGGTTGGACAAGATGACCTTTGTGGGTCCCTTCCAAACCAGTGTAATTGGTGAATCTGCTCTGAGTCTCCATTCGACCTAGAACTTTCACATTTCAGTACCAGACAGCAGAAACCTGTATTCTCTAAAAAGGAAGGAAAAATACTTGTTCACTCCTAGCTTTAATGGTACACATGAAAACATTTTGATTCCCAGTAAATTGCTGGTGTTCAGTAAATATATATACACACACATTTATTTGTCAGCCTCTCAGAGCAGTGAAATTATCCAGCTTCTGAAAAGGTTTCCAAACTTAACAGTGAAGGAAAAAGAGAAGCATTACTTCTAGTTTCATCAGTAGAGAGATCAGTTTACAACCTAGAGACAGGATCAGGCTGCTTACATAAACATGGAACTGAGAAGTTCCTACAAATCCACTGACAACTACAACTGTATCATGTATTGTATTTTTCCTAGGCACTCTGTTGAAAATGATTCTATCAAATCATGCTTTAAAAAGGAAAAAATATTTTTTCCAGGGCAAAGCAGCAAGATAGATTATAACTTTCAGTTATCAGAAAATATCTGATGTGAACAGAATCACTGGAAGCCTTTTTTTGCTGTTACATCCATATACTCCCTGCATTTTTGTTTAATGTTGCTGATAGAGGTGAATAGAAGCAGAACTGAATCCACTGCTGATGGTCCATTTACCATGAATCATGCATCTCCCCATCTCCCTTTTCATCATGCTGACTAAATTTTTCAGGAGGTTTAAAATCTGCCCCAGAACAATCATTCAAGCATTTACAAAATTTGGAGAGAAAATAATTTTGCCTAGGGTTTTAGAATGAGGCTGTGGATTTTTCCATTTCCTTTCTGTCTGTGCAGAGCAGGTCAGAAACGTGCCAGCATTTCATCAAGTACATAGGATTCAAGGCCCAACCCCTGCCCATACACAATAACTGGGTCACCAAATTCAACACTCATCACATCATATGACTTGCACTGGGTGATGGAACAGGGCCTCGTGTTCTACTTCTGATTACAAGATCCTGCATCTCTTTTGTCTACAAGTTAAAAGAACAAACCTAAGAACTCAAGACTGCATTCAGTGTGGCCCTGGGCAGCCTGATCTAGTTAGAGATGTCTCTGCTCACAGCAGGGAGGGTTGACCTTTGAGGTCCCTTCCAACCTAATGCAATCCATGTGAATTGGTGTAATCCCACAGCCTCATCAGCCTACTGCAGAGTTATCCTCCTGGTCCCTAACTTTAAGTCCAGATATTTCTTGTCACCCAAACTTCAGAAGTGGGCTTTTTTTGCTTCACAGTGCAATTCAAAAATACACTTTCATAGTAATATATGTTAAAACAGTATTTGTGAAGCTTAATATATACACAGCATTTACCACAGAATGGTTTAGGGGACCTCAAAGATCATCTACTTCAACCCCCTGCCACAGCCTCATCCAATCTGGCCTTAAACACCTCCAGGAAGAGAACATCCACTCTGGCAACCTATTCCAGCATCTCAGCACCTTAGTACTAAAGAACTTCTTCATAAGATCCAGTTTAAATCTACTCTCCCTTACCTTAAAATCATTCCTCCTTGTCCTATCACTAGACACCCTTACAAAAAGTCCTTCTCCAGCCTTCCTGTAGAATCCCTTCAGGTACTGGAAGGCAGCTATAATGTCCCCCCCAGAGTCTTCTCTTCTCCACGCTGCACAACCCCAGCTCCCTCAGCCTATTCTCATAACAGAGGTGTTCCAGCCCTTGAATAATCCTTGTGGCCCTCCTCTGGACTTGCTCCAACAGTTCCATATCTTTCTTACAATGAGGACACCAGAACTGAATGCAGTATTCAAGGTGGGGTTATCTCAGATGAAAGTGAAACAAGTCATTGACGGCAGTATGGTGTCAGGTCCAGCAACTCCAGACTGCACACAGAAGAAATCACAATTAGAAAGACTTTAACATGAATAACATCTTACCAACTGTCTCAATTGGTCATCAGCTATTAAATAAACAAACAATATAACACCCAAGGTCACACACGTGCCCTAAGTGATCCTGCTCCAGCAGATGTTTGGACTAGATGATCTTTTGAGGTCCCTTCCAACCCCTAACTTTCTGTGGTAGATGCCTACGTTTGTTTTCCCTGGCATTATCTAATGATCCTCACATGCAGCTTGTGAAGATCCTAGAATGCAAAAAGCAAGTTCATTCCTTACAAAAAGCTATCTTTTTATTCATGGCTTAACAAGGAAATTGCTATTTTGAAACAAATTAAAGTTCTGATACACAAAATATCAACTTGAAACCCCTAGAGCTACTGGCTGATACTTTCTATAAAATGTTTCTACCAGAAATGATTTTTTCCATTTTAGGAAAGATACTTAGAGGTTCACCCAATAAACCACAACCCTCCATTACATGAACTCCTGCAATTTCAACACCCCTGTAAGCCAATCATTTCAAGTAACACACTACAATCACTTTTAATTGATCTAGAAATACAATATTGATGAAAGTGCTAAGAAACATCTTTAAGACTGCAGACTTAATGGAAGAGAGAGGAAAAACAAGAGAGAAAGGATTCAGAATGCTCCTTAAAATGAAAAATGCCTTCAGCAATTACACCATAAAAAGCTGAATACAACCATTCACTGGAATTAGCAAATTAAGTTTGTCTTTTCTTTCCTCTAAAGTCTATTAATATACAGCCAGCCTGATGCAAAAGGCTGCACTTGCAGTTGTATCCATTTTTATTCTGGTTCGAACTGGAATGTCTCAGCTTTGCAAATATATTTACAGAAGCAAATTTAACTACTTCTGCTTTGAAGAGCAACTGCTTTCACCTGTCCCACATGCTTGCTTATGTTAAATTTGTGACCAATTTCTATATGAATGGGTAGAAGTTTATGCACACTAAAAACCTTACCAACATTACCATTCTATGAAGTTCTTCACAGGCAGAGTGATTGGCACTGGAATGGGCTGCCCAGGGAGGTGATGGAGTCACCTGGAGGTGTTCAAGAAAAGACTGGATGAGGCACTTAGTGCCATGGTCTAGTTGATAGGATAGGGCTGGGTGATAGGTTGGACTGGATGAGCTTGGAGGTCTCTTCCAACCTAGTTGATTTTATGATTTTATGAAAAAGAACTTGGAACCAGCTAATTTGTATACTGTTAAAAATATTTAGAAAGTCACTGGGTTTGGTTCTTGTTTGGTTTCTTGGAGTCTTTATAATCAGTTTCCACTATAATCACACTTGTGTGTTTCCTTCATACCTCATCAACTGGAATATTTGAAAAGAACAATTTAAATTAGACTCAGGAGCTGTACTGCTAAAGTAATTACATTTTGTGGAAGAAAACATGCAGATACCTAATCTCTTAGCATTTAACTCTGTAGCCTGCGAGCACAGATCTCTTGACTTTGAAAGATTTGGGTTGGACATATTACAAAAACACTGTGCATTTGGTCAAGTTTCAAGACAGCTCCTTCAGAATTTAACTTGTGATTAAGATCTAGTTCCAGGCTAAGAACCTACTTTCTGCCCACCTACGACAAGCTAGAAGAACTTTAACTGGAGGTTGTGGCTGCTCTCCCCCTGGAGGTGTTCAAGGCCAGGTTGGAGGAGGCCTTGAGCGACCTGTACTAGTGGGAGGTGTCCCTGCCTATGGCAGGGGTTTGAAACTAGATGATCCTTGAGGTCCCTTCCAACCTTACCATTCTATGAACTACAAAATTAAGGTACATACCCTAAACCTTACAGTGCAACATTATTTGCAATTCAAAATACCTGTGTAAACAGAGTGCTTGTGAAGCAAGGGTCAAGCTATATGACATGATTTTGAAACTGCCACTAAAAATAGGTGCTTTGGTGTGCTGGTTTGAGGCTAATTGGAGTATTTTAATGGAGAAAATTATATTATAGGCTGTGAAAAGAAAACAATGGTGATGTCTGTTTCTCTCATAGGCTNAAAACAATGGTGATGTCTGCTTCTCTCATAGGCTTGCTGAGATGTATAAGAACAAGAACACAAAGACAGATAAGACAGAGTCTCTCAGGCTCAGAGAGTCTCAGTCTCTAGTTTTTTGCCTTCTCTCTGCCGAGTAACCTCACTAACCACTTTCCTTCTAAGCTCCCTGGCAGATCCTCCAAACTCATCTTGCATGTAAGCCAAACCCTGGGGGAAGGTAGAGGGGTGAGGAGAAGATGGAAGGGTGGTTGGGAGCCCCTCCTGGGTACTCTGATTTCTGGGAGGGGAGTTGTGTTTCTGTATTACCTTTAACTTGTATATTTCTGTAACTATGTACATTGTTTATATCTCTGCTCGTTTATTGTGCTGAGTTATAAATAGAGCTTCAGTCCTTAATTTCCAGCCAGCTGAGTCTAGTCTGGGTGATTTTACAAAGTGGTGGGGGGCAGGGAACTCCCAAACCATCACATTTGGAAAGATGAAGAGGTCTTCCCTCAGCACTCCACAAGCTGAGTCAAGTTGCCTTCCAGTTGAAGAACAGTAACTGCCTTGCCCTTATCAAGGTCTTTTTAACATTTAGGGAGAGAAAAAAAAAGTAAGGACTATCAGAAGAAATGCATTCGCTTTACTAGTATGTCAGGAACACACCCCTTGGGGCAGCATGAGATGAGATAAAGCTTGGAGACATTCACATTAAGATTTAAATGCAGTCATTAAGGGTTGATTGGTGGTGGACTCCAAACACAGCAATATATACTGACAGGGAGTTAATGACAGGATAGAAGAAGACTTTGAAGGGAGATCTGGTACCCTGCATATAACTGCATATGAAAGAGAAATCCTGCAAAAGGAAAACTGAATGGTACAAGCAACAAACTTTGTAAAACCTTTGCAACAAAATTACTTTAGGGAGAGAAGCAAGACTGGATTCACAGATTCATAGAATGGTTTGGATTGGAAGGGACTTCAAAGATCAACTCTGATCTAAACTATGCCACTATGCCATTGTTTACAAGAAACGAGAAGAACATTGCAGCAATTTACAAATGAGATTATTGCAATCCAAAATACTGTCCATGTTTAAATCCATAACAAAGAATACATCTTACAGCTATTATTACAGGCTTGAAGATGACTTAGACTTAAGTATAGCCTTGATATGATGCTCAATTTGGAAAAGATTATCTTGTTTATGAGCTCAAGTGGAAGAGAGAATAAAGGCATCATTCACAGAAAATTATGAAAGGCCATAAGAGGAATTTTAGAAATGGTAATGAAATTAGGGCATGAATTGTATTATTCAAGACAGAAAGGAATGTGCTTTTAAAAATACAAGCGGAGAGTTCTCAGTTATTTACTTGCAAACTAATAGCAATAAATGTAACAATACCACTGAAACACTTCCCTGTGCAATTTAGCCATAACCTTTTTTTCCCCAAATTGACAATCTATATTCAGATATTCCAAGCAAATAAAAACATACAGTTTTTCCAACTGATATAATCACTGCTCATCTAGTGACTGCATGGCAGAAGAATTCATATTGAGTAAGATGGCAACATAGAAAACCAGCCTTGAACAACTTGTTTCACAACTTGCATCCAACACACAAAAATATGAAAGTTCTAGTGTTGGCCCAGCAAAATAAAGCACAAATAACTTAATCCTTCTAAATTAAACTTGTGTGCACAACACACTCTAATACAACTGATAGTTGTATTTTCATTAAGCTTAATAACATGACTAATAAAACACAAGGTTTGGGTTTTTTTGCTTCAAATAGAATTTATTGTCTTTTTTTCCAGGTACCCCAACAAATCAATTGATATAAACACTTACACCTGCTTTTGAGCAACAGAACAAAAAAGAAAAAAAGGAAACACTTTCAAATAATCTTTAAATAGCATGTCTTGAATGATCCATTTCAACTAAAAAAAAAGTGTCCTGCTGCTTTCAAGTAATGATTTCTTGGAGAAGATGCCTCTGCAGCTTCTAAGTAAGGTCTGACATTTGAACAGGACACAACCAGGCAGAAGCAAACCGCAAAGTGTTCAATGAAGACAAGAAAGGTGCTTCTGTAATCACAGAAAATTTGAGGGACGTGTTTCTTCTACCCCATTGATCTCACTGAGGAACACACATTCACAAGAGCTTCTAAATCAATGCTGTTCAACTAAATGCACCAGTTCTGCTGCTTCTTCCTCATAGTTTCAAGTGCATTTCAATAAGTGATGAAGGTTAAGGAACACAAGCAGCTCTTCCCTGTTAACTCACTTCTCCCCAGACAACTTCCTCCACAATTATCTACTGGACCTGTCATGTTAAGCACATTTCTGAGTTTAAGGTAGACACTGCACGACTTTATCATCCCTTTGGATCTCTTGGTCCCTTGACAGCTAATCCTCTTTCCCATCCAAGGAGCTGTACACCATACATTTTGAGCAGCAATACAGAGGATTCCTTTCCCCAGTCATCTCCTTGCCTACATCATCATGTACTACCTGTACAGCTCCTTCAGAATTTAACTTGTGATTAAGATCTAGTTCCAGGCTAAGAACCTACTTTCTGCCCACCTATGACAAGCTAGAAGAACTTTAACTGGAGGTTGTGGCTGCTCCCTCCCTGGAGGTGTTCAAGGCCAGGTTGGACAAGGTCTTGAGTGACCTGTACCTAGTGGGAGGTGTCCCTGCCTATGGCAGGGGGTTGGAACTAGATGATCCTTGAGGTCCCTTCCAACCTTACCATTCTATGATTCTATGATCATACAGGTACTATCGTTTCTTTGCCCTGCATCTTTCTTCCCATTAGAAATAGAACAGTGCTTAGATCCTCATGGTCCCTTGTCTTCAGATAAAGTCTCTTCAGATACATTTGATTATAGAGTTCAGAACAGACTCCTCGCCTAAGGTATTCCTCAATCTTGAAAAAACACATTCAGAAACAATATTTTTAGAAGACAATTCCGCATCTCTGCCATCACCCTGCACTGCCCACAGCAGTGACATTCACAGAAGAGATGCTCACTGCTTTTAGCAGTTTCAGTGCTGTCCAAAAGCAGTACTGAACTCAGGAAATTCAGTCATGTTCACTGGCTGAAGCAGCAAATACTCTGGTTTACCTTTCTGCTGCAGAGTACTAGAACAAATGACTGTTGGCTCTAACGTAAGCCTCAGCCTAATGTTCATACTTAGGGTTGCTGTTCTTCAGCTGTCAAACCAGGAAGGAATGCCAATAAGCCACACAACTCTAAAGCTGATTGAAAGGCAAATGAGAATCAGTCAAGGTACAGAGGAATTACAAGCTTCCGGAACAGAACCACTCATCTCACAGCAAAAAAAATGATGTTCCAGCATATTTCAGGTTATTACTTTAAAGCATTTGAACTGAGTATCAGTAAATACCAGCTCATGAAAAGATTTTAGGCATGTGCTAACATGATAATGTTTTCTGACTGCTAAATACAACCAAAAGTAGAATGCTTCCACTTGAAATATTTAATAAGGCAGGAAATCTAAATCCCCCATCCAATTTTCTTTCACCAAAACCTCTTTATCCTCAAGATTACAGTAACCTCATTTAGTCTTAACATTAACAGGTGCTGTTTGAATTCAGTGCCAAAGGGAGGACAGGACATAAGCATAATATTACATTTGGAAACATGAGTGAAATTTGGCAGAAGCCAGCATGTTGAGGTATCCAAGACACTGCACATGTGCTCCTTGCAGAGGACTGTACCAGCTAGGAAAATTAAACCACTTTAAGGTAAGATGTCTCACAGATGAGATGGATGGCCAGCACTCCAGATTCCAGACAACACAATGCACAAAACCCAGCCCCACAATGATTCTCCACACGCACATTTTCATTCCACTCCACAGCCAGCTCCAAAAGGGTGCAACTATATCAGTGTTCAACACATTTTTCCACAGTTGCTACTACTTCATAGTACTCAGAAACTGTACATCTAAAGAAGGCATTCATGTGTGACAGCAGCTTTTGTCTCATACTGAGAAACCCAAAAATTTTAACTGTTGCTTTTCAGCTACAGAATCACAGAATATATTTGGTTGGAAGAGATATCTGAGATCACCCAGTCCAAACATTCATCCAGCACTGAAGGATCAACACTAAACCATGTCCTTAAGTGCCAGGTCCACACGCCACAAACACCTCCAAGGATGGTGACTCCATCACTCCAGCCTCCTAAAATGATTGTTTTCGTTGTTTCATTAAGTAAAGTTTATCACCATTTTTATCCACTTTCAATGTAACTAACTCATTAAGACTCAAATTTGGCTCAATTTCATTATTTTGCCCAAGCAGAAGCACAGTTTTTGAGCATTATCACACAAGGAGCAAGCAACATGGAAACACACAGAGCACGTTTATTTCTGAATGCTTTGGAAGTTTAACAGTCAGTAAGTTTCCCAACTAGATTATCCTCTTCCAAGATCACTTATTTCCTGTAATCACACTTTATCTGAAGAAAAAAGGGATATATTTTGCACATGCTACACCATCAGTTAGTAACAAAGAAAAAAAAAAAAGAAATCTAACTGTAAGCAGATGCACAGCTCCCAGTATGCCCTCCATATAAAAAAAAAAAATTATTTTAAATCAAGAGAGTGAAAAATGTAATTTTGTTCTCCTGCATCAGGATTCAAAATCACAGTATCTTCAAAACAAAACAAAAAAAATTATATAAATGTTTGGGGTTTTTTGTTTGTTTGTTTTTAATTAAGAAGAAAAGAAAAACCACAAAACACCTTTGAATCAAAAGAACTCTAAAACTTCATCCCTGGAAGTGATGAGATCAATGACAGCCATTCTGATTCTATTCACAGGTTGAGAAAATATTGCCCTGGGAGAAAACAGTGCTCAAACAATTACTAAGAACATGAAACTAAACCCAGATTTAACTGTAGATCCTATTATTCTCCAATAACAGCATTTCCTTTTCAGGAAAGGAAAGAGAAGAACTGAATCCATGTTCCAAATGAATGTTACTCATCGGCCTGCAGGGTACCTTGCACTGGACTGCCCCATCCTTCCTGATGAAGTTGACCATAACACAGCCAGAAGTGCAAGCTGATGGATGCCAGACATCAGGCAAGAATTTTGAATCCACAGTTTGGTGGTTAGGTAACTTACCAAGCACCAACAAGTATTTTATGGCAGCCTTGTAAGAAGAGAAAAATGTGAGCTTGAGCTCCCTCAGGCTAAGAGGAATCTAGAACTAAAGGCCTGCCACTTCTTGGAGAAATAAGCTAATTAACTGCTGGTCTGTCAGACATGTGTCAACAGCATCTTCCCAAAAAAACTGCAGAAGGTGGCAAGGAATTTATTTGCTGATTAATGTAATGGTTTGATGAAAAACTAAGGTATGCCCTAGCTTTCCACTGACCAGTTTCACTGCACCAGCACTTCACATGATGGACTTCAAGTTCTAGCCAGGAGATCTGAACCCCATCAACAGAGTCCTCAGGTGCCTGCCTCCACACCTCCTTAGCCAGGAGTCCAATCTTTATGAGCTACAGTGTTAAACATTAGAAGGCTTAAGTTCTTTTTTAAACCTGGGACATAAAACCTGCCAATGCATTTTAAACAGTGTTAAGTGTTTGTTTTACTTTTCCCAACACAACTCCATGGGAAGAAAGTAGGTCAGGTCTTCCTACTGAAGCTTCTTCTAACTCTTTCCTTTTTCTTCCCCCCTCCAAATTTTGTAGTGAAAGTCTGGAAAATGTATCTGCCTTTCACATCTTTCATTAACATCTTCAGAACAGAAATATTTGAAAGGTACTTTGATTTCTCAAGAGCCTTGGAAGTAGCAAGAAACTATAAATATGAGTCAGAAAAATTTAAACATAATTCCAGTTGTTGATACCTTTGCAATAGGTTTGCCTTATCTTTGATCACAGGTTTTTGCAGCAACTTATTAAAAATGCACAACGAATTTGTCTGTGCACAGATGAGCCACAGAATAGTGATCTGAACATTTATCAGCCTGAGGTAAAAAAAAAAACAAAACTACACCAACCCACAGAGTGGAACCCACACGCTTGAAGCAATCAAACATCTGCCTGCCTTTCAACACAGGACTACCTGCATTTGTAAATTAGAAGATATGCCACAAGTCCCTACTGTCTGAACAAGCTTGCCTCTCAAAGACAACCTTCAGAGAGTTTAAAACAGAGCATTTTCTATCTCTGTGTTTCTGTTGGTGCACTGCAGTAACAAGGAAGCTCCTTTTATCAGCAGTAGCACAAAGACTAAGACACACCCATCTCAGGGAACTGGAAAAACCTGCTATGCAAAAGCTGAAAGAGTACCCACAGCTTCATTTTGCTCTACTTCTCAACAGAGCTGAAGGCAGACTGCACAGACTTGGCCTTAGCCTAGCAAAAGCAAAGCTGAGCAGAAAAGCAAATTTCTGTGTATGGACACATTGAGAGAATTTTAAAACAGTGATAAATAAAAGGCCAATCTTGGCAGAAGAAGTAGGTATTACCCACTGCTGATTAATAAATTCATGCTGAACAGTACAAGAAGCTTCACCGTATTTAGGGCATTTCAGTGTTGGAACAGGTTTCCAATTAAAGCAGTGAGGGGAAAAGGCCCAGCTGCTTTTAAGACAGCACTCCATATGTCTATGATTCTATGGCATAAAGCCTACAAGAGTATGAAAATAAACTTGATGAATAGGGAGGTCCTTTCCTGTCCCGAGTTCCTAAGAGAACAGTAACTGTCAAGCAAATAACATCACTCTGATACAACTCTAAGATACAACCATCTGCCAGGCAATACCCAAGAATAATTACACCATGGAAAGCAAAAAGAGATATTAATATCACAGCAGGACAAACTTTGCTATAAATAAACCTCAGGGTATCTTTCTATAAAATGTCTTAGACTCATGATCGTTTTATGCTAAAAACGCACCCCCTCTGCAGAACACACACCTCTCATGCAGTCATGTAGTCTTCACTCCCAAATTCCAGAGAGCTCATCTTATCTGGTCTACATGCAGCTAGGCAGCCCTGTCATCTGTGCTCCTAGTACTCTGCACACACGAGGCAGATCAGCTTACTCAAAATAATACTACAACCAATGTGCTCAACAGACTCTTGCTGCAACTGTTACTACATTCAAGTCAGGCAGGACAGTTGAAAGCTGTCAACTGCTTTGCTATCAAAAAGTTCTAATTGTCATTTTTACCCATGTATCATTGACCAGGAAAACTGCAGCAACCATAATGGCCTAAGACAATTGTGTCTCACCAATCACCCTGCAGAAATCATATTCTATTAGACAAAGCTTTAGAGTTTGGAAAGAGCAGAGTGTCTTTCAGGCGAGCCAGCCTTTTGATTTGTCTGACATCTAAAGACAGATGCAATTAATTACACAGGTTTGTCTAATAAAGACCTGTCCCTACAAGTCTTTCAGGCTAGGACAGTGTCTTACACTATGGGATCTTTATACCTCTGTTTTGTTGTTGCAATGTATCTGGAACTGAAAACAAACTGCAAAATATTTTCAGACTCCAGCTGCTTACTGGCAAAGTCTGTCATCACGTCACCCATTCTATCGTTCCCTTCTGAAGGCTCATGCTGAGACACAACAACTTAATGAACCATAAAGGAGGATAAAGTATGAGTGTTTACCAGGGGTTGTACATCAAAGGCAAACCAAGCAACCATTCACTACAACTCTTAACAGACAAGCTCAAGACAGTCAAGGAAATTACCTGGCAGCATAGAAGAGCAAACTACAGAAAGGTTTTTTTTCTATACAACACCTGCTTAAGTCATAATGGCCAAAACCCAATTATTTGAATAAATACTTGAAACACACTTCAGAACAGCTTCTCTGGTTGCTATCAAATAAGTGGTCCAGACACAGGCTGTCAGAGACAAAAGTGAAGATATCAGTCTTTGTCAACAGCTAGACTGCTACATCAAAACAAAGGCTGCTTTACAGCTATTTGTTACTTAATTTTGCCATCCATACTCTCCTGGTCACTTCTGAAGTAAGGACAACAGCTCTGACATTCTTGCCAGTGGGTCCACATATACATTTCTTTCCTTCATTTTAAATTTAGAATGAAAAGTCATTTCCTTTCTGCAATTGATTTCCCCTATCCCTATCCCCTGCAAAACCCTTGTGGTTAAACAGAAGTTTTGCAGAACAAGAACAACACTTGTGTCTGAGCAGTAAAGTTTATGCAAATCCACCTCAAACTATGTTCTTAGCTTTATTCTCTTAGCGAAGCAAAGCATGGTAGCTACAAGAGAGCATTACAGTCCATTTTCAGTTAGTTTATATCACCATAACATATTCTTACCGTTTTAGTTCATCTGCTTACACTAGGATACCAAGGCTTTTGCAAACTTGTCATCAAAACAGCATCCACTCTTACTCACTGAGAGCCTGCAGATCTGATTTATAGTACATTCCAGACACATGACTGTATAATTCAGACAAGTTTAAAAAAGAGCATGTTGAAAGAAGATACTACCAAGGACTTCCTGCTAGCCCTGCAGAGCATAAAAGGACACATTACTTGACCTACCCTACTAATCTCAGCAAGTTGGTCCTTAGTAACAGATGAAAAGCTCAAATGACCACTTCAAAATCCTTGTTTCAACTCCACCTCCAGTCTTAAATGGTTTTTCTGCAAGTAAAACTGGATTTCTGCTCCTTGGCCAATGTAACAGCCACCTCAATCTACCAGCTGATTTCTCCGATAGGAGGAAGTAGGAACAGGCTGTGGCTGCTCCCTCCCTGGAGGTGTTCAAGTCCAGGTTGGAGGAGGACTTAAGTGACCTTTACTAGTGGGAGGTGTCTCTGCCTATGGCAGGGGTTTGAAACTAGACAATCCTTGAGGTCCCTTCCAACCTTACCATTCTATGATTACTTCATCTCGACTTCAGATGCATTTCTCCCCATCACATACAGAAAGGAATATATTGATGCTAATAAGATAAATTTCAGTCAACTGCTGGCAAACTATTTTGGTTATTTTGCCACGAGATCAGATATCAAATTACAAAACAACATATTTTTTTTTACTATACAATATATATTACATATAATATATATAATATGTATATTTTTGTATATAATACATATAATTGTATATAAAATATAGATATTTTATGTTTTGCATATAAAATGTAAATTATATATTTTTTATTTTTATATATATAAAGTGAGAGTTACATTTTGACATCCAGCAGTCTGACACAAAATTAGCTAAACTGTAGGATGAAATCTATTTGTATGGGGTTTTGTTCCTCTAAATATTACATATTTGTAAATACACAAATTGCTTGAAGTGTTGCTGTTGCAAAACCTCATCTTAACTGGAATAAAGTTAGGAGGAATATTTGGTATCACAGGAGGACCTTGCCTTACAATAGGCATTCAAAAAGGCAAGATGAACTCTTCAGAAATAGCGTAAGCACTGTGAAGCATCTGCAAGGAAGAGCTGTCTGTAAAAATTAACTGAGGGAAGTGCTCAGAGAAGATGCAGACATTAAGAACTGCACCTATCTCCAAACACACTCGTTTTCTGCCTTCTGCTTCCCCCAGGCTGCACCCACAGACATCTTACAGGAGCCCCTATCAGATATTCTGGTTGCACTCCCACACTCGCCCCTGGCCTGCTTCCAGGCAGCCTGAATGATTCTGCTATACCACGGCAAGAACAGCAAATGAATCCTGTGTCTCAGGTAGCTATGGGGTTTTTAGTATATTATTTCAAAACAATGCCTTCTGAAATACTCTCTTGGAAATTTGACTGAATACAAATTCCTGTACACATTCTAGAGCTCAAGTGTAGTTCTTGCCAAGTCTCAGGCTGATAAAAATCACACAAGCTTGCAGTTTTCGTTAGCAAGTTTTTTTCTCCTTTCCTCATTTATATTTAATTCCAAGTTTGCAGAACTGCATAGGATATTCTGGCAGCTGGCACATTCATTTGCAAAGTCATAAATGAAAGATTCCCACAATAAAATGTCAAATCAGCAAACTTCTGATGAGACACCAGCAAAGTAGAAAAAAGTCTGCCTCATCTTGACTGTCAGAACAGTCTGGTAGAGCTACATGGAGACAAGGTCTTGACATCAAGTCAGGAACTATAACAAGAAGTCCAAGCCAGCCTGACCATACTATTCTCTTTTCAGTATTGTCTAACAAATAACAGGTTAAGCAGAACACACACACCATGCCCATGACAATGCAGTTCACTAACTGGGAACCACTAGACCTAGACAGCGATACCATGAAATTAATTCACGTGCTAGGGTTGAAGTCAGTTTACTTGAAGACCAAAATAGCTCATCCCTTGACTGCTTAGAAAAAGAGGCTTTTATAGTTTTCATCTCTGAAACCTAAAAGTTTTTTACCCTTTCAAAATGGATCTCTTGTAACTAAAAGACTTCTGTAGGGCCCAGAAAATTAGATGAGCTTTTCCTTCAGCTTTATTTTTCCTGGGCATATAGTACTCCTACTCCATTCCCTTCCAGCACAAGCTCTGAAGCATGCTGNCCCCCCCCCCAGCCTAAGAAAGGTTTCACTGTCAAAGGAGGTGGGGTATAATCATTAGTGAGAAGTTTGCTGCAACAAATTTCTATAACTCAAGGTCAAATGTTTCTCTTAGCAACAGCTGCAGAGTTATGCATGCACAAACACCCTCAGTCTCGTTGCAGCCAGGGCTTCCTTATACTGCAGTGCATACATTATGAAATAATTTGTATATGTAGCAAATGTGCATATGAGAAAGTTCATGTATAAAAACATCCAACCTCCATTTTTAAAAAAATCTAATTACAAGTAAGAGGAAATTTGTAGCTTACCATGTGTCTGTAACTTCTAGTTTTTAAATGGCTCTACAACAAGTAAACACTAGGTTTTGGATTACCTTTCCTGTTACAGTCAATAACCAGAAGAGAAAACATAACGTAGTAAAAACACATCATAACATTTGGTACAAGGTAACAACAGAGGAGGCTTTCAGCCAGGCTACAGCATGTTCTTACTTCTCCACTAGGGAAGCAGGCTACGTGTGCCTCTCCTATGTGCCCAGATCAAAATTCATCTCACTAGTCAAGCATTCAAGCAGGGAGATCGCATCTAAGTGTACTACTCAAGCATGAGTTCTGGAGAAGAAAAGGTCATCTCATTACTTGCTAATTGAGAACAATATATTATTACATGTAAGGTCTCTAAAAATTATTCCAAGAACTAAAGAGAAATCTGTGCCTTTCTAAGAGCAGCAAAAGAGATACAGAGGAAGAGGACACAATTTCTAATACCCAGGAGAAGACACAAGGCAGCAAGAGCAGCAAGACGTCAGTGTTGGTTAAGGCAGAATCAAAATGAAAACCTTCTTGAAAGTGGAAGAGGGCAACAACATGTTTTCAGCTCATGTATGATACCTAGCACACAGGTCATAAGGTCACCACTAACTGGAGAACACAAAACTAGAAGGAAGTCAACATTTGAATTCAACCAGTCAGTGAATGAGAAACAGCCCACTGCAAGAAAAGGGATGAAGACCCCTAGCCTCTGCAGTGAGGACAGTGTCCTTGTAGAGGGGGAATCAAGAGCAACAGAAGCATTCTGGAATCCTCCAGACAGACTGCAGCAACTTCAACCCTGTCCTGTGCAAGCACTGCAAGGTTCCTTAGGGTTGGAGTAAAAATGAGTTGCAAGTTAGCAGCCAAACAAATATTTAGCTCTAAATACCACAAAATGAGATCTGCTTTCAGACAACTGTGGATCATTTATTATTCAGATCTTCCCAAGGTTGGCAAATATAAGAAATCTGAATTAACACATGATGCTGCTCCAACATACTGAAAACTGTGCAGTGTATTTTTATTAACAGCCACAGAATGAATACTTCCTTGGTCCTGTAGTCTGTTAGTCTTGGATCATATTACTGTGCGTGACATGCTTCCTTCTCAGAAATTCCTATAATCATTTTTAATTCCTGAAGTACCACCACGAGCTCAACTGACCAGCTTGTGAAAAGGAACCATACACCTGGTGTCACTGTATGTCATTCCAGAGCCTCTCACCTGTGATGACAGCAGCGGTGGTGTTTTGATAAGTAATGCACATGTCTATTGAACTGATACATACATTTTAAATATTAATGCCATATCCAAGCTAGATGAAAGCACTAGAGAAGACAGAAAAAGTGATTTAATAAGGTGAGACACTTAATTCCCTGATGAAAGCTAGCAGTATGTAAAACAGTGAGTTTGGTTCTTGGATAAAACAACCAGAATGGCTTCTGTTTTCTTTCAAATTTAATTGCTATCACACATAGCAAGCCAAAACCGCTAGCTGGAACTCATTAAAGAGTGTGATAAAACTGCAAGTCTGAGGAGTAAAATGTAAATTCAACATTAATGAAGTGGCATTTACTTAGCCATCATCATCAATTACACTTGTCCACCTACACAACAGTTACAGAATTAAACATTGTGCTACAGCTGCTGTCTGCCTCTACTCATAAAGAGTATTTAAAATGTATCTTCCTACCAGATGTTTTAATTCTGCAGTTAATGAAGAAATCTAATACCACCTCTGCTTTGCTGAGCCAGAAATGAACCACTGGAGAAGAGTTACTAGGTTGAGACTGCCAGTCTCCACATGACAGATGGTGGTTATTAGGCTTCTCTGTACTTTTTACAGTCACTTAAATTGATGATAACCAACTAGTGATGAGTTAGGTCACCCTCCACTATCTGTTGCTGTCCTGGGCTGGGTCGAACTTGCTGCTGATTATTCAATACCATTCTGCTATCCGGCCAACTTTACAATGAAAGTGCTGGCTGGAACAAAGTATCATGGGGCTTGAAGTTCAGATTGTAATATGAGAGAGGTTTCCTGTTTCGGTTGCTGTTTCCAGTTTCAGGGTGTTGGGCTTTTCAGTTAGGCAGGCTGCAGGTCAGGGGATGGGGAGGAGGTCACTGGCTGCTGCTGCTTCTGCTTTTTACTGTGCTTTTCTGCAAACAAGCTAAAGTAATTCTGCATTGGATCACTTTCAGTTAAACTCTTCATATCAATCCAGAGTCTGTGTGGTGAGGGACAGGGGGCTTGTGAGAGCAAGCAGCGCTAGCCCATGACACTTGTCCAAAAATGTAAAGTAGTATTTTGAAAGGTTTCTGAAGCTTACTTCATGTTCTGATTTATTACATAGAAGTAGCAGATTACAACCTTTTCTCACAGTGGGACTTGATTAGAGTTTGCAAGCCTTTCCTAACAGGTAATAGGATAAACACTCGAATTATCTGCACATTACATCACTACAAGGACACTGAGGTGCTGGAGCATGTCTAGAGAAAGGCAACCAAGGTGGTGAAGGGTCTGGAGAACAGGACTGGTGAGGAGCAGCTGAGGGTACTGGGGTTGTTTAGTCTGGAGAAGAGGAAACCTAGGTCTTCTCACTCTACACAACTCCTTGAAAGGAGGGTTAGGCTGGATATAAGGAAAAAATTCTTTGCTAAGAGAGTGGTCAGGCATTAGAAGATGTTGCCCATGGAGCAGGAGTCATCATCATCCCTGGAGGTGTTCAAGAAAGGTGTAGACATGGTCTAATGGCCATGGTGGTGTTAGGGCAACATTTGGCTTAATCTTAGGAATCTTTTCCAACCAAAACAATTTTAAGATTACCTTTTATATAGGATACCTAGGAAAAAAATACTTTAAAGCTCTGCTATAACATACTCCTGTACCTGTAATAGCTGAACTCTTCCACCACAGCCATGTCAGCTCCAGATTCTTCCTTCTAGTCAAATTTCCTTATTGGTTTCCAGCACACTTCTGTCGCCACCCCATTTTTTTTTCCCTTTTGAAATGAAGCTATTTAACAGTCTTCATTCACCACTGTAAACAAGATCAGTGAAAACCCTAACAAAAAGGAATCTTAATTATCTTTAATAAATGTATACTAATCATGAATTAAAAATTCACACTGAATACAGTACAAACAGTTTCCATAGTTTCTAGGAAAGAAAAGCCATTTACAGCTGGCACAATGAGAGTTTTCAACTTTTTTTCCAATTGTCAAACTGTTCCTTTTACTTCTATTTCCTTCAGTAACTTGCCCTGTGAATCCCTCCTTTTGTGGTACTCACAGTAGAATCTTCCAGATCTAATTGTCCAGGAAGACATTTTCCTCCACTGTAGCAGGACTGAAGCTTGCTGTTCTCAGTCACAGTTCCTCCTTCTGCCTGGGTGCCAGGATGCCCACCATCCACTAGAAGCAGTTATCTTCCAGCAGAAATGAACAGGGGGAACCACAATAGCATTCAACCGGCCACATTTGCTAGCTGTAGCCATGGCTCTAAATAAGGGGCAGCGTCTGTTCTCTCTATGCTCCTTCCAAAAATGTGTCTGCTGGGTGACTGACTGCTATCTTAAGAACCTTAGTACTCAGCTGCTGCTCGTTATTTTTGCTCTCTATTTTAACCCTCAAGATTTCTTGAAGCTGGACAGTCTTCCTTGAGAAGGATCCAGGATGTCTCGCCAGACCTGTTTCAGGTGTCAAGGCCCAGGCACATGACTCTCACAGCAGTCAGATGAGCAACCAAAGGCACCACTCTGCACTTAAAGCATGCCATTCACAGTTTTATCCCCTGAGGTTTATTTGCCATTTTGATACCCTTGCTCAGATTGGCCTTGGCAGCTGGAAGGTGGTCCAAGTCACTGTATCCTATTTCAAACACAGATGAAGCTTTCACAGCAAAAAGCCACACTCTGCAGCTGGGCTGGGGCAGTTAAGACTCGTTGGGATGGAGCACTCGTTCTGTCCTCATACTACAAATTTTCTTGGTGCTAAATCTGATTTTGATGTTATTCAAGTAACAAATTTGCATCTCTGGAGAAGTAAGGAACCCTTAAATAAGAAACCTACAACAGCTCTGTGGTACACACTGAATGATCTTTGTCCCACAGGAAATTAAAAGCTTTAACTTAAGTTCATAACCATAGAATCTGTTTGGTTGGAAAAGACCTTTAAGATTCAGTCAAAGTTGGCACAACTGAAACAATAGGTTAGGTATTTATGTACTGGAGGTAGCACAGACTTACTGAATCCATTAACGTTGGAGACTAAGAAGCAACAGCTCCTTTCAGGGTCTCTAGGATCTGCACATGGCAAGAAAGCAACAGTGAAGCAGAGACAGGGTGTGCCCCAAGCGAGGCAACTAACAAAGGGCTGCTGTTTGTCCTGGTGGGAACAGCAGTAACTGCCTTGTGCTGGTAGGAGGGAGAGCATTTGAAGAGGAGCAAGGATTTTTAGAGGTGACCTGCAGAGTAGACACTCCGTGCTCTCCTTAGACTTCAGCCTTTATTAACCTTAAGAAGGAAGCAAGCTGCTTGTTTCGTAAGTTGGTTTTGGCCACTTCTCCAACGCTGCTAGTCTCCAAATGTTGCAGCTTTAGTATTCTCCCTTCCACACTGTGCTCAATCCAATCCTAACACAAAAGTTGACTCTGTTCACCACTTCCCAAATGACCCAGATCACAATGAGACAGTTAACTGCTCGCAAACAGCTATTCATGGAAAAATCTCTATCACAGTATCTCTTAAACCATTGAAAAACCTTCATTACTGTGTATGTCAAACCTCTGAAATTAAGTTTAAGACTGCTGCTTTAGACCAGTTCTTTTTCTTTTGCAACTCTTCTGGACTGTGACAAGAAACAAGACCTTCTACTTGCTGAGCTTGCAAGGTGTTTTCTAAAAACACCAAAAAAAATTATCCATCTTCATCTGCCAGCTGAAGCTTCCAATTTGGCCACATAAATAAGTGGAAGATAATTATTTCACACATTATAATTAGTAATATCAAGGTCATTCCTTTAGACAGCATTCATGGCATATTTTCTGTGGAACATCAGTTTGTCATTTCATATCCGAAACTACATTGTTTCTTTTGAAAGAGCTCCATTTGCTAAAGCAGCTCTGTCCATCAAACAAGACATTATGAAGGCAATAACGATTTTCTATACTCTTCATATAAAAGTATGTCTACATTTCCAAGTTCTGATACATAATTAGTAGTGCTGAAACTGTTACCTTATGCTTGTTAACGCAGTTTCTTGTGCAATGTGTTTTGTAGCCAGTCACCACTGTTTGCTGTAGTAGCAATGCACTCTTCCCTATTGGTTCAAAATTTACACCAGCAGAAATAATGAAATAAGAAAATTCAGTGACTTTCAAGTCTGAACAGAGGTTGTCTTTACAAGACAATACAGTAACACACGATCAAGAAAACTTGGACCATGTATTCATGTGCAAAATATTTCACAGTTTATTAGTACTAAGCATGAAAAAACTATCCTTGGTCTTTCATATTAATCCATACATTGTTCAGAACTGCAGACAACAAGCAATAGCATGTCCAGTATCAGACAATGGTGGTCAAAAGTGTAATCATAAGGTAAGCCTACCTGGATGATCGTCTTTATTTCAACAGGAACTTAAGATGTGCATTTTCCAGATTGTGAATGTATGGAGCCTGAAGTAAAAAGGGAAGGCTAATAGTAACAGGATAATGGATCCAGTGTTGGCAATAGTATGTATTTTCATGGTTTTATTTAAACATGCTCCTAATATTTAAAAGTAGTTAACATCCCAACAATAGCTTTCTGTGAAGCCCTGTAGAAATAAGAAAAGGCAGAAAAGAGCAATTCAAGCTGGGGGCAGAGGGGATTTTAAGTTGCACCTTTGATCTGCATGGTTGTCCTAGACAAAATGGTCACTGCAGTAATTAAGTAAAATCATGATTTTTACAAATGAGTACAGGTAAGCTTTATCTAACATATGAACATCTATAAGACTTACTTCGTACATGTACACTACACCAAGTTCTGGTACAAAACTTTAGATGTAAGCCTTCTTCTGTTGCACTTAATGGGTCCATACAAGCCTTTTAAGCACTTGTACCTCCATGCTTATGATGCTCATTTCTTTGCTTCACAATAGCTCACTCTGCTTTAGAAAGTCAGCAATAGCCTCAAAACCATTTACTAGCTGTGCACACTTGCATTCAGCAAATGTCTCTCAACACTCCACCTGGCATCACACACTGGTTACACCTCACACCAACTGGAAACACCCAGTGTCTCCTCTTGGCAATGAGCTGCAGGAGCAGAAATGGAACATGTGAGAAACAGAACCACAGCACCCCTTGCAGAACAAGCACCTAACAGTCAAAACAGGAGAGACAATATCAAGACAAGCCTATTCTTTCTATGTTCACATGTCACCATCTCTTCTGCACACAGCAAGCTACAATGTTCACATTCCAAACTCATAGTCTATTGTTATAGTTCATGGATTGGTTCAATGATTACCTTTAAATACTGATGCCATTGAGGATGTAAACAACGAGTTCATGTCAGGACATCACTGACTACACTGTACATGATTCAAGAACTAAGAAAGCTCAAATTTTTTTCCTCTTTAAAGCTAGCAAACAACTGCTAAGGTTGACTTACTATTATTATTTACTTCTAGTAAAATATTCTTCCATTAAAGTGTTTTTAAAGAAGTAATGCCTGCTCCCTCTTTACTTCTTTAACAGAGGGCAAGGCACTGTATTAGACAAGTGTAGTATCACTTGTGATGTAGAACACTCGCAATCCACTGAAAGATATATATTAACAGAATTCATTTGTACCTGCTAAGACTAAAACTAAGAAGGGACAAGTTAATATTCTTCATCTTCTCCTGGTTGCTACTGTTTCTGGTTCTTTAAGGATGAAAACTTACCAGAAGAATTAAACAGCATTGGCAAAACCACGTGGGCAGCTTTCACGATTCATACACACATGCTCTAGATGGTGAAATTTATGTAATTCACTAACTCTCCAGAAGATACTCTAGTAGACAACTAGTACCTTTCTAGCAAGAGTAGATTTTTTCCTACTTTTACTTACAATCACAGCAAGTTCTACAGCAAACCTTAACAGTGATGAACCAGTTCAGAGGGAACTAGTGAACTATTTTTATAGATCACTTCTGCTCCCTTCTATGTGCTGTAGATAAAGCAAAGGTTCATGAGTGCCCAGTTGCTTGCCACATAAAACCCCAGAGATTGAGCACAAGAAAGCTAAAGTACCGTTGGAGTTTCAGTGAAAGGCAATGTTGCAACATCGTAAGAACAGACAGGAGTTGCTGCAAATTCCAACATCTTTGTGAAAAGGGCAGTACTCCCACAAGGCTCTCAGGAAAGGACTGGAAGTTGCCACTTAGAAAACATACTTGTGACCATTTCCTATCACGGGTTGGGTTGTTCCACAAATGTTACAAAAATGCAAATAAGCACGCAAAGCAACAGTGTACTCATTAGGCTTCTTTCTCCACACTTAGTATTGATTTTTACACTGTACTCTTAAAAATTCCCAGTTCTGTCACCTCCCTAATATGAAATTTAAATTCCAAATGGCATGCTACTACACACACACACAAAACACCATTTTAGTACAAGCCCAGAAATGCTTCACTAGCTCAGGTTCAAAGTCCATCTAACATAGCATCCTGTCTCTAATAAGGACTGCTAGTGGATACCTTAAAGAGAGAACAAGAACAGTGTAAACATCCAGCAACTCTCCTTTGATGTACTGTGCCAGCTGACAGCAATTTGCAGCTCTGGGACTTCCTCTGCCTGCTTTTAAGTGTATACATGCAAACCTAAACACAATCGCATTAAAGTCCAAAGCTATTCGAAGTCTGAAAGCATCTAAATCACCTTTTCACTGTTTAGGTTACCGCTTCACTCCTTTTCATTCTAATGAATAAAAAGGCAACAGCTCAAGGCAATGAGTCTCATTCATTCATTCATCTTCTCTACCAGATTAAAAGCCCAAACCTAAATGACTGTTCCTTTAAGACAGCCTTGAGAAGCTGTATGCAACCACTCATTCTGAATACAAAAAGCCTTACTCGATCCAAACAGTGGTAATCTAGTAATATAGTAATGTTAATTCTAAGTGAGATTAGACATTTGACAATATACATCAATTACAGCAAACTATTTCGGTGAGCAACCTACTTGTAAATTAAGAGCTTTCTGTAAATATGGTCAAGATGTAAACATCCCTCATAAAAGGGACCTAAAGGATGGATAACACCTCATATCACAACTCTACTCTGCATTTCAAACTTAACACCTACAAAATGCAGGTTAATGCAGAAGTGCCTCATTCAAAGGGGGCTCTGGGCGTAAGAGCTCTGAACCTCACTGAAAGGACCTAACTGTGACAAAAAAAAAAAAAAAAGTGTTTGAGTAGTGAAGATGCTGGTCACCACTGTTCAGACTATTCAACCTTCTTCAAAGAAGAGAACTCCAAAGATCACCAAAAGCAATTTACTGCCCCTGAAGCTATTCTGTAGTTCAGAGGGAGTCAAAAGATGTAGTGGGATGTTTAAAAAATCAAATTAAAGGAAAAGCTCTGTTGATGCATGTTGTTATAAATAGGGATTAAATAAAACGAAGCTCGGAATTCAGCGGTGATAGCACAGAAGTGGCGTGCAAAGGCTGCTACACAACCAGGCTCTAATACCAAATAGAACTTACATTCTCCACAGGCAAAATGCCAAATTAATAACACCGTTCATTGCTCAACGCCGATTAAGAACAGACGTTAACAGAGTCAGTAAGAAGTTGTTTTCACAGGTGAATTCAGTTATTCTCGACTAATTGATAACAGTACCTCGCGGCATCGATAGACGGTAAATTGAAGTTGCTGGGTCTCCTGAACCCGATTGCGGAGCCTGATGTCACCGAACGGCTCACTCACATGCAGTGCTTTCTCTAAACGTGCTCTCCCCAACTGCTGCCGGCAGCCCGGCAGGTTTCAAACGCCAGGCACAGCACAAGCACCGGCCGCGATTAAATCCACCTCTTCCCTCACCCTCTCTCTCCCCACCGGGAGGATTTCGCCGCTGTGCCCGCGGGGAGGTCTCGGCTCCAGGCCTGCCTCCGGCGGGTGCAGATTGAGACCTCCACTCACAGTACCACCGCGGCTGTAAGCAGTCGCGGGAGATGCCTCTGCCCAAAGCAAAGCCCGGCGTGGGCTGCAGGCACGGCCCCACGGGGCTCCCCCGCCACCCGGGCGCTTCGCACACGCCAGGGGCTCAGCCGGGCAGCGGCAGCGACTACTTGGGGGGTGGGGGCCATCTTGGAAGCGGCGCCCAGCGCGGGGGGCAAAGACCCACACCCCCTCCGCAGCCGAACCCCCGAAGCCCAGCACCTGCCACATCCCTTCATGCGCCAGCGAGAAGCCACTGTCCCGCAGGCACAGCGCGACTCTGCCGCGCCCCTCCGAGATCCCCCGCCCGGCGGTGCTCAGTGTCCGGTCCCAGGGAAACGCGGGGCCCCGGGCAAGCCGCGGACCCCCAAGCGTAGCACCGCCCCACCTCGCCCGCTGCAGGCCGCGGAGCTGTAGCTTCTACCTGCAGCCGGACCTCGGGTGTAACAGGAGGCGCACCCCAGCCTTCTTCTAGCCGCGGAAGCGCGCACACCGGCTCCCCATCGCCGCCGCTGGGCTGGGCCGAGCCGGGCCGGGCCCGCCGCTTCCCTCCCACTGGGGCGGGGCTACGGAACCCAACGGCTGCAGCCAGGCCCAACCCGACCCCCCGCTCCGTACACAGACACACGCCAAGGAAAGGCTTGCGTCCTATTGGCCAGGGAGGGAGGACCGCGCAGAGCCGGGCTCCGATTGGCAACGGGGGAAGGCGGCGGCCCGCCCCACCGAGGTCGTGTGACGGCGGGGGGCCGGGGCTCCGGGGGAGGCNGCGGGCGGCCGGGGCTCCGTGGGAGTCGGAGTGGGTAGTGGCGTGGTTTTTATGTGGGGTGGGGTTGCCCGGCTGTTCGCCCCTCCTACCTCTTGCATTTGGATGGTTTCTGCGCTTCGGATTTGGGGAATTTCGGTAGCGGGGCAAAAACTCGCAGAGCGGCTGCAGGGTAACCAGAGGGGAAGGAGACCTGCCGGTGTCCTCCCCTGGGGGCACCCCGTGTGCTGGCCCCGCATGTGGCACTCCTGTGGTCAGGGGCCTCCCTGGTACGAGATCGCCTGGTGTTTCGTGTGGCCGGGGGACACCGTATTGCTCCACGATACCCCTGGGAGACAGCAGCAGCTTGGGCAGAGAGCATGATCGATATTCGGGTTGAGCCTCTTGCCTTGCGGAGTTGCAAAACTACACGCGGGGAAAATGGTTACCTGGAGTTTGTGGAGGGTGAGCAGAGGGGGAGACAGAAGAAGAGCAGGATGAGCAAGGACATCGGGGGCTGAGAGAGGGACAAGTCTCAGTAGTTGGCAAGGGCAGCAGTGGCTTCAGCAGAGGGTACAGTCCCAGCTGTGCATGAAACCATGAGACCATTCATTCCGTGAATCTGTTCTTAATGAGTTTATTTTTCATACAATAAAACACGCCAAAGATTCTTCCAGTCTTTTCCTAGAACATGCCAAGGATTCTTCCAGTCTTTTCCTAGTGAAGGAACACTCTGGTGCTACAGAGGTGTGCTTGCGACAGCAGCGCTGTCCCGTGTCCACAAATCCAGCCCTTAGTGCACTGCCCATCGACTTGGCAGAAGTGGAATCTTAGCCTACACAAGACTCTGCTTGGCTGACCTCAAAATAGTCATTATGGGTGGTTTTGGACAGTTTTATTTCTCACGTGCTTAGCTGGGACTTGCCTGCATTGTCTTCCAAGTAGTATTTTGAGTGGAGTATTTAATTAAGACAAAAATTCATTGAAAGACATAAGCGGTTTCAGACGACTGTCAATTTCTTGCAATTTCCTCTTGTTTCTTGTGTGAAAGCTTTCATGACTAGACATATAGTGTTATGCACTGTATGATTCAACTGATCTCATGCAACCTGCTCTGCGACTTATTCCTGTTCAATTTTAAATTAAGAGGGGTTTTTGGCACCCATGGTTTCATTATGTTGTCAATTGGGTTTGGTTTAGACCAGCAAATCAGTAACAATTAATTTCTTCTTACTCATATCTTCAAGGATTTAGGATGTGATGCTTCTATTTGTGATCCATCACCAGCTGAAGCATTCCTGAAACGAAACCTATTGAACATAGGTGGTTAGGTTTTGCATGAATTATTCTCAAAGACAGTAGAGTAACTACAATGCTTGGAGGTGCTGGGCACCTCAAAACGTAGCCCAGTTTCTGGATGAATACATATATTCTGCATTTCTTGAGGTCATGTTTTAAATATTCATCTTGCTTTCCTCTTAAATAAATGTTTCACAAGATTAAATAAATGCCAAGCTGCTAATTCCCTTCTTTTTATGCTGAGTACCACCCTAGTGTTTTTTTTTCATATCTTGAGACTTAACCTCATTTAGAAAAATTAATTAAAAATAAAACAAACAGTTGTGAGTTCTGGTACTTCATATGAAAACTTTTAGCTGAAGCCAAGCTGTTGTAGGAGAAACTTGAATTCCCCAAGATGAAACTGCTGACAGACACTAAGCAACAAAACTCCAAAACAAGGCTTGCAGCCAGTAAGATGAATTGCCTTTGTACCCATCCAAGGATTACCCTTCTTTTCCTATTGTGGGGTTTGGCAAGTGTGAGTTGAGCTCTGCATTGGTTTTGAAACAGGGTGTACTCTTTACAGCCCCCAAAGAAAGCAACTCCTGCAAGCTGAACACTCTCATCTGATGGCAAACAAGATGAAACCAAGAAAAGGATGAAAAGCTTTGCGCAGGTCAGCACCTTTTTCAAACACAAGGGAGACAACCACATTGAGGATCTTGTCAATGCTTATTAATATCTAAAGGGTGAGTGTCAAGATGATGGAGCCAGACTCTTCAGTGATGCCCACTGAGGGTGAAACTGACACTGAGAGCGACAGAGCACTGGAACAGGCTCCCCAGATTTGCTGCAGTCTCCTGTGGAGATGTTGGAAACCCACCTGGATAAGGTCCTGTGAAACCCACTTTAGGTGAACCTGATTTAGCAGGAGGGTTGGACTAGATGATTTCCTGAGATCCCTTCCAACTCCTACCATTCTGTGATCTCCTGAGGACATTCTCCAATATGACTTTAGTTAATAGCTAAGCATCCCAATGCTTTTAAATCAGTTCAAGTCTGAAAGCCAAAGAGCCAAACTAGTAAAAGACAGCTCGGGAATTACATTGAGGCACATTAGATGCCTGTCTCACTTTAACTTCTCTGCTGGAAAAGGACAGGAAGAAATAAGACATTTATGAGTCTGTTGTGATACACTAGCCCCCAAAACCCTTTAAACATGACTGATATGTTTGGGGGATTTTCATCTGTTTCGCTGACATGGCTGGAAATCTGCAGAAGCAGCATCCTACATAGTTCTCAGGGGAATGCAGCAGCAGAAGGACGTCTGAGGTGACACCAGACATGCAGATCACTGTAGGCCCACAAAATCTTCCTGATTGCTTCTTAAGACCTAGCTGATCACAAGGTGTTAGCACCTCTCTCCTCGGTTGCTAAGTTGTTGTTACAAGGCAGCTAAAACATATTCAATACTTTCCTAACATTATTTTTCCGTGCAGGCAGTTGCTGTATCTGGCACAAAGATGATCATTAATGGGAAGGTAAGATGAGCCAGTTTCTCTTCAAAACGTGGCCAGCCCAGTGGGACTATCTGAGAACTCCGGCTTTAAATAGGTTTAGTTGTATGTGTGTGTGTGGAGATTACTTTGATGTTCTCCACCTCCTGACACTGACGCTTCTGCTGTGCATAGCTGAGATTCTTGCATAATTTAACAGAGCCATCTCAGGTGCCTCCCACTCTGTTCCCAGCATTGAGCTGCTGTTCTCTGGATTTTGGCACACAGCTGGTATCACCTTACAGTTACAGAAGAGTTTACCAGACTTGGTTGTTAGAAAATTTCCTAGAGAACAGGATAATATTTTTCAAACACGTGTATTTGAGTGGCTCCCAAAATATTTATGACAGCTGCCTCCAGTCAAGGCTTTGGGGTTTTGTTGTTGTTGGTTTGGGTTGGTTTTGGTTTTTTTTTTTGTTTGGTTGGCTGGGTTTTGGGGTTTTTTTTTGTCTGATATGAGTATAGTCAATATAATTCCTTTTTATATCTCAAATTCCAGCATTGCTGGTGTGAGTGAAATAAATAATTGTAGACATATCTTATTTTATTTTTTTGATACATTTTATATGCTTGATGGGGGTTTTTTTTGTGTTGCTGTTTCATCTTCATAATACTGCAGCAGACAGGCTTGTGGTTAGCAGGAAGGACTGCTTGAGTGGACCTGTGAGAAGTCTCTTTCAGCCATTGCAAACTGAGGATACCAGAAAACATATAAAAATAGTTTGATTTATTGGAAATTTTGTTTTGTGTTTTTTTGTTTGTTGCTTTTTCCCCCTACTTTTCCCTATTATAATTGCAAACCCTTCTGAATTTTGTTGTTCAGCAAAATTCTGAAGTATATCTAGGTACAGTAAATGACTTACACAAATTATGTTATTGGAAGCAGATGGACATTCATGTGTACACATTATTTGCCTGCTCTCTCTATTATAGGTGCAATCTGTAGTAAAATTGTAGCTTGTTAAAGCAAAGAAGCACTTTAAAGACCCCAGATTCTGGATTGATGCAGTAGAAATCTGTCATGTTTGTGGAGAGCATGTGGAGCTTGAATACAGACGTATGAATAAATGTTAAAATACATTAAACATTATTTTATGTTGGTTTAGTTTAGTTTGTTTTCCTGGAGACAAGGCTTACGGTTTTGGATGTTCATGAGCAACCTGTCTGTGAGTATCTCTTAGCAATAACAATCTCAACATACATAAGGGGTTTTTTTACCCCTTCAAGTTGTAATCTTTTGCTGTCTGTAGGGTCCTCAGTAATTTTCTGTGAGACTGACTTCACATTTTGCTGGTGCATGAGAATTTCCCCTCAGGATCCAGCTATCATTAATGTACATACATGACATAAATCTTCAAGTCTGACCTTTTTATTCTTCCACTTGCTAAATGAGCTTGCCATGGCTGGTTTTGCTGTGCATAAGCTATTTTGAATGTTTCATACAGTTTTGATAAATAACCAAGCACAGTTTTCTTCCTCCCCCAGGTATCTCTTGTTCTTCTTGCTCAATCTTACAATTTTCCTTCCTGCAAAGCACCTTGATATCCTTTCTGCCATTCACACCACCAGCTTCTCACTTACAAAGCAGAAACTAAATGTGCTGGTTTGAGGCTAATTGGAATATTTTTATGAAAATAATTATATTATAGGCTGTGAAAAGAAAACAATGGTGATGTCTACTTCACTCATAGGCTTGCTGAGATGTATAAGAACAAGAACACAAATATAGATAAGATAGAGAGTCTGTTGGTCTCTTTGGGAGTGGCTGTGTCTTCTGGTCTTTCTGCTGAGTAATCTAATTAACCACTCTGCTTCTAACTCCCCTGGCTGATCCTCCAAACTCACATTGCGTGTAAGCCAGACCCTGGGGTAAGGTAGAGAGACAGGAAGAAGGTGGAAGGGTGGTTGGGAGCCCCTCCTGGGGTCTCTGATTTCTGGGAGGAGGATTGTGTTTCTGTATTACCTTTAACTTGTACATTTCTGTAACTATTCCTGTCTATTGTGTATATCTCTGTTTGTACATTGTGCTGAGCTGTAAATAGAGCTTCAGTCCTTAACTTCCAGCCAGCTGAGTCTAGTCTGTGTGACTTTTCATAGTGTGGGGGGGCAGGTAACTCCCAAACCATCACACTAAATACAGTTGATTGAGCAGAAACTCAGCAATTTGTCTCACAACCATTTACCTGTTAGACTGATATTTCAAATTCTGGTTTACTTCAAATTCTTTCTGGATATCTTCCTTATGGTCTTACAGAATCATAGAATGGTAAGGTTGGAAGGGACCTCAAGGGACCTCAAGGATCATCTAGTTCCAACTCCCTGCCATAGGCAGGGACACCTCCCACTAGTACAGGTTACTCAAGACCTCCTAAAACCTGGCCTTGAACACCTCCAGGGAGGGAGCATCCACGACCTCCCTGGGCAACCTGTGCCAGTGCCTCACCACCCTCACTGTAAAGAACTTCCTCCTAACATCCAGTCTAAATCTCCCCTCTGCCAGTTCAAACCCATTGCCCCTTGTCCTGTCATTGCAAGACCTTGTCAATAGTCCCTCCCCAGCCTTCCTGTAGGCCCCCTTCAGATACTGGAAGGCTACTCTAAGGTCTCCTGGAAGCCTTCTCTTCTCCAGGCTGAAGACCCCCAACTCTCTCAGTCTGTCCTCATAGAAGAGCTGCTCCAGCCCTCTTGCTTCCAAACTAGAGCAGATAAGCTGTTCTGCAGTTTTTTATGCTTTCCTCCAATTTCCTGCTACTGATGTATGTATAAAATCTTGCCCAATTATCAGGCTACAGTCCAACTTGCTGAACTTTGCAATACATCCATTACTGCTGGTCCATCTAACTTGAGAAGTTCTGTGGAGCCTTTTCTGAATTGGAGTCTTTCTGTTCCAGAAATTTAATGATATTAATTATTCAGATTTTAATGGTGAGAGTTCTCCAACCCATATAATTCAGTAGTTCTTCATGCAATTCCTCACTCTATAATCACTGTCTGACCATCCCTTGTTTTTCTTACTAGAATCTCGCACATTAATGATTTATTAATTCTTTTGTTTGGAGTTAAAACGCTTCCATTACTGACATGCAGAAACCAGACATCTCTTCAGAGTTTTGCTGCCACCTCCTGATTCTTAGCACAGCTACTGGTATCTTTCTTAATCTTCTTTAGTCGTTTGGATTTGCTTAACTAAGCCACCCAGCAACACCGAACCACACTGAAACAAAACTAGATATATTCTTTTTTTACTTCTTAATAGTCATATTATATTTTTATGTAGAGCTTGGAGAAGAGAAAGCTGCAGTTGAAATTAAGAACAAAAATTGAGTGTTTGCAATCCTTCTAACCAAAGAAGAAGTATGAAGAAGAATGGAATTTGGTTGGGTGGGCAACAATCGTTTCATTTCAGTTTGCTATCTGACTGCCTGATCTCATTTCCCTATGTTTTCTCCCCTAAACCCTGTGTAATCTCCACTTGCAGCTGGGAAGCAGAACACAGAACACCTGTGCAACCAAAGCTAGGGAAGGAGCACAACCTGCTGCTCCTTTCCCTTTGGACAGAGCAGTGCTGTAGAAGGCAAAACAGATCTCCCTTAGGTATTATCTCAAATTATCATGACGTACAGTTGACAGCACTGAGTTTAACCTTTAGGAAATGCATTAGAGAAGAGGCAACCACTCAGCTGCAGACACACCACCAAGATTAACAGGAAATACATGACTCTAATCTCACAAAAGCACATCATCTAATAAAGAACACGGAGCCAGATGTATTTTTTTTTTCCATGAACTGGTGTACACTCCTGGCATGTTCTGAGTTTAAAACCTCTCTAATAAATCAATGCTGTTATTGTAATAGGAAAATGGAGTAACTGATGCTGAGTGCCTCTGGCAAACAGTCTATTCCAGAGGAAAGATGTTTGATTTGGAGCTAACCTTGCCCTCCTGGTTCACAAGTATTGATGTACATGTGGCTGCAAACTGCAGAATACCAAACCTGGCAAGACATTAGTCCGGAATAGGCAAAAGATGAGTCCAGTGAATGTCTCCTTAATTAAACTGTGTTACAGCAGCCAGGATGCTTGAAATGCACCACCAACACTTGTGCATGAGTGAGTAGTAAAGAGAATCTTTCTAAGCTGAAATATGAGCACTTCTTACTGATGAGATGTTCACTATCAGTCCAGCTGTTACTGAGCATACTCTATCAATTGGTTAAACTGAAGTTTACATTTTTCTCCAGAAACTAACAAGATCTGCACCTTCCACTTACACCTAGCAAGTTATGGTCAAGCCTACCCTTAAAATCAGGATTGCACCCAGCTATGTTACACTTTGTATCAAAAGGCCACAACAGACCAAGCTTTAGTTTCCCAATACGAGTCAGATGTTTTGGCATAAGCTATTGTGCTGGTTCATTGGATCTGGATGACTTGAACAGAGGCAAGTGCCTTGCAGGCAGCAGTGTGATAGTTTCAGATTTAACTCTTCCTCAATACAAGCAGAGATATTTTGAGCTCAGGTTGCAGCAAATCTCACATCCATTGAGAAGTAGATCATGGCTCTCTTCCGCATAAATCCACTGTCATACCTGTTCTTCCTTCCCAGATGGAGCAGTCAGTGCTTCTCAGACTTCCCAGAACTCCTTCCCTGTACTTGGGCACAAGCTCTGACCTGTGAGCAGTAATTCTGACCCAGTGAAGCACTTAGGATCAGCAGAAACAGGGACCAGAAATCTGACCAGAGCTGCTAAATGCCATACTCCTCCTTCCCCACACTCCTCTCATGCCAGCTTCGGAGAGTGCTGAAGAAGCATCTCCAATCCTTCCAGACTATCAGTGCTTTAATGTGACAGTGAGAAAGGCTGCAGCTCAGTTCTGTCATTCTGTCTGTAAGTGGTGGTCTTTCCAAATCAACATTTTTTAACTCTCTAGACTAGATGATGTGCCGTGGTTCTTCAGTTTCTATTTTTGGGTAGCTCATCTCGGGTGAGTTGTAAGCAGGCTGGCTGTGCCTGCTGCCTGCCAGCACAAGCCAGCCGATCCAGTACAAAATCTCATTATCAGTCTTTTATTTTCAACTCACTTAAACTCTAGTACCATTCACATCTGCCAGAAGTCCTGTTCTGTCTCTGTAGAGGAATGGTCTTTTCTGCCCAGAGAGTACCTTTATCCTCATTTTGGTTTTTGTTGCGCATGTGTGCACATATAAGGGAGGGGTGGGAGGAAGGAACAGCTCCCCTAAGAGACAAACATCCATTTCTCTCCCTAAGCTGGAAACCTATTTAAATCTGCTTGCTGGGAATCAGCTGAAGGGCTGATTCCCAACACATGCCCAAGGTAGGATGAGCAGCTCTGCTGAGTTTTTTAAAGAGCCCATACAGCCTGTTACACAGGCTTTGACGTTTCTGATGCAGCTTTTGGCTGTTTGTGCCACGCTGCACTGATTCAGACTGGTAAAGCCTATAGTGATTGTCTGCATTGTTTCATGCCTGGAGAAAATATAATCTGAAGTGTTTAATCATATCTGAATTTAAATGAAGGAAATGTATATTGGTTTTAAATAGGAAATAAAAACCAATAAAATTTTTATAGAGAAAATTTGCTTTGAAATTGAGCAAGGAAAGCCTTTGTCAGATGCTTCTAATTGCACTGAAGAAAAGCTATTCTAATTCAGCCGAATTTTAGAGTATTTTAAATCTCAGTTTACACAGACACTTGCTGCTGCTGAAGGGTTAAGACAGTCCCAGAGCAAGCTTACGTTTCTCATGGCTGTGATCCTGTTGTCTATGCTTCATTCCCACAGTTCCAGTAAGGCTCTGCAGCCCCTCTCAGCACCCAGCCTGGGCACGCACTCCCCATACAGAGTCATTACACAAGCTGCAGCCCAGGACTGGGCACGGAAATCCCCATAATGGCTGTTTCCATATGCTGCACGCTGAGTTGGGACCGAGCAATGACTGGTGAGCAGGGACACTTTCTTGCACTTTCAGTGACCTCTCTGCTGGCATCTAGACAATGCGAAGGAAGAAGCTGTCTGATTCAGAGGCAGACAGAGCAAGAGCCAGATCTGAAGCCTCGCTGTGGAGAACCAGCAGGCTGCAGTGGAAGTAGGAGCATGTGAGATGAAAACTGGGACTTGTGGAGAAGGCAGATATTCAGGAGCGGCAGGACAGCAATACTGTTTTGAAGCCACAGAGGGAAATGACAGCAAGCAGAGGCTGAAGATGTAGGACAAGGATATTATGGTGGGAAGCTAAAGGGATGGCAGAAGTGAATGTAGGATGGGGGTAACAAATTGCACAAGAAGCCAGATAAACCGAAAAGCTGGGGCGGAGAGGGAAGGTGTACTGAGGATGCAGGTCCCAGGGAAGAGACCAGGACTAGAAAACAGGAGTTAGGTAGTACTGGCAAGTGAACAGAGTGAGCAGTCCCAGATAGGAGAGAGACAGGCAAAAGAGGCAGGAGGGAGCTGAGATGACTGCGACAAGGACACATGGAGTGTCACTGGGAGTTTGAATACGAGGAGTAGCTCTTAATGAATCTTGGTAAGTGAAACAAATAAGGCAACAGTTGCAACAAAACAAAAAGCAGACAAACCATCTTCTTACTGCCAAAGACCTGTAAGTGCATACTCTGAGAAGACAAGAGGGAGCCCAGGACTGGAGCAGCTGCCTGGCCTGAGCCCAGGATCCACTCTGGCATCACTTGCACACCAAACTGGCTGCTGCAGCTCCTCCTGACACTACCAGGATGCTCAACTGGCTCTGCCAGGGATGTGGAAGCCTACAGTGGGAAGGTTTGCTGACAGCAGGCGTTCCTGGAACTGGCATTGTCATTAGCAAGGCAAGTCAATGAAGTCACTTGCTACGTGTACATCTTTTCCAGGGTGGATCCTCTAGATCTTTTAGTGTGACTTTTAATTGCACTACCACAACTTGGTGGTCAGACTGTTGCCAGGTATGAGGCTCAGAGGTTTGGGCTATCTCGGCTAACAATATGGCTTGTATTGATTTTAACCTACCAGTAATAATAATCATGGCGAGATAAAAATGGTAACATCTTCTGTAGATGAAAAGTGTCATGGGGCACAGCACTCATCAAAAGAGCAGGATAATTATCATTATCCCTAGCACTGATTTCTTGGGTAGAGTGTTGTGCTTATTTTCTAAATAGTTCCTGATCTTCTTCTTCTGAACAATGCATATGGCCATGACTGTGAGTGCTCAAGCTAGGCTGATCCTCTTAGTCTGGATTGTGTTTAACAAGCTGTCTCCAGGTTTTCTGTGTGCAGAAGGTTAAGACACACAGCCTTTGGCATACCTCATGCTGGCCTTAATTTCTCTCTGCAGCAACATGTCACCATTTGGGAAGGATTCTTTAGAAGGGACTGTAGCGATAGAATGAGCAGCAATGGTTTTAAACTGGAGCAGGGTAGATTTGGATTGGACATAAGAAAGAAGTTCTTCACAATGAGAACAGGTTGCCTAAGGATGTGGATGAAGCTGTGTCACTAGAGACATTCAGGATCAGAATCGATGTGGCCCTGTGCAGCCTGATCTAGTTGGAGCTTCCTTGCAGACTGCAGGGAGGGTTGGACAAGACCTTTGAGAGTCCAACCCAGTGCAATCTGTGAATTTGGGTTGAGTCTGTCTACTGTTACTTAAGATCAGCCAGGTGCAATCAGCATTTAGAAATTTCTTGTAGCCCATGAACAAATACATTAAATAAAGTGCTTAGGGACATGGTCTAACAGTTGTGTACAGGGAGTTCTTACGTTATGGTTGGACTCAGTGATCTTAAGGTCTTTTCCAACCAAGCAACTCTATGATTCTAAGGCTGGCGCTATCACAGAGGACTGTGGGACTCATTTTTCTGAAGCTCCAGGGGTGGGTTTGTGGCCCAGAGCCCCAGGAAAATGTTTATTGCAAAGTAACATCTCATTTGCCACTTAACAGTCCTTGAGGAAGTGTGATTGAAGCCTTCATCAGTGGACTAGTTGGCCAGATGATACTGAGAGTTACTGTGAGCTGGAGTCAGCTACCCTTTTCTTGTTCTCTTAACAGTCCCTTTTAACAGTCTTACCCATTGTGATGATGTTGATGTTTTGATTTGACTGGATTTGGCAGGAAATCTGACAAAATGTCACTCATGACATTTTACTGAGGCATGCCAGGGACGGTGCCTGTCCTGCCAGGACAGCCAGCTCTAGGCACCAGTGGCTGCAGCTCAGGAGTGCTGTTGAAGTGACACCTTTGTTTTCAGTAGCTCATTGCTGTGTGGTGGGCATCCAGTCCTGCAGCATCAGATAGGTGTGGAGAGGGACAGACAGAGCTGAAGTTTCTTTTCCAGTTTCTGTATCAATCACAACACTACTTTGTCACTCACCACTCTTGGCAACTGCAGCAACAATGGGCACAAGGGTCTGGCAGACCACAGATGCTTTTGGTTCAGAAACCAATTCACACACACAGCAGGGCTGCAAAACAAGTATGCAGTGTTGTGAGGAGAAAGTATGCTAAAGTTGAAATTACACAATCAACTTTGTCAAGTTTTAATGACTGACTGTGCAACATTGATATGTTTGAATGTATTCCTTTTCTGAACACAGATAGGTTCTACGTGCTCTACATGTTTGTTAGGTCCTGTTCTTTCTCAGCACAGGGATTGTCGAGAAGAAAATCACAGGAGATAGGAAAATCAGGAAAGTTAATTTGGAGTAGTCCATGCAGACAGATGGAACATCCTGGCATTATCACTTCACTTCCATTCAGTGTGAGAAAGCCCAGCAGAAAAGGTTAAAGGACGTTATTAAATCTTCTCTGCAAGTAGTAAATAATCTTCTCTTCCATCATTCCAACTGATGGCA